>JALMQS010000816.1:5991867-6232341 GCA_024734495.1 Forficula auricularia | reverse complement strand
TACCTCATATCTCCGCCAATTGTCAACCGATTTTGAAAATTTTTTTTGCATTGGGTCCAGTCTAGCTTCCGATTGGTCCCATTTTTTTTTCGATTTTTTTTCATAGGTATTAGACCTTTTTTATTAGGTTTGTTTAGGTTTGTTTAGACCTAACCTCTTTGTTTATGAACCGATTTCGATGGTTCTTTTTTTATCCGGAAAGGGGGTGTCTTAGGGATGGTGTCATATTAATTTGGTCAAGTTCTGATGATATAATCACTATTAATAACATCACTAAAAAGAGAAAAATAAAAATTTTTAAGAAAAAAATAAAAACCGACTTCAAAAAATTAAATGCAACAAATATAAAATACACTAAAAGGTATAAAATAATTATTATCTTATTTAGTTACAACTAAACGACGAAATATTAACACGAAATTACTTTTTGAAGTTGGTGCCAAACATATACCTTTTATGAATCGCACTCGACGGATCTTACTTAGTACGTTTGGCGGGTACGCTCGCTTATAGGTATAGTTTGTTTGGCACCGACTTTAAAAAGTAATTTCGTGTTAATATTTCGTCGTTTAGTTGTAACTAAATAAGATAATAATTATTTTATACCTTTTAGTGTATTTTTATATTTGTTGCACTTAATTTGTTTGAAGTCGGTTTTCTTCTCTACTTTCACAAAGAATTTTTAAATATTCTTTTATATTTTGTTATATTGTTTGAAAATTGATGTGAAAACTTTATAGAAAGATGTAATATAGAATGAACTGTATGTCCAATAGGGTGGAACGAAAAATACAAATTTTTATTTTTTATTTGTAATAGCGTGGAAAATTTGGGTTTAGTAGTAGAAAAGCCGAAAACAAAATATAAATGTCATTAGAGCATGTCTTGAGGTGCCGCAAGAACGATAAAGTTTCATAAATTAATAAATTTGGATAGTTTCTTAGTTTTTTTTTTTTTTTTTTTTTTTGTTTGAATGTAAAAATAATATTTGCTATTGTAGTACCACAAAATAAATGTTATTTGATGTAAAAAAGGCATAAAAATCTTTGAGACAGTGATCATAGCATGTCTTTAAGTTTCGCAAGAACGATACAATTTGATAAAAGTGCAATTTTTTTACTATTATTTCGAAAAATCTTCCAATAAGTTACTATTTTGTAATACTAATAAATAATTTTTATATCGTTTTCTTGTCTTTACAACTACATTTTGCACAAATATATATATATATATTATATATTTTTTTTAATGAAAATGTTGAGAGAAGGAGTTAGACCAAAAAGGTACATCCTCTAAAGGCCTGGGTTGGCCTCCTCCATCGTGAATAGAAGAAGAGCAGGGGATTTTATGGGCTGGGTAGGAGTTGAAGGTACCTGTGGATGCGGGTCTTAGTGCCAGTTGAATGTCGTGACAAAGGGAAAAACCTTAAAATTCACCTTGTGCACAGGCACTTTCATCTGATTGGCCATCCAACCGGGCACAAGGTGAATTTTAAGGTTTTACCCTTTGTCAACGTTTAAAAAGAGTTTACCAACCGACATACAACTGGCGCTTAAACAGCTGAAGGTTATAAGTCGGGGAGAAGACGGTGGCTGGGAGCAAGTTCCAGTCTCTATGAAGGTCATAGGGATAAAAGAGTAAGCGAAGGCGTTGGTTCAATTTTTATCCAATATGACAGTGAAGGGGTGCTGAGCGTTCGAAAACCGCGTGTTTCTCGCAAAGAGGGCTTTAGGGGGGGGGGGGGGATAGTACAGAGAAAGGGCAGAAACGGTTTTACGGAGAGCCAGGGAGTCGAGTGATTTAGTTAGGGCCTGTTCACCAATTAGTTTAGTTGCTCGATTCTGAATTGCATCCAGAGTGGCAAGGGAATGTTTGGAGTCCTCTCTCCACATATGAGAACCATATTCGAGACAGGGACGAATTTGAGCCTTATATAGTGTAAGAAGATGACTGGGAGTATAATAGCGTCAGAAGAAAACATTAAAATCATTGAATGTATATTGATGAGGCAGTCCAAAAAAGAAGAAGATAATTTATGCTATCTTTTTATTTATAAACCGACGTTTTGGAGGGTATTCCCTCCTTCTTCAGGCTCTGTAATCAATTAAAATGGGATTTGGCCATCATTAAGAAGGACGGAATAGCCTCCGAAACGTTCAAAAAATATTTTTTTTTTTTAAATTTCAAATTTTTTACAATATTAAAGCTCTTACGGCACTTTAAGATATTGAAATATGACAACCAAATTTTGTCCTTTCTTTATGATCCTGAAATGCAAATTTCAAAATAACAAAATTAAAAAAATTAAAAAAAATGACATTTTCGTTCCATCATAATGCAGAGGGGCAATCGCAGAAAATGTTCCTACTGTAGGGGCAGTGCTATTGGAGAAATAATGTCATCAATTATTTATAGTTTTTGTTTAACTTAAAATTGACTAGCTTAACCCTAAGTAATTAAAATTATTCACTATTTACTTGGAGAAAGGCGATTTAGGAACGTTTTTGATCCTGGATGAGTCAAAACCTTTGTGGTTCGAGGGGTCATTTGGCAGATTATTTACAGAATCCACTCCAAACAGCAAGGATTTTTTGCCACATAGCTAAAATATAAAAGTTTAGAAAATGATGAATTAAAAGTAAAAATAAAAATTGTGCTACTATACCTAATAATTATTTTTATTTCCTCGATTGTTTTTCCTGGATAGCCATGGGTAGATAATAAACATTCAATGAAATTGAATTTGAGCAAAAAGAAAACATGATTCACTCTCATATTGCCCACCAATGATCACTTTTCCAAGCCACTTCACAACCGAAGTCGATTAGTTTAGCCTTTTGTTTCCAACTGAAAATAATTAATTCTTATTAACTAATAATCATCGATGTATTAATTAATGCATTAATAAATTTATTTTGTTAATCAATCAAATTTTTAATTATCTAATTTCACTTTCAAAGATATTAATTAATACATTGGGTTAGACTTAAATAAGAATAACATTCAATCAATTGAATAAATGACATGTAATTTTGGATAAATAAACTAATTTGAATAAAATCGGTCTATTTTTGTATCAGGAAGTTATTACTAATAATGTTGTTTCAACATGAATAATTCGAAAAATTGATTTTGAAAAAAGTTAAAAAACCAAATGAAAACTAATGTTGAATTATAAAATGAAGCACTATTATACTTTTTAAAATGAGGTGAATTGAATGAGAAAGCACCCCATGTGCATTGGGGTAGTTAGGGAGATTTCCTATAGGGGAAGCAGCCGGCTATATGCGAG
Organism: Forficula auricularia; assembly: GCA_024734495.1. Classification (NCBI taxonomy): domain Eukaryota; kingdom Metazoa; phylum Arthropoda; class Insecta; order Dermaptera; family Forficulidae; genus Forficula; species Forficula auricularia. The sequence continues at coordinate 6,229,049 of JALMQS010000816.1, read as the reverse complement.
CCCCGTCCCATCTCAATTGACCAATATTTTTTCTTTTTAAATAAAATTATGCTAATTCACGGTAAATTTAATTTAAATATTTTTATTATCATTTGGAACAACATTTTAAACAATTTAAAACATTTAACTTAAAATTATTTTTTAATTGTTAAAAACATATTTTTATATAAAAAATAGTTCTTTGGTTTTCACCATTGTTTTTTAAGAATCTTTGAATATGTGAAATAATCAAGCAGGCTTTGCCTTTTTCCAACAAAAGAAAGTTTGTTTTGTTTATTATTAGTAAAAATGACTAGTGGAAAGGTTGTTGATGAAAAAATTTGCTCAATTATTATTAATTTATTTAAAAAGGGGAAATCAAACGCGGAAATTGGCGATCTAGTTAATTTATCAAAGATTACTGTCAGAAATATTATTCGAGTTTTTAAAACAACGGGTGCAATAGCTACAAAACATCGGTATGCGTCGAAATCCAAAATATCAGATGCTGATAGACGGGCATTGAAGAAGATTATTAGAAAAAACAGGCGTTCGAACTACGGTAAATTATCTGTTCTTTGAAGCGATGCTGTGGGGCGAAGTGTTTTAAGATCGACGTGTCATAGAGAAGCCCTTAAGTTAGGTTTTAAAACTTACAAGGTAATTTTATTGCAACTTATTACAATTTTTTTTTTTTGTAATTTTACTAATTTTTTTTAGAGAAGCCACTCTTGACGATTAAAACAAAAAAAAACGGCTTAAATGGGCTAAAAGTCACATTAATTGGACGAGTGATGAATGGAATAGTGTCCATTGGAGTGATGAGTCTCGTTTTGAAGTTTGTGTTGGGGACAATCGAAGCAGAGTTATTCGTCAGATAAATGAAGCTTTCAATTCAGATTGTTTAAAAAAGAAAGTAAAATTTCTTGCTTCAGTTATGGTATGGGGTTCAATGTCTGCTAGAGGTGTTGGAAAACTTCACTTCATTGATGGAATTGTAAACACCAATAAATATTTAGAGATTTTAAAAAAATCGTTACTTGCAACAATGGCAGATGCATTGCAGAATAATAATAATTTTGTGATCCGACAAGACGGGGCGGCCTGCAATACATCAAGAAAATCTTTAAAATGGCTTTCTGATCATAATGTTCGACTTTTGGAATGGATGGCAAACAGTCCCGACTTGTCACCAATAGAAACTCTTTGGCACACAATGAAAAAGCTATTACGAATACAACCAGCTAGAAACGTAGTCGAATTAAAACACAAACTTCAAAATATTTGGGATACATTCACTCAAGATGAGTGTCAAAACTTAATAAGTACGTTGCCCAAAAGAATTCAAGCCGTAATTAAAAATAAAGGCGACGTCACACAGTGGTAAAGGTTTTGGATTTTATATGTTTTCCTTGTTTTTAACAATTAAAAAATAATTTTAAGTTAAATGTTACATTAAAATGTTTTAAATTGTTTAAAATGTTGTTCCAAATGATAATAAAAATAAATATTTAAATTAAATTTACCGTGAATTAGCATAATTTTATTTAAAAAGAAAAAATATTGGTGGCCCAATTGAGATGGGACGGGGCTCGTATATGTTTAGCTTTTAATAAAAAAATATTTTAATTGAAAGTTAAAAAAAATAAAAAAAATATTGTATTTAATAAGATTTTATTCACATATATTAGCAAAATAAGTCTCGTAGTGTATTATGAACAGTTTTAAAACTGCAATTATATTAGAAGTTGATTCTGCGAGAGTCTCGTGAACTGATTCTCCAATGGAATTTTTTATCAACTGATTAAGAGGTTAGTTTTCAAATATTTAGTGGCCTAACATAAAAATCCGTAATTTGTTATTAAAGAAATAGATTAATAAGTGAACCTTTAAAGACAGTTGTCGATCTTTCGCCGCCCGAGCAAGGATACGATGTTACACCTTTGAAAATTTGCCCCTGAATCTATTCAAATAAAATAATCAAATTTGTTATGTATATCAAATAAATTAATGCTTTTAAATCCATTTTAAATAAACTTGTCTTAACGCTTTTAATTATTTAATAAAATAATTATTTAACAGCTTTGCAATGACCTCTGACGCATCTCGTGAACCCCAGGCTCATTGGTGTTGATGGTTATTAGTATATTTAAATTATTTTATTTATTCATTTATTATATTATATAATCGTACATTTAAATGTATTAAATTTTAAAAGGTTAAAAGATATTCAATAGTGTAAAGTGAATGGACTTTATGAATCCATTACAAATAATGTGTCCCTAATGTCAAGAGACGTCTCGATAAAACAAACCAAAATAATTATAAATCAGAAAGGAAGTGCTATTATTTTATCAATTGCATGTATTTGGAGGATCACAGTACTATTTTAATATAATAAAATACCATTTTGATTAAGAATTCTGTGGTTTAAGTGAAATTGTATGAAAACATCCAATTTCTTCTCTCCGGGAGCGAATCAACTAGAAATGGCCAAAAGTTTTGTTTTTTTTTCTCCATACATATTCACTCAAATCTATTGAAATTTCATATCTGTGTGTTATTTTATTGGATCTTTTATATGAAATAATTTTTATTAAGAAATATGCATTTTAAAGGGTAGTTTATTTGAAGTTTTATTTGAAAAAATTCTAATAACTCTGTTGAAAATTTTTTTTTTTTAAATGTGAAATTAATAAACATTATCAATCAATTAAGTATTAATAATTTAATTCAATTTTGATAGTACTTTTTGAAAAAATGGTCAAAAACCAACTGAACCTTCAAAAAAACGATGTTTTTTGAAAGCACGAGATGCCTTTGAAAAAAGTTCATAAAGCTCATATGAAACTAAACAGTGACATGTGGCATGGAAGTCAATTTTAAAATCGTTCTAAAACAGCCTTTCAAAGATGGTTTTCGTGGTTTTTGACGATTTTCTCGAAAAGTACTCAATCGATTTCGTTCAAAATTGGATTAAATTATTAATAATGAACTGTTTTATAATAATTTATTAATTTCATATTATTAAAAATTATTTCAAAACAGTTATTAGCGTTTTTTTAAATAAACAACTCTTTAAAATGAAAATATCCTAATAAAAATGATTTGATATAAAAGATGTAAATATGTAAATAATAGACAGATATGAAATTTCAATAGATTTGAATAAATACCTAATTAGAAAAAAAAAATAAAACTTTTTGGCATTTCTAGATGATTCGCTCCCGGAGAGAAGAAATTGAATCTTTTCATAAAATTTCTTTTAAACTACAAAATTGAAAATTCAAAATGCTATTTTCTTATATTAAAAAGTTACTATGAACCTCAAGATAGATTAAATCGAGAAAATAAGATCGATTTCTTTCTCATTTATAATTCTTTTGAGCGGAAGTGTCTCGATCAGAGACACATTATCTCTTGATTCATTACTCTACAATAATAAAGTATTTTTTAACTAGTAAACTATTAATTTTAGACATTTCACTCATATTAACATTTCTGTTGGAAATTAAATCATCTTTATTAAAGGTAATTTTATAAATTTCTGTACCTCAAAGGGTTAGGCAGTAATGGTGAAATTTATGTGGAAAGTTAGATAAATACAGCTCTAGCGTCCTAGATATTGTTACATATTCAAAAACTCTAATGAAGAAACATATTGATATTTTAATTTTCTAAAAGAAAGTTAATTATCTATAATAATTAGTTCCGATGACTATTTCAGTGGCTAAAGTGGTTTAAAATTTCAAAATTTAATACTTTATTCTGATAAAATAAACATTACATATTTTACAAAAATAAAAGCAATTTTAGATTGAATGTAAAAATTTTTGTTGAAATCTGTGCTCATCAACCAAATTCCATATTTTTTTATTCAAAAAATTATCTGGTCAATTAATTCATTGGGCTTGAATTTTTATATTGAAAAATATTTACATTAACATACCTATAGTTAATATTTCTTAGAATGACTGTAAAATATAGAGCATTTATTTCACAGTTGTCCTCTGCTTGATGTAAATAAACATACGCACATATATTTATATCGAAATGATATATCTGTATAAATATATATATTATTTATTTGTTTGAGACTATAGTTTCGAAGACTTGGTATTCATCATCAGGCTTTTTTAATTAGAATTCTAATTGGCTCCCAGCTAAGAAAAGATCAAAAAAAAATTCAATATCCACACGGTATTGACTACATGAAAAAGAATATTTATAATTAAAAAAAGACTAATGATGAAGACTAAGTCTTCGAAACTATAGTCTGAAACAAATATATATATATATATATATATATATATATATATATATATATATATACAGATATATTATTTCGATATATATGTGTGTATGTTTATTTGCATCAAGCAGAGGACCTCTTTGTTTCTCTTTGTGAATCAACAACTCTGCTACTCTCGCCAAAACAAAAACTTTTCAATTAAATAAAAATACCTAGAATTAGTTAGTTTGCTTTTTTGATGGGGGGGGGCCCCCCCCCCCCCCGGCCGCAATTTGAGAAAAAATTCATATAAGCTTTATACATTTATTTGTTCATTGTGCAATAAAAATATCATTTAATTAAAAAAAAACTTTTATTGAAAATTGTATTCCAATCATTTGAATTATGGGCCCTTCAGTTTGTCAATTTTATTTAATTGTTGAACATAAAATCAAATTGACAATAATTATCGAAAGTGGTTATCGATAGTGCATTTAGTTAATCATCGATGATGCTTGGCTAACACTTGTCTCTGGCGGCCGTATGATCCGGTTTCTGGACAAGTCGCCTGGTCAAGTTTGTCATTATGGGTATCGTTTAAAATGTTTATTTCGTGTTCGAGATTTCCAACTAATTTATCGTTCCCATTTTATAGCTCTTAAATTTTTTTAAATAGTCTCTCGATTTATTTATTTAATTTATTTGTGAAATTTATATCATTTAAACTATTCTAAATAGCCATCACGGTCCATTTCATTTATTAAATTTTATTGAAGGTTTTTTCGGACTTTTTCATAAAAATAAACAACCGATTGAGGACCACACATTAGCAGACATGAACTGCTTTTGGAATCACCATCTACTCCATTCTCAAAAAAAAAAAAAAATATGTTATTATGACTCATTAAAATCGCCTCTGTATTTTGGTGGGTTCTGTCGGCATTGAAGAGGAAACTTTCTAATTATCACCACTCCACTTTTAATTATACCACACATACCTATTGTTGTTTAATGGATTTACATTGTTGGAATCGTTCCTCTATAAAACATAATAAAAAATAATTTAATATTATATATTTTACAGAAATTAAATTTAGTAATGCTATTTACAATAGATATAAGTGGAGGAACAAAATAAAATCATTTTTAAGACTTGCTACACTGTACACAAATTTTTTATTACTTTACCTTACAGGGTATGGTCAAGTATTGTAATTGTGCATGAAAAAAGTGATTTTTTCCTTCTTTTTTTCAAAATATCTCAAATAACGGTTGAAATTATTTTGATTAAAAAAACCATGGCATTTCGCTCTACAAAAATGCCCTAATAAGTGAACTTCGAAAAAATTATATTTTTCGAGATAATAATTGTTTTGTCAAAATGTCTATTAGTCTATCTGGTTGTCTGTTAGTCTGTGCGTTACCAAACTTTTGGGGGCGAGCTAGTTCAAAAACTAGTATGAATATCAAAACCAAATTTCACACGTAGTTTTGGTCCATTGAGAGCTGATTAGATTTTGTTGCATATCGACCAAAAATTAAGGGGGGTGGAGGACGGTTAAAAATTAAAAATCTAGGCCGTTTCAGCAAACTCAACCAAATTTTGTATACATAATCAGTGGGACCCCAGAAGTCTAAAAATGCAAAAACTAACCTCCCAAAATGGGAGGGGGGGGGTATAGGGTCAAAAAATGAAAATCTTGGCCATTTACCAAACTCAACCAAATTTTGTATACATAATCAGTGGGACCTCAGAAGTCTAAAAATGCAAAAACTAACCGCCCGAAATGGGGGGGGTCAAAAAATGAAAATCTTGCCCATTTACCAAACTCAACCAAATTTTGTATACATAATCAATGGGACTCCAGAAGTATAAAAATGCAAAAACTAACTCCCCCTACATGATTATAAATAATTTTAGGGGCCAGGTTGTATGGTAAAGTCAAGTACACTTGACCATGTATGGCCACATCAGAACACGTCAGCTTATTTTTTTTTAGGCATGGTTTGAGCTACCAATCAAAAACTTAGCACAAAGTTGCTTATTATTAAAATGCTTATTAATAAATTAATATTTTTTGATGAAAAGGAATTGTTGAATAATGAATTTACATATAGTAGTTTAAATCCAAATATTTCGAAGCCTTTAGGTACAACATTTCTTCTTAAATATTATTTGTTAAATTAGAGGTTTTAGGGGACATCAACTGCTAAGATCATGGATCTGGTATATATTTTGTTTTATTTCAAACACATCCATATTTTTGTGAACCATATTCCTTTGTTCATACCATACACACCACATCATATATCCCTCATTAATTCTTAAGACCGAGCACTCTGTGACACAGTAGGTCATGTCTCCTGAGATATACTGGTTTCATCAGAAAAACGGTTAATTTGACCGGAATTATTTTTAGGCTCTGAAAACGCAAATTTTTGGGTGAAAAACTTAGTATAACAATAAAAGCTATTGTGTAATTTTAATTAGTATTCAAAAATTGAAAGTTATTTTAAATACAGTGAAATCCCCATATTTCGTATCCCGATAAATAGTAAGAAAGTGGTTGTTCCTTGGAAAAATCTCATTAATTCATATAAAACAATTCATTTTAGTCCCATTGGTATAATGTATTTTTTCCTCTCCAAGATCGACAAAACGTCTCATAATTCGTATTTTTCCGTTGAATTAGAGTCGTGTTTTCGGAAAATCTCGTTAATTCGTATAAACTGGGCTGGGAGAGTCTTGCTCATCTATATCTTACTATATACCTATATTCTTTCTGTTTATCATTTAAATCTTGCTATATACCTGTATTCTTTCTGTTTCTCATTTAAATGTTACTATATGTATGTATTCTTTCTGTTTGCTCATTTAAATGTTATATATGTTATATCCCTGTATTCATTCTTTCTGTTTCTCATTTAAATGTTACTATATGTATGTATTCTTTCTGTTTGCTCATTTAAATGTTATATATGTTATGTTTGCTTACTTAAATGTTACTATTTGTATATATATTCTTTCTGTTTCTGCTCTACGAGGTAGCCACCTCAGAGCATTGTTTTAAATAAATAAATAAATAAATAAATAAAACCAATCCCCTCGGTATAACGTATTTTTTTCCCTCCTAGGTCAATAAAAAGTCTTATAATTCGTATTTTACCGTTGAATCAAAGGATTTCGTTTGTTTAAACCGGATGTTGCCGACTTATGTTGAGAATTGTTCGATTTAAACTTTCGATATATCGTATTTTTAATTGTTACCCTCGATATATCATAATTTCGATATAGCGAACATGTTGATAAATCGTACTTATCCTTTGTCCTCTTGAAGATACGATATATCGGGATTCTACTCTATTTCAGAAGACTTAAAAAATGCGTTTTCGAAATAATATAATATGATATTAATCGAATGTTTTCTACATTTTCAATCGCGAATCAAATGTAGGGAATTTTTGTCAAATATTGAGTGAAAATAATATCTGAACTTATATTTTTCTAACTTGAAATAATGATGTTAAATAAATTTCTCACGACAAATATATTTTTCAAATAAGCGCGGTCAAAAACAATTCTCATTGATATATCAATTATTCTTTGATATATTAATGAGAAAAATTATATAATATGATATTATCCTGATTTAAATTGTTTTTCGTTTAATAATATAACAAATAACATTTTATTATGGTGCTAAATTATTACCTGTATTGGTTTTATTTATGTTTGAAAGCCTTTGAACTTCCTCTTTCATTAAACTTAATGAAGTGCATTTTAAATGCAACAAGAGCACACTAGACTATTCGCTTCATTATTTGATCTAAATTCCTGCGATTACTCCCATTGATAAATGGTTGAACGTTTTATTGAGCTCAATTAGTTTTCAATGAGAAATGTTCATTTGTTTTAAAAATGTTTTGATTTAGAGATCGTAAAACAATTTCCTCTCGGTTTAATTAAATCATCGGAGCGTTTAATCGTTAGACGAATTGAAATGATTACACCATCGAAGACTAAGAAGAGTTGAACGATATACGAGCTTTTAAGTGTATCAATTGTACATTTAGTATCCCACAACAAATCACCTGCAAGCAATATTTTTTCTCCTCTTGATTGCTTTCTAAATTGAAAAATAAAATCTAATTAAATTCTCCGTCGATGATTAATTGTTATTTTATTTACTCAATCCTCAAGTTACTTTCTATTTTTACATGTTTTTATTTAAATTTAACTTGGTCCCTGCCTATGGTGATCTGGGTAGAATCTTATGATAAAATTTCGACCCACTTCTAACAGAACTATTTTCATGGAATTTTTACAAAACATATTTACGATATTGACAATTACATTAAATTGAGAAATTAAAATAAATAATAAAAAAATATAATTTTATTTTTTTATTTTTTGGCTTCTCAGATTCTAACCATTAGTCATTTTACGATACTATGTATTTCAATTTATTTTCAAATATGTAAGGATCAGATTAAAGTAGGATAGCCGAGAGTCGAGCTTGAACCAGGAGTTACGAGGCATGTACTTTACCCACTAGACCAACCTGACCACCCCTAAAAAAATTTATATATATAATAATATACTTAAAGATTAACAAGAAATCTCAAGGCTTACGCGATATCAAAAATAAGTCAAAGTATCCCTAACAAAACCCTCAGTAGGAATAAGAAAATATAACGCTCATCTTCGAATATTTCGTGATTTAAGAATTTCGGAAAACTTCACAAGAAGATAAATCAAGCAGATATATAATTATAAACGTCAGAGTATTTTCTATGAAGTTTAGGGAAAGCGGTGTTGGTTTATAGTGAAACATATTAAACAAAGGAACTATTATTTAACGGGTTATAGTGGTAGCTTCACAAAGAGTATTTTCTATTTCTAAGACTTGTTGTTTCTCAAAACCTATAACCAAATGCAACTTAGAAATACTAAAAAGTATAAAATAAAAATATATTGTTCAGTTCGTTCTAGTGCCAAAAATTTTTATTTTATTTGATCACATACGCAGATATATATATATATATATATATATGGTAAAGAGAGAAATTTTCAATTTTTTGATTTAAGGTTCCTGAAAAATATTTCTTGTTTGTAGATATTGTTATTTTTTACTCTACTCCATGAACAAAGTTAAGGCGAAGAGAAAATTAATTTATATCTTGTTCTAAGTGAGCTGTGAAAAATAACTCAAATGATGATAAGGTTGGCCTCAATTTGACATTTAATTTAATCTTGAGAGTAGATTTTGCTTGGGATGTCTCGTGTGCAGTTTGTGGCCCGCAGGAAGAGGCCCTAGTCCCTGGTCATAAGCTAAGTGGGAAAGCGTGAAGCGCCTCTGGTCCATCTATACTAGTAACTCTAATGATTGCCTACATTACCACCCATCTAACTACATCTGGAACGGCCACAGGGGAGAAATTAAATGGTGATTTCAATTACCCATGCCATCCAGGAGTTGCATCTAGCGGTACAAGCATTTAATAAAATTCAATTTCATCACATTCTGTAGTTACTCCACTATCATAATTAGTTTCTATTATTACAAATATATATAATTTTAAATTATATATATCCAATAATCATTAAATGCAATGAATGTCTTTTTGAAATTTATTATACTGGTACGAAATATGAATTGGATTTCACTTTCATTAGACTTGTTGTAATTAAATATTAGAGAGTTGACATATAATCGGAAGAAAATGGAAGCTTTTTCAAGACTTGGTGTGATTTCTGGAAATTTTTGGTTACTGGTGAAATTTTTACCTTAATGATGTTCGGAACAGCAGCTATATCTGTTTGATCATCGAAAAAATCTTTTGTATTTCTACAGAGTGACAACGTCTGCATTCCAAATTTGTTTAATAACAAAATTGTTAATAATGAGATTAATTTCAAATAAAAATATTTGTTTTTATAATATTAATAAAAACAATATTGATATAATTTTTTCTCATTATAAAAACATTTATTTAACACAAAAACGATTTCAAGATATAGAGTTGGAATTCTACAACAGTGCTTTTGTTATATTCTGTTGGATGTAAATAACTTTATTTTTATATTTATGAATAACTAATTAACTAGACTGTCAAATATATTGAAAAATGTAGATATCATTCCATTCATAAAAGTTGAATTATTGATATGTATAAATGTGATGAAAATGGTATAAATTGTATAGAAGTTAAATTGAAAGTTTTTGTGCCGAGGGTAGCAGAATTTTTATATATTGAAGGAGACAATAAAGAGTGTGTCTTCTGCTGGAATTGTAAATTTTATTTATAGCGAGACTATGGTTTCGAGGGCTTTGCCCTCTTCATCAGTCTATTACAATTGTGAATCGATAGTAATAGACTGATGAAGAAGGCAAAGCCCTCGAAACTATAGTCTCGTTATAAATAAAATTTATAATTCCAACAGAAGATACACTCTTTTATTGTCTCCTTCAATGTATAGAAGTTATAGCCTTTTTAAAAGATCGGTCCATTTATTTTCACGTTAAAAGGACAATTTTCAATAATTTATTTTTCGGTAATGGGACAGAAGATCAACTTCAAATTTCGGGAATAAATATTTAATACATCAATGATTCGATGGTAAATATTTGAAAATTTTCTTATGAAAATGATAAGCAGTCCCGAAGCCCCTTAAGGAAAGAACTTTAATTTGGTTTATTTTGTAATTATTCTCCGCTCGGAGGAAACGCGTTATTGAAATAATTCTTTCAAAAAAGATGGAAAAATGTATTTTTGAATAAAAAAAAAAATAAAAAATAAAATGCAAAGAGTGAAATTTGCCCATATAAACTTGACCTCTGCAAAATGAATTCTTATAATTATTATTTCGATTCTGCAGTGTTGTGTAACTAGATATCTGAATGGCAGAAATGTGTACCTTATCAATAAAAACTATTTTTTTCAAGGGGGCCTCCACATCTCCTCTTATAGCCCTCCGATCCTCCCACTCAGGATCCGTTGAGTGGCTCAGGGTGTGAAACCTTAGTATGCTGCGACCAAGAAGAAAATAATAATAATAAAAAAAAAAAAAAAGGAATACCGCATGTCGTCCAAATAATAAACACAAATAAATAAATAAATACACTAGGAAAAACAAATAAATAAATAAATAAAAAATAAATAGAATATGTCACTAGGTTTGAAGAAATTGTTGTTAAATTAAGTAAAAATAAATAATTTAAAAAACAGATATATAAATAACTAGACAGGAAAATTTATAATCAGTTCTTTGAAATGGAAATTACAACATTTGTACACCAGAACAAACTTTCAATGAGTTTTCGTCTACTCGTTATCAGGATCCAAGCCGAAACATAGGTAGAAACACAGAAAGTAAATATAAGATCCAATCATTCATAAACAGGCGAAATACTGATTTTTTTTGCAATAAAAAAAATATATCTCATGGTCAATGGTCCTATCGACCCCTTTAAGGCATTTGCGCCGTCGTGAATTAATGTGAAACAGAAATCATTAGAAAATTCTCATAATAATAAAACTTGAGCATAGGTGCGAGGTAGGTTTCACAATAAAATAAATAAAACAAAATTGAGTTATTTCTTTTTTGTGAAACCTACCTCGCATCTTGCTCAAGTTTTATTATTATATTAAAATGTTTCACCTAAAACCAGCACCTAACTCCTTAAAAGTTATAGAAAATTCTCACCTTAAAGTCGCATTGTATATTCAAGTTTTAAGGGAGGGCTGTATTCTAGAGCTCGTCAGTAGAGTTTAATATAAACTTAAATATTTAGAAATGACATTATCATTTAATTATACCAATTTCTTTAAATAATTTTCTGACTCCCATTATTTAATAGTTTTACCAAGTATAAAGCAATAAATTAAAGAAAATTTTGAAACTTTTTAAAATTTAGAATAACAAATACTAAGAAGGTTTCACAAAAATAACATCCAAACAACCATCTGATCTTTTATTTTTGTGAAATCTACCTAGTATTTTATATTTTAAATTTTAAAAAGTTTCAAAAAATTTGAAATTTTTTTTTTACTTTATTTAAAATGTTTCACCAAGAACCCACACCATTCTCCCTTAAAAAAATTAAAGCAATACATTTTTGGAAATCGATCCCTCTCTGGTCAATAGATTTTCTTATCATAAAGTTTCAATGTTTCAACAATAATCCTGGTAGATACGAGTTTTCTCAGTGACATGCTTCTAGACTGTCGCCGTTTAATTTTATGGCCGAAGATCAACAACCACAATATATTTATTGCCGGCTGCGATAGTCCATCATCGTTTGCGATGTCCAGTTTGGACAAGACTTGCAATCTAACATAGTCAGCGGAGCGCCGGTTATTGTCATTTTATACCTCGCTCCATTGAAAACAACTGCATAGTTAAAACTCATAAAAAATACATTTCTAATTAATAAAGCTTTGTATTATTTTAAGTAAACCATTATCAATAAATATTGCTCGATTCATAATACATTTATTTATTTATTATTTTTAATAAAAACTGAACAGAGAAGAAAAAAGCTTGAAGAGCTTGTCATGTTTTGTTTCGAATTAGAGTATTTAACTGCTTTGTCGTATTATTTGTTTTGTTAAGTGAAATAGAAACCTGTTTAGGTATCAATGCCACAAAGTATAATAAGTAAAAATTGAAAACTTGTAGGGACAACCCAGCTGAATCTAGAGAAATATTAGCTTCAAAAAGCATGTTTGAATTTAATAATTTTTTATAGAATCGAAAAAATAAAACGATTAAATGACTGCGAAATTATTCAGAAACCCTCAGATAAGCCCCTTAGGGATAGGCAACTTAACTGACTGATAAAAATACCCTACTCTTATTCTAATACAAATACATAGATCCTTTCAGAAACTAAGGTAAGAGATCCAGTTTACAATAATAATATCTATAATTATTATTATCATTTCAGCCCATAATGTGTATTAATTTGAAAGTTTATAATAAGAAATAAGGTCAAGTTTTTATGTTATCAACCAACGTTTCGTCGACTTTGGCGACTTCTTCAGGTCTTCAAATAGTCACTTCATACATTCGTCTAAATTTTCTTCTTATCTTCGTTACCAAGTTACCCTTGAAGACCATCAGACACTTAAATTTCAAAAAAATTTGCACATTCACATAACAATTTTCTTTTTCTTTATCTATATATATAAAATTAAGATTTTGTCTGTACATTGCTCCAAATCACGCCAAATTTTGGCTGCACACGTTTAAAGTAAAGTTATGAACGAAAACACCCTCAAAAATTCATGTCTGTCTGTCTGTTTGAGTCGTTTCCGCGAAAAGTTGCTCACGATTCACGTAAAAATGCCTGAAGGGATTATTATGAAATTTCATATTTGGAACAGATGTCTTCTAACTTACGTTTATAGCTATATATCGTTTTAATATTTTAACCCCAAAAGGGCGTTTGGGGGGGGGGGGGTGCACTAATGAAAATTATCAAATAGCTCTACGGCAAATTTTATTATGAGAAAAGTTGTAGAGGATGTGATTTCTGAAAACTTTTGTTTAAAAAATTCCCCCAAAAAACCAACCAAAAAGGGGGAGGGTGAAAAAATATAAATTCTTGTCCTTGGATCAAACTCAACCAAATTGTGTATACATATTCTGTGGGTCACTAGAAGAGCTATAAATTCAAAAACTAACCACCCAAAATGGGGGGGGGGGGTCAAAAAATGAAAATTCTTGCTCTTGGATCAAACTCAACCAAATTTAGTACACATAATCTGTGGGTCACTAGAGTGTAGTAGCCCCCTGGCTAGCAAGACGGCCGCCGAAGGCAGGCCTTGGAGCTATATTAACATAAAATATTAGATAAAACAGAAATAGAATGGAATCCTTTTGCTTATTCATCTTTACATTTAAAAATTTCAAATTAAAAAAAAAAAATTAATTTAAGTTTCTGATGGTCTTCAATGGTAACGAAGAGGAGAATAAACTTTGGACGAATGTGGGACCTGACTATTTGAAGCCCTGAAGATGTCGGCTAAGTCGACCAAACGTTGGTTGATAAATAAAAAAGTTACACATCTATCTATAATATCTATAATAATTAATCACTGAATTCGATTGAATGTAATTTCTTAGTTTTTTTAGCAAAAATTGATAACATTTCAAAATTGGCATAAAAACGGCTGGAGGTATTTTTATGAAATTTCATATTTAGATCAGATGTTTTCCAACTTAAAGAACATTTTGATATTTTGAACTCAAAAAAGGGTTTGAGGGGGGGGGAGACTAATGAAAATTATCAAATAACTCATAAAGTATCATCTCTAAGAAAAATTCTGTCAGAAGCATAGTTTTAGACGATGCTATTCCTGGAAACTTTTGAATAAACGTTTTACACGTGCAATAATCAGTAGAGGAAATCTGGCGGCCCGTTCTTGCTCATGTGCCTCGAGCCTTGAGACACGGCCGCTAGATGACTCAGTCGGATCGTTGAGTCGCTTTTGCATGAGTGAAATATATTCACCCATGCTATAATTAAAGCGACTCGATTCGACTGGAGTAGCGAACGGATTCGGACACGCGAATCTGGAGGGGCCAAATGCCAACCAGCAGCCCCTCCCTGCACCACACCTAACAATACCTGGTGACCGCCCGACGTGATTGCAAAGCAAACAGCCTCTTGACCCGCCAGCTTGGTGGATAGAGCCTTGCCCGGCTGACTTAGTCGGTAATCGGCAATCACACAAGAAACAAAGGGTGTGGTGTAGCGGCCCGTTCTTGCTCATGTGCCTCGAGCCTTGAGACACGGCCGCTAGATGACTCAGTCGGATCGTTGAGTCGCTTTTGCATGAGTGAAATATTATCACCCATGCTATATTAAAGCGACTCGATTCGACTGGGGAAGCGAACGGATTCGGACACGCGAATCTGGAGGGGCCAAATGCCAACCAGCAGCCCCTCCCCTGCACACACCCTATATGAACACGCAACCTACAACTCTGCACACTCAACAGATTGTTAGGACCCCATCGACTTGATGGGGGGCGCACAAAGCACCACACAGCACTCACCTCACGAGAGCCTAACAATAAAATAATTTATACAATTTATATTTATTTATTTCCAAGGTAACAAAATTCAATTGAAAATATTTTTTGCCGAGCGATGCAGAGTTTTTGATTCATAAAACCAATCACTGACATATAAACATAATATGTATTTATTATAGAAAAGAAAAAAATTTATTGATTCATTTAAAATATTTAAAAATACAAATCTTTTATAAAACAATCATGAAAATATATTTTAAACCAGACGTTTCAGGAGAAATTCTCCCTTTATCAATAATTTTTTTAAAAATTAAAAAAAAGTTGTTTTTTCTAATTTATATAAAACAATTTTTACAATTTTCTATATCAAAATATTTAATTTCTTACGGCTGTTTTCTAAGCATTAGAGAAAACAACTTTTTTTTCAATTAAAAAAAAAATTCCATTGATAAAGAGAGAATTTCTCCTGAAACGTCTGATTTAAAAAATAATCGTTTTTCAAGATGCTTTTATAAAAGATTTTTATTTTTTTATATGTTACAATAAAAACCCGTTTTTTAGTAAGAACGGATTCTCACTAGTTAAAAAGCGTTTTACTGAATACCTTTGTGGCAACTAGAGTTTACTGATGTTGATTGAGTTTGGTTCAAAGGTCTAGAACCTTCAATTTTGACCTTCCGCCTAATTTTGGGTGTTTATTTTCAAATTTTTTTAAACGAAAATGTCAAAAATTACATCCTCCACAACTTTGCTTCTAATTTTGAAAATTTGGCTTAAAATTTTTTGAAAATAAACACCCAAAAATTAAGATTCTAGACCTTTGAACCAAACTCAACCATCATCAGTAAACTCTAGTTGCCACAAAGGTATTCAGTGAAACACGTTTTAACTAGTACGAATCCGTTCTTACTAAAAACGGGTTTTTACTGCAATATATATACTATAGATATATAATTTATTTGTTTGAGACTATATTTTTTGAAGGTTTGACCTTCATTATTATTTTTTTAATTATAATTAGAAGGAATAACAGATAAAAATTTTTAATTATCAAGACTCATGATGAAGGTCAAATTTTTTGAAACTATAGCCTAAAACAAATAAATCCGGAATCTTCAAATAAATTTACACATGCTATGACTGAATTAAAACGACGACAAAAAAATATTTTTAAATTGTTAAAGAAAAGTCGCTTCCAAGATTGTTGATTAATTTAAGTCAATGTTAAAAAAAGATTAATTATGTTTTGTCTCATAGTGAAATTTTTTTAAAAAGAGTGATAAAATGGGCCACTCAAAATAAATTGACGAAACGTCTGGCTCATTTAATAAAAACTTTGTTTTTAATTTTATCCAATTTCCTACTATTCCTTTTAAAAATTTACTATAGACACGAATGATACAACTTCAAATAAATATTTATAATAATCTAAATATGGTGCCCTGTGTAGTCGCAAAAGCGTTTTAAACTCAACATTATACGTTAAAAGTATTTTTATGATCATTTTCAAAGTGAGATAAATGAATATCAATTTAAAACCTATTTATTTACAACATTATTGAAATGATGATTAACCAAAATGTATTTTTAATTTTTATAAATTCAAATTGCCCCCCAAAGCGCCTTGATAAATAATCAGAATTTCTATCTAGAGTGAAAGGAATCTTTAATAAAATGAATTATTTCCAATGTGGATTTCTAGTTCTCTCATTGAAAGAGTACTTAGTGAAGAGCGACCTCTTTCGTCAGTAGTATTAAGACAATGACGGATCACCGGGGATGACCGGAATGAATTCATTGAAAGTAGTTGAGCCCCTGAGGGAGCCATTTTCAGGCGTGCGCCATCCACATCCCACATGCTTCATTTTAAATTTAATTTAAACCAATTCGTAGAAATTAATCAATAGAAATTTAATATTTAAATAATGAGTAGAAAATTTTTGTCTCACATTCATCTTCATTAAAGATATTAAATCGCGATGTGGCTATTATTAGAGAGTGCGGTGTGATGGAATTCACTTTTTCTACCATCAAGAAGGAATATTTTTAAATGGGATGACCGTCTGACAGATCATCAAGATTTAATTTTCATTTGAGAATTTCTTTAAAAGGAAATCAATTATCACGGATAAAATTATATTAATTTGCTTTGATCTATGATTTAATATACTTATATTTTTAATTTATTTTTTCTTCTTTAAGTCCCATACTCGATTCCGAGCGTCTGCGATTACAATGGAGAAGATACTCTCCATTGTAATTTTTCCTGTAGAAATTTTTAACAGGGGTGGTTTCCCATTTCCTTCCTCTGAAGGAATTAGATTATAGCCGATCAAATATTTGCAGTACCCGCGCTAGCTTGATTAGAAGGCGTGCTCTTTGACCACTCAGCCAACCTGACTTTTATTTTTTTATGATGGTATAATCATATAGTCAGGCTTGGAGTTCATTCTGCTAAAGCACCCCCACAATGCTGAATAAATACTCTCCCAACACTCACCCTTTCTATGATTACGAGCAAACATATATAAGAGAAGAGGCTAATGGTATATTTGGGGGCTGAGTACCCTTGCAGCTAATATAAGACCCTTTTAGGATTCACTAATTAATTTAAGTGGAATGCATGCAACGTTGCAACAACACTGGGACCAAGAATTCTGGAAATATATCAAAACCACAGTAGACAGTCAGGATACCAGCACTACATGTTGCTTAACTTCGGTGATCTTTAGGAAAACGGTGCTAAAGTTTTCAAGACCGTCAACTAAATTACAAGTATAAATAATACTACCATTCGAATATTATTTATTATAATTTGATTTCATATGATAGATGTTACTTAAAATCAACTGGTGTATTCAACACACGACTTTCACATTTTCAATTATTTGAAATCATTGCGACACTCCTAATTTACACCCCTTCCTTTATTTCAATCGGATTAAAATTTATACACGACTAATAACTCATGACACTTGATAAGTACACCAATTTTCAAAAAATCGTTAGTGGTGCCGTTTTTAAGAAAAAAAACGAAAAATCTTTCATGTATGGCAATGTCCACTTCCGGTGTTTTGATTTCAATCAAAAGCTTGCTGTACTCCTTCTAGCATATATCGAGCTTAAGTTTCGAATTTCGTAGCTCTGAGACTTATGGTTGCGAAACGCAGGGGTACATACATACGTACGCAGTGACCAATGGAATTTTGTTCCTTTTTTGGCCTCTGGGGACCATACTTTTATATCCTAAATCCAGCTATTCCTTCCACCTAGAAGTTACAAAATTAAATTAACTTTTTACTTCTCTGAGATACAAGCTCTCTCAAAGAGTCAGGACCCAGGCAGGCGATCATAATACTTCCACATTATTATATTCAATAGAATATAAATGTGAAAATAAAAAAGTTTATAATAGTATGCCTATAGCTAAATAAATATATACATATATAAAATATAAATAAACAATTCTAAATTTAAGGTAATAAAAAATAACTAAAGTGACACTTGGACTTGAAAACTGGACTCTGTTTTCAGAAATTTATGCAGGCCTCATAGTACTCGACCTCATATTATATATCACTGCTGGACACCGTGAAAACATAACCTTTCAGAACTCTTATTAAATCAGATTCTTAACTAGTTGCTTAGGACCATCTCAAGAATAAATCTAGTAAGTCTTATGCTTACAATGTTCATCCTTTAGTCCCCAATTCTGAAAAATTCCTTCACGTTAGAGGTCATAAACAATTTGGAAACTTGCGTTACCTTCATCTACAAGAGGATTAAAGTGTACAACTTTCCAGCTGTTGAATTGAATTTTCATGTGATGACTTTGGTGGTCTTTCCTTTGATCATTTAAAATTATCTTTATATAAGGACCAGGTACCTATAATTATTTTTAACTAAATACTTATGAGATTTGAAAGATTTTTTCACCTTAGATCAACCTCGGTGTAAGAAAAATCTATTGCACATGAGGTGTCAGTTTATAATTTTGAAGCTGTTTCGGGGGCTCTCATAATATTGAATTTGTGAGATTAATATAAAATTTTAATTAATATTATACTTTGAAACGTGGGTGGTCATATTCAATTTTTCTAAAAATAAATATCTGTTGAATGTAATGGAAGGCAGCCCAGGGGTAGTTAGGAAAGAAAAATTAACACATCAAATAAGGTGTAATTTATTGGAATCCTTCCTCCTTTCCCTTCAAACCGACGTTTCGGAGAATTTTTCCCTCCTTCTTCAGGGTTTCAAAGGAAACAGAAGAAAACATTTTATTTGTTTCATTCATTGACCCTTTGAAACCCTGAAGAAGGAGGGAAAATCCTCCGAAACGTCGGTTTGAAATGAAAGGAGGAAGGATTCCAATAAATTACACCTTATTTGATATGTGTTAATTTTTTCTTTCCTCACTACCCATGGGCTACCTTCCATTACATTCAATTAAAATCTCTACCAGTCCGTCTCTCTCCAGAGAAAATTTCGTTGCAAATAAATATCTGTTTATTATATAAAGATTAGATTTCAAGAATTAGGAAGGTATTAACTCGAATTCAATCAAATCATTCACTTTAAATGACCTTTAATTTTGTGTAATTTGGCCTTAATTCATTAAGATCAAATTTTAATTTTAATATTTAATATTTTTTTGCTTTTGTATCAAAATAATTTCCATTTAGCCAGTCTACCATGAATCTAATTAATAATAATTATATAAAATTTTAATTGAAAGTAATGGAAGGCAGCCCAGGGGTAGTTAGGAAAGAAGTAATTAATACATATCCAAATATGGTGTAATTTTTTGGAATCCTTCCTCCTTTCCTTTCAAACCGACGTTTCGGAGGATTTCTACGTCCTTCTTCGGGCTTTAAAGGGGTCAATGAAGAAAACAAATAAAATTCTTCCTTCCTCTCTCCACAGCAATGTTTAAAATTTTTTCTTCTTTAGTAGAAGCATAGAAAAACAATTTTTTCATTCAATAAGAAAAAGAAGGGGAAAAATTGTTTGGCTGCTGTGGAGAGAGGAAGGAAGCATTTTATTTATTTGTTTTCTTCATTGACCCCTTTATGCTAAACCCTGAAGAAGGAGGGAAGAATCCTTCGAAACATCGGTTTCAAAGGAAAGGAGGAAGGAATCCAATAAATTACACCTTATTTGGATATGTGTTAATTTTTTCTTTCCTCCCTACCCCTGGGCTGCCTTCCATTACTTTCAATTAAAGGTTCTACCAGTCCGTCTCTCTCCAGAAAAAATTTCGTCCAAATATATTTATAAAAAATTTAATAGATGACGTGTGAGTGAGGGTAGGAATCAGAAATTAAATCTTTTGACTTAAACTCCAGAGTCCCTGAGATGGAAATCGGCCATCTTCCACAATGTGTCTAATAAATTAGTAAATGAATTATAAACAATAAAATACCGCAGTTGGTACTAATGCATCACAGATTAAATCAATGACCTGAACAGAAGCTCTACGAAGTATTACTGTGGAAATAAATGAGTAAGGAGAAATCATTCCTCCTCATGATGCAAATAAACAATATATGTATCGGTGGAGATTGGTAATTTTTCAACCAGGGGATGCTGCCCAAAAAAGTACCCTTCATTTTTTGAAATTTTATTTTCATCTTAGCTTTTTTTGTAAATTTCATCGAATATGGTCATTTTCTTGGTTATTTTTCAAATTTAACATTAGATTTTTAAAAATGTATTTTATAGACCTTTGCACCAAACTGATACCTCTTTGTCTGAGTGAGCGTAATAATCAGAAATTAAATCTTTTGACTTAAACTTGACATTCCCTGAGATGGAAATCAACCATCTTCCACAATGAATCAGCCTGTCCTATAAGAAAATCTTTTATTTCTGTTATTTATATTGCTATAAGCAAGCTATGACTTGTCTATAACGCTCTTAGTTATTACCAATCTTATTTATATATTGAGTTGTTAGAAATGGATTAGTCCAGAAATTCTCGAATCATCTTTATTTATTCTTTTTTTTATTATTTCTATTTTAATAGTTCCTCAGCGAGAACAGTTTTTTTCGACTAAAACTCGTCTGAACTTGTCTTTGACCTGCTTGAACTGGAAGCTATACCAGCCAGGGACTTCAAACATTCTTTCTGCTCCCTTATAGGAAAAAGCATTTATTTTAATTGCCCCTTGAAACTATGCAACAATTTTATTTCATTTCGAGAACCAATATACTTTTCAAGACAAAAAATGTTTTTTATAGATATATTTGAAATATCGAATAATAATTTGAAAATTACTGTTAAAGATCCTCATGAAATTTGAAGTCGACCTTATATATTTATGAAAGTTCTCTTCTTCCCCCCTAAAGCCCTCTTTGATAGAAACACGCTGTTTTCGAAAGATCAGCACCACTCTGTCAAATTGGATAAAATCCGAACCAACGCTATTGCCAACTCTTTTATCCCTATGACCTCAAGAGACTGGAACTCACTTCCAGCCACCGTCTTCCCCGCAACTTATAACCTTCAGCTGTTTGAGACCCGCATCCACAGATACCTTCAACTCCTACCCAGCCCATAAAATCCCCTGTTCTTCTTCTTATCATGATGGAGGGGCCAACCCAGGCCTTTAGGGGATGCACCTTTTTGGTGTATCTCCTTCTCTCATCAATATCATAAAAAAAAATGTTTGAAATTTTATGGATGAGCTGCATCTACAGCATCCATTGACCGCACGCCACTGATTAATATATATATATACTTTTTAGAGACTATGGTTTCGAAGGTTTAACCTTCATAATCATTCTTTTTAAATAGAAATATTCTATCTATTATTTCTTATGGGCCAAAATACCCGATTCGATGTAGGTCAATTTGTTTTGAAGTAATAGTAAGCTGGCCACTCAACAAACGAATGTCATTTAAGGCACGTAGACCTTTTATATATTATGTACCTGCCTTGAGAATAATCAAAAACGAAAGGGGAAGTTGGATTTTCTACTTTTTTCTTTTGATATTTTAAATTTTTGAAAAAACATAGGACAAGTTGATATAACTTTTAAAGAGTTAGGTGTTGGTTCTAGGTGAAACATTTTAATATAATAATAAAACTTGAGCAAGATGCAAGGTAGGTTTCATAATCAGTTTACTTTAACTCCTGATGATGGGCTCACCCCCGAAATATATCGAATTCAAAACTCAATTTTGTTTTATTTCTTTTTTATGAAACCTACCTCGCATCAAGTTTTATTATCAGACAAGTTGATAATTAAATTTTGCTATTCAGGCAATAATGTGGATTTTTGTTATACGATTTTATCAAATCCACATCATTGGCTGAATAGCAAAATTTAATTATCAACTAGCCCTCGGTTAAAAAAAAGCACACATTCAAAATGACTAATAATACATAGTTAAGTTTTGAAAGAGAGAAAAAATGAAATTTTCCATTTTATATTGCCCACGCAATCCTGAGTACCCTCGGTTTAGAACCACTATCATAATAAAGTATACACTTCTAAGACTAGTTTGACGCAACCACCCGACTTTATCTCACGTCAATTCTCTGAAATCTCCCAAAGTCTCAGAGCCTATACATATTATTCATTATCGCAGAAAATTAAAAATAATCAGTAAAGTTTTTTACTTTCACATTTATATTCTATAGAATAAAGTAATATAGAAGTATTGCGATCGCCTGCCTGGCTCCTAACTATTTGAGAGCTTCTATCTCAGAGATTAAAAAAGTTAATTTCATTTTGTAACTTCCAGGTGGAAGGATTCAATTATCTTAATAGGAAATTGGATTTAGAACATAAAACCGGATAAATTTTTATAATTTTTCTAACTGATATGACAAAGAATAATTGACCTATCAATGAGAAGTGTTTTGACCGCGCTTTATTTGAAAAAAATATTTTATCGCGAGACTATTGCGGATTATGCTATTAAAGTCTGTGGAGTCTTACAAAGTCGGACAAAAATCCCCTACAGTTGATTCGTGAGTGAATCAAATGTAGAAAACATTCGGATAAAACCGGATATTGTGGTCCCCAGAGGCCAAAAATCCATTGGTCAGTGCGTATGTATGTACACCCCTCCCTGCGTTTCGCAACCATAACCGTATGAAATTCGAAACTTAAGCTCGATATAGAGTAGAGGGAGTACAGCAAACTTTTGGTTGAAATCTAAACAGCGGAAATGGACATTTACATGAAAGTTTTTATTTTTTCAAAAACGGTACTAACGATTTTTTTTTTTAATTGGTGTACCTACTTATTAAGTGTCATGAGTTATTAGTCGTGTATAAATTTTAATCCGATTGAAATGAAATAAGAGGTGTAAATTAGGAGTGTCGCGATGATTTCAAATAAGTGAGAATGTGAAAGTCCTGTGGTGAACACACCAGTTGATTTTTTACCTTTTCCTCTAAAATTTGTTATTTATTTTTTAATATAGTTTAAATCAATTGATTAAAAATAACCAAACCTAGTGAATGTATTTTTTCTTTTCTTATGTTCTTCTAGTGAAATATTCAGAATGACTCAGGGAATATTTGGAAAGTATCTAAGAGGTGCTGAAGTGAACGTCTATAGCTATAGGCTTGTCATTAATAGTTAACCATTATCCGAATCCATTAAATCATTTCTTGACGACTGGTTATAGTCATTAATTAAAATGTGTTTTAAATTTGTAGTTAAACGTTCGTGGGTGTTGTTCATTCAATCTGAGAAAAAAAAATGAAGCGGAATCTCCCAGCTAGATAAAGATCCATTATCGAGCTCCAGAGCAGCAGCCTCTTCTTTCTTTGGACAATTCCTGCTCATACAAATTTAGATATTTAAATCAGCGCAGAACCAATACATTACAGAGATGACTTGCATATATCGAATCGGTCCAGATAAAGTACCAGGGATCATTATGGTGTGTGTCTATTAAGAATTTCCTTGGAATGCCTGTCAGGTGTTTCGATAAAAACGATTGTATAAACGATCTATGACTAGAAGAAACGAGCCTTTTCACTTGAGTAAAAACTACTTCTTGATTGTGCTCTAAATTTTAACCTCTTGTTGTGGGCGCTTAATGAGAGCGCCTTTTTGCAATTGGTCAACTGAATCGTGCTTGGCAAATCAATTACATTTAGCCACGCTTGTGAAAAGCAAGAGCAAAAAACGTTTCGATTTATAAGCGGACAGACGCTCCTAAATAAATAAGAAATCATTCATTCAAGGCTTATTACACACAAAAAACTACAATTTAAATAAATAATCGAAATGGTGGATTATCAATCATTATGAGTTTTTATAATTTTTAAGCTATCTAAATTAGATTGCGCTTGGCTGAGCTATTCTATCTTTGTCAATAATAATATTAGTATTACAGAACTTTTCGAGGATGTATTCTCTAGAAATGGTTCTCATTATTTCTTTTGTTTAAAATATAACACAGGTTATATACACCGTGTTTCAGGAGGAATAGTAAATAGTTTATGAGGTGGTAGTATAGACGTATTGCAATAAAAAATCCCTTATTTATATTGAGTACAGAGATACAGTTGAGTTCAATGCATTTTCGGTTTGTGTCTTGGTACATCGGTTGCTATGGGTTTCTATGGGCGTGTATATCGAATTGTTGATGTTAAACTTGTGAAGTTGTGCTTTTTTTTTGGCTTTTCGGCCTTTCTAGCCATAAGCCAATTTACGATACTATTTTTTTTTTTTAATTTGTCTCTACCCCGGGGGTCAGATTTTAGCCGGATGCCTCGAGTCGGATTCGAGCCCGGGTCCACTTCTTTAGCAGGATGACACGCTACAACCTAGCCTATCATTCCCCCAAGTTGTGCTTTAGTTTACATTGAAGTTTTAATTGTGATTTGTTGATTGTTGGCCAAGTCTACTGTAGCATGTAAACATGCCTCACGTATTTACAAATGCTGAGTATGGCGATATTGGGTTACATACTAACACATTTTATTCTCCCTACTCAATAGAAATTTGACACATGTAATATGAAATTTTTTTATTGGAATTCATCTATACTATCACTTTCTAAAATATTTACTATTCCTCCTGAAACACCCTGTATATATCACTGTGCGCGGTTGGCGACTTTTCTCAACCAGGGGACGCTGTCCAAAAAGTACTCTTCATTTTTTGAAATTTTATTTTAATATTCTACCTTTTTGGCAATTTCCATCGAATACAGCATCATTTTCGTTATTTTTCAAATTTAACATTAGATTTTAAAATATATATATTTTGGGACATTCGCCCCAAACGGATACTGCTTTGTGTGAGTGAGGGTAGGAGTCAGAAATTAAATCTTGTGACTTCAACTCCACAGTCCCTGAGATGGAAATCGACCATCTTCCACAATGAATCAGCCTGTCCTATAAGAAAATATTAAATTTCTCCTAATTCTATTGCTATAAGCAAGCTATGACTTGTCTATAGCACTCTTAGCTATTTCCGATCTTATATATTGAGAGTTCTTAGAAATGGATTAGTCCAGAAATTCTCGAATCATCTTTATTTATTCTTTTTTTGTATTATTACTATTTTAATAGTTCCTCAGCGAGAACAATTTTTATTCGACTAAAACTCGTCTGGACTTGTCTTTGACATGCTTGAACTGGAAGATATATTTCTCAGGCAGGGACTTCAAACCTTCTATCGGCACCTTTTCAGAATAATCATTCATTTTAATTGCACCTTGAAACTATCGAGGGAAGACTCTGACTCCCTTAATGAAGGTTCTGGAGGAAGGTTCATAGAATCCTTTTGAATCGTTGGGGTTGAGTCAAGGTCTAGCAAGTGACTTCCTCTCCGCGGGCCTCGATACAAGTAACTCCGACTTAGTTGGAGCGAAACTAAACGTCACCACTGCGATATTGCCATCTCGACATATATAGTGACTCACTATCTTTTTAGTATATTTAGGATTTCTCTTGAATATACTATATTATGTTGAGATGTCAATAATAATAATATAGTGTCTACTATATTACATCTTGACATATATAGTGCAATGTGTTATGTCCGTGTATATTTAGGAACTATCCAAAATATACACTTTTATGTCTAGATAATTGTATATGATCCTCGGCGATACAGTATGTAATACTTTTCTTGGGTATATCTGGTAGGGTCCTGGATATGCAGTATGCGTTGATTATCATATATAATTTTTTTTTTTTTTTTTTTTTTCGACATATATGTGTAAGACACTATATATGTCGTTTTTTGCCATGTCAAAAAAGAAAAAAGAAAAAAGAAAATGACATGCATAAAAATACACTATGTTCTTGTATATTTGGAGCTATCCAAATATACTTTTCATGTCAAGAAAGAAAAAGAAAGAAAAGGGAAAGAATGACATGTATAGTGTAACATCAACTATGTTCTTGTATATTTGGAGCCATCCAAATATACTCTTCATAAGCCAAATGAAAGTACGGCAGCCCCGCTAGACACCTCAGACGTATATATAGTTATACACTATGTCCCGGCACATTTAGGAACTATCCAAAATATGCCTTTTAGCCCGATCGGGTGGTTTGGTGGTGAGCTGTCGTATTTTGCCTCTAGTTCCTCTGGACTGCAGCGCGCGAGCCTCCTCGACCCGGAATCCGTGTCTGATGGCCGTAGTAGTAAGGATCCATCCTTGTGGTGAGTCACGGTTTGCACCCATGGGGTTGATTTTGTGGTAGCGTGTGCAGTTAAGTTGGGTACAGTAGCTTCGGGCTCATGCTTGGCTGACTGCGGTAGTCATAACAGACCTTGATTGCCATTCCTTCTATCAAAATCATTCTCTCGTGGTCGAGCATCTGGGCACATCACACGGGTGACTGCTACGTGCTAGATGAGATGTTGAACGCGTCTTGACAGTAGCATAATGAGACGGACAAGATCTCACATGAACCAGTTAATGTCGGCTTGAACCAAACATCTCGATATAGTATCTTTACTATTCTTTAGTAGGTTGGGGCTTCGGCCTCGACCTATTATCGTATGATATGCCATGTCTATGTCATGTGTAGAAAAGGATGCTATCCTGTTGGTATATTTAGGAATTACCTAGATATGCTGAGTACGCCGAGATGGGTAGGCCCTGCGGCCCGAGGCCTGGTCGTGCGGTGCGTGCGTCCGGACCAATCAATGGCACAATAGCAATCCAAATACCCTATGGTATAAATACTTGCTAAGTATTCACGGCGAATGGCTTGATGGTGGCCATAATGATTGATAAGCAATTCCAAGAATAATTGTCAATTCTTTATGACAATAATAATTAATAATAACTATTATTAATTATAACTCAGAAAGATCACTTAACTGTAAATCTGAACGGCAGATGAGGGCACTGCTGGAAATTTGCTTATCAATATATATAGTTCATAATCGCCGATGAGAATCACCCGTATAGGGTGGAGGTTGCAAAATTGGTCATGATTGGCTCCGTGTCTCGCCCATCGACTTCTATGACTGCGGTGCTGCGAGGTCAACATCAGGAGATGACGAACCTGCAAGTCTTTTGGTGTCAAGGGGGGTTTTGGGTTCCGCAGAGCAACAGGGCAACTCTGTGTGTATTTAGTCCCCCACAGATGGAATGAGCGTAACCTGTCTGTGCGTCTTTATTTCGTCTCTTCTCGTGGGTCCAACATGAACAGTACAAACAAACAATACTAATAATGAAAATAATTTACAATTTACAGGTCCCACGTGTTCCCCACGAGACACGGAGACCGCGACGGGGGTAATGCGGGTTCATTGAGCATTCTCCAAATCAACTGTGCCCGAAGCTATAACTCGATGTTGGACCTCGGTCAAAGAATTCTCGAACAGAGAATTGACTTATGCCTGATCCAGGAACCCTACACAAGCCGCGGTGCTGTTGTTGGTTTACCATCACAGCTCCGGGTATACTCGATTCCTCAAAAAACCAAGGCCGCCATAGTCGTATCAAACACGTCATGGGAGGTCCTTTGCATCGGTCAATTGACAAATGCACATTGTGTTCTAGTCCACATCAAAACGGAAAAAGAGGAACTATATGCGGCATCGGTCTACTTCAACTTTGATGATAGCATCGAGCCGTATATACAAATGATCGAGAAAATAAGAGCAATAACCTCCGAGTTACCTCTTATAATAGGGGCTGATGCAAATGCGACATCACCCTTATGGCACAGCAAAAATGCAGGTGCCAGTAGGGCTCGGGACTTGCGAGGAGACCAGCTATCAGAGTACGTAGTGAACAGCGGGTTGATTGCTATTAATGAGGCTGTGGACCAGTATACCTTCTCCTCGGGGATGGGAAGTAGTGACATTGATGTAACAATCGTCAATGAAACCCTGTTGAATCACTACGGTACCACATGGAGAGTCAGAGAGGAATGGGGTATAAGTGACCACAATGCTATTGTGATCACATTAACTAATTCCAGAAGTCCTGATCCCCATCATCGCGTTGACTTGAAGAGGCGCTGGAATACCAGGGGATTAGACTGGAGTAAATACGAGAAGACTCTGTCTTCGAAGAAAACAAAATTTATTACTCCAGATTTTGAAACCCTGTCCACGCATCGCAAGATCGAGCTGATTATGGAATGGATCACAGAAGTCAATGATGAAGTGACCAGCACAACCAGGCCTGCCCGAAGGGGACAGGTCAAATGGTGGAATCAGGGTCTTGCTAGACTAAGAAGGATTGTTCAATCCAGAAGGAGAGTTCTTCAGTCTGCCAGAAGGCGGGATGAAGAGACTTCTTCGGCTAGCTTGAGCCTTAGAAAGGTTGTAAAAACCTACAAGCAAAAGATAAAAGAATCAAAAAACAGGAACTGGCAAAAATTTGTCGAGCAAGTTGGCAACAACAATCCATGGGGCCAGGCATACAAAATATGCCGAAGAGCAAATAGCTCCTCATATGGTATAACGTCAATAATTATTGACGGTATAGAAACCAAAACATGGTGCGAAGCAATGGAATTGCTTATGACCAAATTCTTCCCTGAAGGACCAGTAGCCGAAATCGGAAATAGCGATTCGGCTGAAATTGCTGAACTGGATCCAAATGATATTGCGTACGCAATAAGTGATTTAAATATGGGAAAGGCACCAGGTCTCGACGGCATTATGCCAGAGATGATCAGGTCCTTATGGAAAGTTTCGCCGGATTGCTTGACATCTATTTACAGGGAATGCATTGCTTCTAGCAATTTCCCTAGCCTATTCAAGAGAGGTGAAGTAATCACTTTACTTAAAAGTTCGAACAAAGTTCGTACGGACCCCAGTTCCTATAGACCAATAACTCTGTTACCGGTCATGGGTAAAGTGCTGGAAAAACTTATGGTTCTGCGCCTTAGGGAGCGGATCATGGATTCCATGCACCCATCCCAATATGGATTCAGAAAAGGCAAATCTACGGATGACGCCTGGCAACACGTCCTACGTGTAGTAAATGATTCTACCAAAAAATATGTGCTTGGGATCTTCATCGACTTTAAAGGGGCTTTCGACAACCTGCTTTGGCCCGCAATTATTGAGCGTCTACGTGCTCTAGGCTCTCCTGACATAAAATTGTGGGTTAGCTACTTCTCGGATAGAGAGGTGATTGCGGTTGGCAAACAGGGCGTCATGTCAAGAACAGTCACAAGAGGCTGTCCGCAGGGTTCCATATGTGGCCCAGAAATGTGGAATATGGTGTTGGACCCTTTGCTGCACTCAGTCAGTTGCGAGGTCGTTGCATATGCCGATGATGTGCTGCTGATCATAGAGGCCGATAGCAGGGCCGAAGTCGAAAGACTAGGTACCCTGAATATTGGTAAAGTACACGAATGGAGCAATAAAGTGGGAGTGAGCATATCCACAAACAAGACATTCTCGATGTTGCTAAGAGGTAAACTGGCTTTAACCAGACCTCCTCATATCAAAATTAACAACACGCCAATTAAATACAGTACTGAGGTCAAATACCTTGGTGTCACTGTAGGCGAGAGAATGAACTTCTACAATCACCTAACGGTGCTCAAGAATAAACTTCTGCCCCTTGCAGGGGCCATCAGGAGAATAACTAGAAAGGACTGGGGCTTGAAAAAACAAGCCACCAGTCTAATCTACAAAGGATTGCTCACTGCCTGCTCCATGTATGCTGCACCCGTTTGGTGTAGTATACTTCAATATCAGAAAGGTATCGACAAGCTTAACACGTGTGAGCGAATTGCGCTGGGATCATGTGTCAACGCTTGTAGGACCGTCTCTACGGCAGCACTGGAGGTATTAAATGGCGATCTCCCCTGGCGTTACGAGGCAATTAGACGGAATTGTAAATACCGGCTACGAAGGGAATTACCAATATCTTATCCCGGAATAATTGAATCCGAGGATATCTTGACATTGGAAAGAGGTAAGATCCAGGACACCATTAAAGCTAGACTAATTAGCAAATGGCAGGCTGATTGGAATTCTTCACCTCAAGGCAGAACTACGTTCACCTTTATAAGAAATGTGACATTTTCAAGTGAAAATAAACATTTCTTCCCAAGTATATACCTCTCTTTTCTCTTGACTGGCCATGGCTCTATGAATTCATTCCTGAATAAACGCGGTCTCGTGGGGAGCGCGGGTTGCATAATGTGTAACAGTCCTCAAGAGGACTGGAAGCACGTTCTGCTCGACTGCCCAGCGTACGCTGAGCTAAGAGCTGAGATCCCGGAAATAAATAACAGTGAACTTGCAACGCTGCTCCGGGATCCAGATATATACACCGCTCTTGAGGAGTACTCGAGGCGTGTATTCCACCTGAGAGACATTGCTCTTGGGAGGACAAATTAGGCACTTGTACGTTCCCCACGAGTGTTGTATATAGATTATACCTAAGTCTCTTAGGATACATAAGGAGTAGCGACCCTTGTGTAAAGGCAAATGCTAATCAGTGTGGGTCGGGGACGTACGTGAATTGTACCGGCTCACGTATCATGACTGGATTTATCCATCATGATAAGGCACACGGCGACGCCTCTGATTTAAAATAGCCCAGTGAGCACGCCTAAGTGGTTTGCGGCTGCCATTCAATTGGTGTCTTACAAGCCCCTTAGAATAAGGGTATGGCGGCCCTTCTTACTGCAGTGCACGCTAATCTGTGCCACTTGACTGTGGTATGCATGGTTGACATCATGCTTTCCGATAAATCGCATGGTCATATATCATGTAGAAGAGGTTGTCGACTTCCAGATTTAACAGACAAACCTGGGTTGGCACAAAAGGTGATAAACCACCGGCCAAGCGGACAACCGGTTCACGAGCTTAGGCTGGAGATCTTGAATCTCTACATCCTATAAGCTGCATCACGGTGGGTTTGTTTCGCACACAAAATAAAAAGAGGTATAGGCAGAAAGCCGCCTGGAATGGACTAAATGGCGGCGAGTCGTCGGCCAAACGACAAGTGGACACGGGCCTGGGCTGAAGATCTTGAATCTTCACATCCTACTGGTTGTTTTTACAGCGGGCGTGATCCTTATTGGACGCTTTGCAGGCGCCTGACTACCTAACGTTTCAGAGCTTGCTTAGCGAACAATGCTTCTGATTGTGCAAAAATGAAACATTCATAACATGGCTGTTTTGCAGCAGATGTGAACCGGTATGGACGATTTGCAGGTGGCTTGTCAGGTGTATGTGATGTTGCAATCACATCAGGTTAACCAACCGCACATGCAGTCGATCACGTACTGGGACTGTGGGAAGAGAGTCCGAATCTGAAGAGGTGGAGCATGGAAAGTCATGTGCAAGAGAAACCTCGACCAACCATACCAAAGGTTGTTGAAAACAAATGGTGCCATGGGGAATGGAGAAAGCCCTAGGGACGTAAGTTCCTAGCTCCATTCGACTGAGGTTGGACTCGTGGTGGCATAAGGCTTTGTCTAGATAGCTGTTGTTAACTCGCCAGCTGTTGATAGCTTCAACACTCGCGAGGGTGGAATATACGCCCGCTATATTTCACGTATACTTCTATGTATACACTTATACCTTGATTGATACCATCCGTGGTTCATCAGGGAAACATATGATACGAGAGTATGTATGCGCTGGTTGCGAGTGCGTGTGAAGGCCCGCGGGCTATAGACACCACTTTAAACAATTCAGTGCGTCATTGCGCTGTCGAATCTTTTGCACCTTGAAACTATGCAACAATTTTATTTCATTTCGAGAACAAATATATTTTTCAAAACAAAAAAATCTTTTTTATAGAAATATTTGAAATAACGGATTAAGTAATTTGAAAATTTAAAGAACTCTCCTGAAATTTTGGATATTGATATTTATGAAAAATAATACTCTAAATGTTTGAAATTTTAGAGCTGCCGGGACCGGAAGCCACTGATATATATTTATATATGATTCTTATATCTTTTTCTTTCTTTCTTAATTCCTTCATTTTTGAATTTTACTAAATTTACTTTTGATAATACTTGTAATTAAACCCGTTTTATTGTTCAAAAGTAGAAAAAAGAAAAATCAAAAATCTGGAAAGCAGATGTAATTGAATGCTGATATGTTTTTGAGTATTTACTTAAAAAGTCATTTTTGTGTTTCCATCATACTCTGTCTTGGAAAATGCTGATAACTTCAAATGCAAAAGTTTTAACAAAAAAGTTGTCCGAAGGAAACTTCAAGCCAACAAAATTTCCTAGAAAAAGATTGACGTTTCTAGGACAAAAAAGTGTATATGTTTTGTGAAGAAAAAATGCGATTTTTTGCAAAAATTGAAATCTTTCGATGCGATCTCGCGCACGGGTTAACGCAGTCCAAATAATAAAAATTTCCTCTCTGAATGTTTTAAGACATTACTAAAACATGAGACGGGTTGCGCTCAAAAAAAAAAAATTAAAATCGATAAATAATGGACACTCTATCTATACTATATATGTAAATTGTATCTCCCGCTTATATAAATTATATTAAATTATCTGAGGTTGGTAGTATTGCATAGTGTCCTCGACTCAACTATGTTCACTCTTAATAGACCACATGTTATGACATTAAATGAGTGTGTATATTGATGAAAGGACTCTTATTCAATTCTACTATACTTTCAGGTAACTATCATTTATAACTTATCTTGTATATTATCTATTGCATTTATAAATAAAACTCTACTATACTTTCAGAATCGTCTAACGTTCAATTTACCCAATCCACACTCTTACAAATTGAATAAGTCGTTTGCAAACATGGACACCCAAAAATTCCACGTACACATAGTGAAAAAAGAAGAAAATTTTTTTGAATTGGCTGGAGTATCAATGGACAAAAAACAGTGGTATATTCTTCCAAGAGAGAACAGAGATATTCAAAACCATCAAGTATTAATGGCAAATAATATTGTTATAAATGCTATTAAAGCAATTAAACCAATAAATGGATTTAGAAAAGTAAGTCTTAAATTAAATAAGGATATAATAGACAATTATTTCGATGAAGGAGAGAATGTATGCTACCAAAATATTCCTTTAGAGGAGTACAATGAAATATCAGAAGAGAAGGATAAACCTACAAAAAAATGTTAAAGAACTGAAACGAGACTGAAGAAAAATTCTATATCATGAAAAATTGAAAGAACTTCATTCTTAAAAATTTAATAATAGAAAAATACAAGGGAATGGATAGAAAATACGAAAAGGAATGCTCCAGCATAAATTCATGAAAGAAGAACACAAAATAGAATTTCGGCATCACTTTTGAAGACAGTAAAAATTGGTTGAATTACTATAGCAAGAACAACAAAAATTCAACATATAGAATGGAAAACTCATTTCTAAACCACTGCAAAAAGTTGGTCAACTACAAGAAAAGCATATAATCAACACATAGAAGGATTCTGATAGATTATCATTGATTGGCGAAAACTATGTACAGAATGAAGATAAGATGACTACAACTTCTAAATCAACTAATGGCAATGGGCCTCCCATCCACATGCAAGGCAAAATTAGATATTAAGAAATACATCGATCGAGAAAACTTATGATAGAAATAAAGAAAATAAATAATTCGACATTCGAAAGAAGAAGATTGGAAGTTACAAAAAAAGAAGACTAAGAAATTAATCTATACTGAACAAAAACCATGTAATATGTGGAAAATTAGGATATAAAACCGCTTTCCATTCAACCAAATATGAAGGAACAACGACAGCTTCCATAAAGAAAAGCATAAATTAAATGAGGAAGAAACGGAAAATGAATATTTACAAATATCAGAGGACTAACGAAAATACGATTGAACCTGGGAAAATCCAATCCACAGCTACTTATCAAAATAAAGGTAATTATAGACAAACAAACTGATGAAAGCTATCTACGATATCGATTGACGTGCTCATTAATCAACGAGAAGCTAATAAGAATAATTAAAGCAAAACAGGTAATAGTAAAAGCTTATTAAAGTCTCATAGGCGGAATGGATTTTATAAAACCCGTGGCCACATTAAATCTAAGAAATCGGAGAAATAGAAGATGAACTAGAATTTATAGTAATAAAAAATGACAAATTTAATTATGATATGTTACTAGGTCTTGATGCTACATAAAAATTCAAATTAATTCAAGATGAAACCTGAAAATAAAACAAAGAAAAATTGATAAAATAATAGAAGATAAAGGATGATAATAACATTCGAAAAAAATAATCGAACTCATAGCAGAAGAAATGGAAACAAACACACATATTATGGAAAATGAAAGAAATAAATATTGATCATTTAAATAAAGAAAGATAAGAAGAACTAAAGAACATGATCAACGAATAGATCAATCTGCTTTGCTAAAAAACATAATTGAACATGTCGGCAAGATTAAGGATTTTGAAGCACAAGTCAAACTTAAAGAAGATAAGCATAGCAAAAACCTTATAAGTGTTCAATACAAGAGACCAAGAAGAAATAGAATATCAAGTTACTGAGTTAATGAAGAATAAATTAATTGAAGAATCTGATTCCCCATATGCGTCCTCAGTTATCAATTAGCTTACAAGAGGAGAAGAAGGAAAAAACAGGTCATGAGTGATTATTCTCGAATTGAACCGAATCGTAATCCCAGAGTGCACAAACCATTTCAAAGATTGATGATATAATTATGGAAGCAAACAGATAAATGGTATATGCATCAATAGATACGAATCCCAGTATTTTGGTCCATACCTATAAGAGAAAAAGATCAAAAGAAGACAGCATTTGGACCCAGAAAGGACATTGGCAATGGAGAGTGTTACCATTTGGACATAAAAACAGTAGTGCGATCTTCCAAAGAGTTTTGGCAAATACTATAATGAAGAAACAATATGGAAAAATTTTGTGTAAATTATATAGATACATCCAATATTCTCAGAAACGTTGAAGAACATAATGAAACATCTAAAACTATTATTTAAGTTAAAAAAAACAAGAATATAAAATAAAAATGGAAAAATGCGAATTTGCAAAACATCTCAATAAAATACTCTCGGACATAATAGAGAAAACGGCAAAATGAATATACCCTACTATAGGACAACTTACAATCCATCAAAGATTTAGAAAGACCCAAGAACAAAAGAATGGCAATGTAAACTGAATCAAGATGAATTCTTACAGAAAATTATTAGACCATCGCACAAAGATTGAGCCCACTCTTACAATCTATTAAAAAAAGACTCCAAACTCAAATGGACAGAAGAATGAAAAAACGTTCTCTGAAACAAAGCACATCTAATAACACCCACTCGGTTCTGGCTATATTGACATAAAAGTGGATATAGACAGAGGTGGAGAAGCAGACTAGAATAGGAGCAGACAGCTGAAACCAACAAGAAGATGAAGCTTACATCCAGTGGGCTATTTCTCAAAAACATTGAACAGGTCAAATGAAGAAAGAAGTGATGTTTATAGAATATTACTGCCAAAAGAGGTAACCATATATTGACAATACCTACTATAGGAAAATCATTTACTGCACACTGATCATAAGCTGCTGGCAAACTTAAAAACAAAAGAATCGGATGAAGCAATAGGTGATCTAATGCTTTATTTATCGCAATATAACTTTTAAAGTGGTGTATAGAGAAGGTAAGGATAATGTAGAAGCAGACTTTCTCTCAAGAAACCCAATATTAGAAACTAACCAGAAATAATGAAGATTGTATTCAAATAGTAATATGATCGAAATAGATGAAATAATCAACTGACCAAAATAGATAAAAGAAGAAATTAAGAATACAAGAGCACAATGAATAATGAAACATAAAATTTAAACCACGAAAAATGAGAAGAATATACATTCCAGAATTTGGTATAAATCTGATAGATAAAACAAGAACCTATGGACATGCAGGTTACAAACAAATAGAACAAGATAAGACCTTTTTATTATTTTAAGAAGATGATGGCATCATTACATTACTGCAAAAATGAAACATGTATAAAAACAAATCCAGAAGTTGCAAACCTTTGGGTGAATTATCAAGATTGGACCAGCAAAATATCCATATCATATACAATGTCATGGACACAATTGGAGGATTTAAAGGACATAATTCCACAAAAATACATGAACAATCTACTAATAGACCATTTGTAGATATGCGTGGATAATGACACTCGAAAAGTCAAGTCCCAGAAGATTTTATAAAATTAATTAATTTAGTAACAAAGGAAAACAAAATTGAACACTGTCGGTAGAATCAACAGGTGCTCATTAAATCAAAAAATCCAAAGAATACATGAAAGAAAAGGAAAATTAATTTAATCTTCACGGCGCAGATAGTCCTCAATCAAATGGAATGAACGAAAGACTGAATCAAACAATAGTTAATCGGATCAGATGTAAAATAAATGAAAATAATAACAAGAGACCATGGACAAAAAATTGCTGAGATATGCATCGAGGAATACAATAAGTCAATTCATAGCTCAACAAAATTTTCACCAGCAGAATTATTAATAGGAGAAACATCGGAAATAATTCCAAAAGAAATACAAAAAGAAAAACAAGACCTTGAGGAAATCAGAAAAGAAGCTTTCAAAAATTCAGAAATCAGTCACCAAAGAAACAAATTAAGAATTGATAAGAAGAGAAGAACATACAAATTAGAAAAGGGTGATTTAGTTTATGTCTCCAATGGAAATAAATTAAATAGAAATAAATTAGACGAAGTCAGAAGAGGACCATATGAAATAAAAGAGAAAATTTCTGATACGATTTATGAAATTAACAGCAAGAAAAGAGGGAAGGAAGCAAATCGATTCCATATATCAAAACTAATTCCTTACTCTTTTTCCTAGGAAAAAGACTCCCGAACGAAGGAGGTGTAAATTGTATCTCCCGCTTATATAAATTATATTAAATTATCTGAGGTTGGTAGTATTGCATAGTGTCCTCGACTCAACTATGTTCACTCTTAATAGACCACATGTTATGACATTAAATGAGTGTGTATATTGATGAAAGGACTCTTATTCAATTCTACTATACTTTCAGGTAACTATCATTTATAACTTATCTTGTATATTATCTATGGCATTTATAAATAAAAATCTACTATACTTTCAGAATCGTCTAACGTTCAATTTACCCAATCCACACTCTTACATGTATATATTTGTCTAGATTAATTTGTAACAACGCTTAGAGAAATTTCTCTAAAAAAATTACCGTCTTGCCTAGAATCGAACCGACGAACTCTTGAACTAAGGGCATTAGCTCTAGCCATTACGCCATTGAAACATTAATAATTATATTTTGATTTCTGTTACTAAAACTATATATTTTTGATTTAGACTGTGTCGAGATAATATTGTATTCATTTGAACTCGAATGAAAATGAAAAAACACCAATAGATTTTAAATTAAGAAACATTAAATATATATTAATTAACGAGGCAAATTTGAAATATAATTGTCAGCTCGGATTTTAAACTGATGGCTCCAATCGATTTTCATTAACCAGGCAAATTTGAAATATAATTGTAATTTTGAAATGAAAGACTCCAATTCATTTTAAATTAAGAAACATTAAATATATTTTTTGTAATTAATTAAATTAATTGAACCGCGTAAATTTGAATAATTTCCATGATTCAGCCTGCGAATTTTTTGCAGTTCATAAATCATTTCATTATTTTTGTTTTGAAAAGGAAAAATGAAATTTAAATTTAAATTTTAAATTTAAATATATTCATAATTATTCCTCCCCCCCCCCCTCCACTCAAAAATTAAAGAGGCGAAACTTTTAAGAGACAATGTATTTTCGGTAGTTTACGGGTATACATTTGGAGTGTGGTTTTTTAAGAGGAATAAAAATTTTTGGACCGAGACGCTGCCCGCCAGGGCACCAGCCCGGAGGGCCGCGCTTCGAGGGCGTGCCGAAGGCACGCACGAAAAGCTCGTGTTATATATTAGGTGGTCCTATTTTGTATTTTCGAATTTTTACACGGCAGAGGCTCATATGGTTCGAAATATTCAAATAAATAATATCTTCCAAGTTTCAAGCCCCATCTCAATTTTAACCCTGTGCACTCAGAGCGATGCAAGCTACCCATTTAAATAAGATGGGGTTTTTGGCATTGAACGATCAATTTTTATTCCGGCCAAAGTAATATTTTTAAAAATTTGAATCTCTGTAAACTTTACTCTTATAATAGTAGCTATCCTTCAGAGTTTTTCTGATTTTTAGTGTCTATTTGGAGTTACAGCTAGATAAAATACTGCTATATCTTAGTGCTAGTAAGTTATAGACTCCAAAATTATAATAGTTAAAAATCTGTAAAAAATTCTGAAGGGTAGCTACTATAAGGATAAAATCTACAGAGTTTCAAATTTTTTAAACCATTGCTTTGGTCCGAATAAAAACTTGATCTGTTCAAAAACCCATGTTATTTAGATGGGAATCTTTACATCGCTCTGAGGCACAGGTTAAAATTCTGATAGGGGCTTGAAACTTGAGGGATATTTTTTTATTTATTTCGAACCATATGAGCTGAGCGTAAAAATTCGAAAATACCCTAAATAAGAGACCACCCTAATATATATAGTATATACAAGATTAATATAATAAGAAATCACAGAGGCTAGTTTATTTTTTCTTTAAATAAAGTTATTCTATATTATTTATATATATTTATAAAAAATGACATATGACGTGGTATGTCGTTTAACCATAAACTATTAATTACGGTTATTATTTCATTGATCATATGTCATTTTTTTATATTAGATCCTGATTTTAATTATATCAAAACAAATAGTCAATAATTCCCCCTCAAAGCATACTTTGCACGCAGCACACGTTTTGCCGACTCCCCAACACTCTTTTGCGGTCAAATTGGAAAAGTGCCGGACCACTTCATTCGCGAATACATATATCCCCATGACTTCGAGGAACTGGAACTCTCTCCCAGCCTCTATCTTTCCCAGCACCTATGATCTTCAAACCTTCAAAACCAGGGTGCATAGACACCTGCGTCTACACCCTCCCGCTTAATCAACTTTCCCTTCTCTTCGGTAATGCAAGGGTCTTTCGAGGTCTCATAGGGGCTACACCTTTACTGGTGCACCCCCATTCTCTGCATCTCGATTGCATTAAAAAAAAAAAAAAAAAAAAAAAATAGTTACATCGCTCAAGAAAAAAATTTCCTGTTTTATTATTAATATAATTTGTGAAGTACAATTTGTACAAATTTATTATTTACTTATTTTTTTATATACAAACAAAAAAAATTACAAAATATTTCAACAATTTCATAAATTAATTAAATTATTGAAGCAAAACATAGTTTTTTGTTTATATTGAAACTATTTATTATTTTATAGAAGCAGGTTATTTAGTTTCATATATCCCTAAAGCTTTAGGGTCTTCAATAAGTGATTTTTTTAGAGATGTTAGAGATTTGTTTCCTTTAATTAATTGTTAAGGAAGAATGGTGTGGGTTCTTGCTGAAACATTTTAAATAAAGTAAAGAAAATTTTTGCATTTTTTTTTTTGAAAATTTTTGAAAGTTTCTAAAAAAAATTTCAAAACTTTCTTTACTTTACTCTAATTAATTGTTAAAATTTTTGAAGTGTAAATTTGTTCGCATTGCAAGTCAGATTTTCTACTATAGTAAGTGCAGAAATAAATGTAATGAAAATCTTGATGAGTCATTGACTATGTGCTAGAGCCGAGGGGTGAACCGAGACCTAATATCGTGTATACCTACTTCCACTTCCACTTTCATTTCTAAGTAGAAGACAATAGATGAAGGGGCAAAATAATTCCACATAATTTCAAAAGATGTACCTACACCTAATTCCAATCGCGGTTACACCTTCGGCTAGGGCAGTTTTTCTCAACATGTGTACACTGGTGTACCACGAGAGATAGTCAAATGTGCTGCGAGGGTTTTTGATAAATAATTAAAATTGCATGGATTTTGTAACTTTGAAATAATGGTATTTGTAATTACTTCCAATATTTTTATTTTTTGTATCATACAACTTTTACATGTTACAGATATTTTTGGTGTGCCGACACACCAATAAAGGTTGAGAAACACTGTGCTAGGAGACATGAAAGGTAATATAACTAGTCACGGCTAAGTATGTGTAACTTCTGCAACAAATGGATAAATTCAACCAAAAAACAATTGAATCGGTGGATTTCAAAAACACCCAAGTCAAACAATCAGAACTTTTCAGGAATCAAACTTGAATCACTGACTTGTGTCGTTTAAGCAATGAACGACGCACTTCGGGGTGCTGTTTGAAGAGGAAGGAATGTACTGACGTTCATGGTTTCTACTCAGATTATGGCTTTACCTTTAAGAAAGTGTTGGCGACAAAAAAGCATGTTTGGAAAAATCTTCGCTTGCTATAAGTATGTGCCTTGTGAAATGACCGATTCAATTGGACTAATAAAGTATTGTTATATTTATTTTATAAAATTTAATTCCTTACTTTCGAGTGAATTGTATTAACATGACTTGAGCAAACGCGATGCTTACACACAACCATAAAAGTACCAAATGAGCTTACACTAGTATTTTTTAATTCCACTATTTAATTATTTAATTTTTATATTACAAGTTGATATTCATGTGGGCTGGTTTAGCGTCATAAACATGACAATTTCTTCTATTCAAAAAACATTGATTATGAAAAAATAACAATCTAATAATAGTTTAGGACTAAATAATTAAATTCATCTTGAATATGATTCGGATGTGTTTAATTGAATAAGAAGTTGATTTTTTCATTGATATATCAAATCTTTTTAGACATTTTAATTACATGCAAGTCTCTCCTCAATCGTTCATAATATGGTAATCATAAAGCAGTCCAGGATATGGAATCTCGATGAAAGAATCGTGGTCCGACAGCAGCCACAGGCATTTGGTTCGAATTCCCACATCTTTATTATATATCGCGGATATTATATTACGATTGCTTTATGAAAATGAAACGAAGCTGTGTCATGGTTAACATCTTGATTAATACCTGGCAAGTTAGCAAATCAGAAATTTAATATTCAATTTACAGGAACTTGGAGCCATCTTGTCTAGTTTTATACTATAGAGGCATATCAACAAATATCTTAAAGAAAGTGGGGATTTACGGAGAAATATTATTTTAAGATAACCTAAAATTTGGTTAACTTTAATTTAGGGAAAACGCTATTGTTGCCCAATCTCTAGGCGTGTCGATTGAATCCTCCCAGACATATCATTCGATTCTAACTCACTCAAATTCAGTGATAAGATTTCAATGTTGGGCGCAATTCTTTCTAAGAATGACCATGTCTCAACCACTGGCTAAAGCTGCTGTGTGCAAGCTTGGTCTACTATTTAGATCTAGACGCTATTTTACGCCCAGCCAACTTCATATACTGTATAAGGCTCAAATTCGTCCCGGTCTTGAATAAGGCTCTCATCTGCTAGAGAGGCCTCCAAGCATTCTCTTGCCACACTGGATGCAATTCAGAAGCGAGGCAACTAAACTAATAGGTGCACCGGCCTTAACTAAGTCACTCGACTCCCTGCCTCAGCGAAGAAACCTTTCTGGCCTTTCCCTGTACTATAATACTATCATGATGTCAGCTGAAATCAATTATCTCCCTAAAGCCCTCTTTGCGAGAAACATGCAGTTTTCGAATGCCTCGTGCACTCCTTCGCTGTCAAATTGGATAAAAATCGAACCAGCGCTTTCGCCAACTCTTTTATCCCTATGACCTCCAGAGACTGGAACTCACTTCCAGCCACCGTCTTCCCCGCGACTTATAACCTTCAGTTGTTTAAGACCCGCACCCACATATATCTTCGACTCCTACCCAGCCCATAAAATCCCCTCTTCTTCTTCTTTTCATGATGGAGTGGCCAACGTAGGCCTTTAGGGGCTGCAACTTTTTGGTGTAACTCATTCTCTCATCAATTTCATTAAAAAAAAAAGCTTGGACACTTGTAATCACTAACTCTGAAATGTTATCTAATTGTTTGAGAGCCTAAATGGCCTTCTCGATAATACTTTTTTGGAATTTGGTTGGTTTTCAGATTTCGTATCTACAATATGACGTATTTTTTAATCACTGCTTGATCTAACCCTGATATTATAAACCATAGACATATCACATATCTAAACAATAATTAAAAAAACTTTTTAAAAATGTTCTGTTGATATAATTAAGGTAGGAACAATTATTTTATATTGAATTTTTAAAGTTTTTAATTATTTACGACACTTGATGAGAATTTTCACTGTTTCTTAATCATTACAATTTTGAACAGTTGAGATTAAGTAAAGAAAATTTTTTTGTAAAATGTTCTTTACTTTATTTAATATGTTTCACCAAGAACGTACACCATTCTCCCTTAACAAAACAGTTGAGATTGTTCGTCTTAGGTGGTTCGTTTTACGAATTTAAAATCTACCAGGGTTTACGTAGTAATAAGTGCAATTAAATAATTCAATTATTGATAAAAAAAATTTGGAATTATTTCCAAGAAATAATTTATGTTCTTTCGGACTAAATGCTTTTTCCCAATATATTGAGCGAAGATAATAACACGTGATATGAATCAGAGCGTGTGAACCTGTCCAAAATATGTATATCTAAATAGACACGAAGACATATGTGTGTTGGTAACTCGTGAGTGGTATACCGAGGTGTAACTTGCATCTTACCTCGACCAATTAGTTCCAAGAAAGCCTCGTCTCGTCGGTAATTAAGACCGTGTTGGTCGTGAGTCTACTGGACGACCGGAGAACACCGAGAAGCATCTCTTTCGCGGAATCTGCTCGAAAATAAAACTAGTGTATGCAAATAGACACGAGAAGCGCTACCGAGTTATCTGCCCCTAGTTTTCGAACAAATTGAACCTCAGAATACTCCGTTATCCATAAAAAAATATTTAAGAAAATAAACAACATTTTTTGTTAAATAGATAGGATAATATAAATGAAATGCTTTTCTATAATTATCATTCATTCTTTTAAAAATAGACGTGGGAATATTTATTAGCAAGATCCTATATTGATTTTCAGAGGTTTTCCTTGAGAGCAAGGAAAGCCGGACAAATAGGCCGCAATCCCGGATCTTCTTGTTTTTTCTACACATTTTCTGGATTAATTAAAATAAATACACATAATATAAAGACCAAATAAATAAATATGGAGCATTTATCTAATTTACATTTCACATAATTTATTTATTCAAATATTGACAATTAATTATTTTAATTTATTTTATATTAAATGTAGACATTTCATATCGTTTAATTAGATGTTATAATTAATAATAATAAATCATTTATAGAATATTATGCTAAATGAACCAAAGAATCCTATGAATGTAGTGTTTTACTCCTATAATACTAATTATGTAGATTTTGTTGGTATTAAAAAATATACTTAGCGAGGTTAATGATAATATCTCTTAAATAGGCAAGGTACATGATGGTATTGAAAAACGAGTTTTACTTAATTAATCTTTATTATTAGTAAATAAATCACTTGAAAAGAATAATTATATGAATATCCAGATCATTTGAGGGGTAACGAATGTTTGATCATTAGAAGTTTCAGATACAGGATATAGTTCTAGTTTAGTAGTAGGATTGAATGTATAATTATCATGGGTTTATGAGTTAAAGTTATAAATAATAGCGTATTAAGGGATATTTGTATATAAAATATTTATTTATAAAGATTTATTAGTGTTTAAGGATTAATTAGT
Organism: Forficula auricularia; assembly: GCA_024734495.1. Classification (NCBI taxonomy): domain Eukaryota; kingdom Metazoa; phylum Arthropoda; class Insecta; order Dermaptera; family Forficulidae; genus Forficula; species Forficula auricularia. The sequence continues at coordinate 6,184,582 of JALMQS010000816.1, read as the reverse complement.
TTGAGCTTAGTAAGAATTTATTGCTTAATGAATAAGTGTAAGGGGATTCAGGGTCAGTTACTTGACTATCTTTACTTTCATTGAAATGTTATTTAGTAAAAAATTATAATTACAAATAATTTAATAGAAAATAAAAATGTAAAAATAAATGGCACTCCTAATTTGATAAACATAATATTATGCCAAGGTTTTTATTGTGGTGGTGCTTTAATATTTGATGATCTTATTGGTAATGTGGAAAGTTATATGGTTTAACTTTACTAATAGAATAAATAAAAAATTATACTAGGTGGTAAAAAATGGTAATTAACATACTATTTTAGAGACATAACTACAAAAAAATTAAAAGAAAAGTTTTAATGAAGATGGGTTGTCAAATAATTCATTTTCAAGATATATCAATCTAGTTTTCTATCTGAAGATTAATAAAGTAATCCCTAATAAAAAATAGTTTTACACGCAGTAGAATATTTCATTCTCAATTTAAAATACAAATTTAAAGTTTCTTTTTTGGGGTGCAGGGCTAATTTCAAATAGAACACTTTTCTGTAATTTCGAATACTTTCCCTTTACACCAAATATATTCTTCAGGAAGATTTGTAATTGTGGCATTTGGATTGACGATCCTTTTAAATTAAATTGAAAGTTTCTTTTTGCCGAGAGTAGGAGAATTTTTATAAATTAAAGGAGAAAATGGAAGAGTGAGTCTTCTGCTGGAATTAAAAATTTTTTAATTCATTTATAACGAGCTTATAGTTTCGAGAGCTTTGTCCTCTTCATCAGATCACGTGTAAATCTCACTTACATACATTAATTCCTGTGAATCAATTGTAATAGAGTGATGAAGAGGGCAAAGCTCTCGAAACTATAGACTCGTTATAAATGAATTAAAAATGTATAATTCCGGCTGAAGACACACTGTTTTATTGTCTCCTTCAATTTATAAAAATTATGCTACTCTCGGCAAAAATAAACTTTCAATTTAACCTAATAAAAAATCGAATTTCAGATTAGTGATGAGTAGAGACCGGATTTTTATGCAATAAAAATTGCCATATGCCATAAAATATGCAGTTAAATATGCTGAAATATGCTAGTAATATGCAGAACACATTGGAATATGCAAAGATATGCAGTAAAAGATGGCCAAATAAATTTTTTTATGCACTAAAAAATTAAAATTGAAGATAAAAAGACTATAATATAGTCGATTATATATATTATATTTGAAGGAGTTCTATGAAAGGAATAAAATAATAAAGTAAACTATAGATACCAAGTGTCAATATGTACTTTTAATTGTAAAACATAGCACAACATTCTCATTAAATTTAATATATTAAAAAATATTTAAACTCAAAGAAATAATAGGTACAATTGAATAAAAATCAACATACTTAATAAATATAATTTTTTTTTCAAAAAATGTGAAGGAAAAAAAATACGGGGGGGGGTTGTAGTTTTATTTAATAGACACGATTGTATATTGCTTTTATTTTATTTTTATTAACAATCTTTTCTTATTGACGTACAAATAATAAACTATTAAAGAAATTGAAAGTTTTTGTGCTGATGGTAGCAGAACTTTTATATATTGAAGGAGACAATAAAAGAGGGTATCTTCTGCTGGAATTATAAATTTTATTCATAAGGAGGCTATAGTTTCGAGGGCTTTGCCCTCTTATCAGTCTATTACAATTGATTCACAGGAATGTATGAGTGGATACATTAATTCCTGGGAATCGATTGTAATAGACTGATGAAGAGGGCAAAGCTCTCGAAACTATAGCCTCGTTATAAATAAAATTTATAATTCCAGCAGATACACTCATATATTAATTCCTGTGAATCAATTGTGATAGACTGATGAAGAGGGCAAAGCCCTCGAAACTATAGTCTCGTTATAAATGAAATTTATAATTCTAGCAGAAGACACACTCTTTTATTGTCTCCTTCAATATTAAAGAAATAATTAACAAAGGATCTCAAAAATAATTAAAATTTGATTGTAACTGTGAATAATTTATGTTTACAAACAAGTATTTTTCTAAATTCTTCTGAAAAATTATGAATTTCCCTTTTTATTTATTCTTTTTTTTTCATTGTTAATCCGAAAAGTTAAGTTACTTTTAAAACATCTGAATTTGGCGCAAAATATGCAATATTTGTAAAATACCTTTAATTATTCAATTTTATGAAATTTTCTTCAAATATATATATATATATATATAATAAAAAAATTTGCATTATAAAATTTAACTAGATGCATGATTCGGATAGATAATTAATCCCCTGGGTCGTATGTGACGGCACAGAAAATATGCAATTGCATAGGAATCCGGTGTCTAGTGTGTCTTTAGATAATCTTTCTAATAATATTCAGAAGAGTCATAAAAGTTAATAGACAAGAGAAAATCGAAAAATAATTTTATGCACATTATGAAAATCAGGGGAAATATTGTTACTTTAATGCCTCTCTAGAAAAGTTCTCGTTATTTGACCTTACTCCTTTTAGCCCTTTTCATTTGTGATTATTTCATAAATAGCTAAAATTGCATTGTCTTCTTCTAGGTCACATAATATACAGTAAATAGATTTTTAGAGTTCATCTTAATCATTTGATTTTGTCTTTCTAATCTAAGCTTCATTGTATTTGTTGATATTATTGTATGCATTGTCGATTAAAATGGTTCATTGTATAGAAGAACCTACTCTATTGAAAAAGCTTAGAAAAAATTTGGCGGGTATATCGACACCTTTTCTTCTCTTTCAAACGTTCAACGCCTAATGAACGGTAATTTAAGCGTACGACAATGAAGCATTTAGCTATTGATTAAATAGATAAACGTCTTGAAAGAATTCCAATCTTATTTTTTTTTCAAACCATCATTTTAATGCATTGCATCAAAAGAGAGATGAAACCCCCATTGATTTGCAATGATTCGGCGTTTGATGGTCTACCATTGTATTGTCCACGGGCAGGCATCCATCTACTCAAAGCTTCGATAACCGTAGTTGCACATTCAACAGACTTCTTTACAGAGGTCCATTTAGACATTTTAGATGACCTCATTGACCCTTCAATAGTCTTTATTCAGTTCATTCAGACATACCATAAAATCGTTTCCTTTAAAAAAGATTTGTTTCTAATATAGGTACACCACCCACTCATTTGCCGAATCAAGTAACTCCTAAAAACTAGAGAAACTTGTGATAAAACAGCAAGGTAAAACCCTCAGTAGTGGACCATGCGCTAGTAATGGACCTTTGGGCAGAAAAGTTGATAAAATAAGAATTTGTTACTTTTTGCCGTGTCGATTTTAAATTTATATTCAAGTTGTGATATCAAGCCACCAAACTATGCTCCTTGAACACGTATTGTTAATCAATTTATTAAATTATTGACATTTATGTGAAGCGGGTAGTAGGGTTTACTCTTTTGTGCTCTTTTCTAGTCACTTTGATTAAGGATTAGTGACTGTCTCAATTGAAATATTAACCACTCACTATTTATTTAAATGTAAGTTTTTATATATTTATGACTTAGAATAATAATCTAGCATTATAGTATAAGTTTGGCTATAAAACCTTATCTGAAAATGTAGTGAGGAAGGTGGTCCACTATTGGTTCTTATATTAAAGATTTACCTATAAATGGACTGGGACGATCATTCTTAGATTAGGTAATTGGAATTTATTAATTTAGCTATTTAAGTGTTAATTACGATGGTCCATTAATCATAAAATTATGTGGATCTAGCAGTTTAAGTCTTAAAGAGATAGTGAGTGGTTAATATTTCAATTGAGACAGAGTGCAAAATATATTTTCGAGATATTTTATTGAAATTATATTTGTTAATTTCTACATAAAATATTAATTTAAACATAAGTATAATATTTCAAAAAATCAGCGTTTGCGGGAGGCGCACTCTCTTATTATTTGTATTGTTCAATTATATATAGGCTGAAATTGAGTTTATGGACTCGTGGCGTCATGAGCAAACAAGACCGCCAGTCAACGCCTGAAGGGGTATTTCTTTTCTGTGCTAAAGAATACATTTGGTTGCATAAGCACCAGGCGCGGGGGGTCGGGTAGGCTAGGCGGTAGCATGTCAGCCAGCTAACCGAAGAGGATTCCGAGTTCGAATCGGCTCGAGGCATCCGGCTAAAATCTGACCCCTGAGGTAGAGACAAATTTAAAAATAAAATAATAGTATCAATAAATGACTTATGGCTACCATGGCCGAAAAGCCAAAAAAAAAAAAAAAAAAAAAAAAAGCACCAGGCGCAAAATTATTATAAGGTGAATTTTAATTAAATTGAAAGTTTTTGTGCCGAGAGTAGCAGAATTTTTATATATTGAAGGAGACATAAATTAATTCCTGTGAATCAATTGTAATAGACTGATGAAGAGGACAAAGCCCTCGAAACTATAGTCTCGTTATAAATAAATAAAATTTATAATTCCAGCAGAAGACACACTCTTTTTATTGTCTCCTTCAATGTGAATTTTAAATTTAATAATTTGAAAAGTTTAAAATTAAAAATATTAAAAAAAGAATTGAAAAAACTAATTATAGATTTTTATTGACGGAGGCCTGACCAACCTATAGGCGGAGGAAAATTGCCCATGTTCTGACGAAAATAATCAGATAACTGATGTCGGAGCCACTGTGACCATATCCTTATATTTGCACTGAACCCTAAAATTACTATTTATTACACAAGAATTGAATGAATTGAATTAATATTACCATAATATAACATAAAAGAGATATATAAGATGATAAGAAAGAAGAGAATTTTAATTTTCAGTTCAAATATCACATAGAAACAAAAGCTTTTTAAAGATAAGAGTGGCTAATGAAATAAGCATGTTTATTGATTTTTTTCTTTTTCTATTTTATCGGAGAAGGAATTTATAATTTTTCAACAGAAATTTACATTATATCTTGGAAATTCTTGCATTTTTGAAGAAAAAAGGTGAAAAGTATTCTGTCATCAAATAAGAAAAATCGAATGAGAAGTGAATTAAGTTATGAATCATTTTAATTCATTATGATCTAAAGAAAATGACCATACACTCAATAATTCCTTTAAGTGAAAGGTACAATTGACAAGTGATTTGTTGTTATTGCACTAATTAGTGTCCTTGATATAAGAATGGACTATAAACTATATCTGTTAAAGTTATTACTGGTTATAATTTTGAAGAATATGAGATTAAAAAATTAAAGAAAGAAGTATACTTTTCTTTCAAAACTCGTTATGCATTTTGCAAATTTTGTTTTATTTGGCACTTTTCGTTTTGAGCCAAAAATCTGAATTCAAAGATATTACAGCTTATAGATGTTATTCAATACAAAATTGTGTAAAGATAAGAGTAAATAAATATTATATGTAATATTCATTTACTATGAGTTAAGGATCCTGGTCAACTTGTTCGAATTAAAATTAAAAAATTAAAGATGTAAAATTTTTTGCAATATATATATTTCGGGCTATCAAACCATCTTCAGAAGTATATAATATAACTTTTTATTTTCTGTACTTATTGAAGATGGGTTGATAGCCCGAAATATATATATTGAAAAAAAATTTTACATCTTTTTAATTTTTTTAATTTTAATTTGAAACAAGTGACCAAGGATCCTTAACTCATAGTAAATGAATATTACATATAATATTTATTTACTCTATCTTTATTAAAGATGTTCCACCTTGCACCAACACTACAATCTCTACTAATTACAAAATTTTGTAGCTAATTTCAGCTTATTTGCTAAAACTGTTCAAAAATTGTTGAATCTTGGCATGTTTAAAGAAGTTCTGAAAATATCATCGAAGCCAATCAACAGATTGTACCTATTATCAGAGATGGGTGACCGTCTAGAACAGCTTTCTTAATACCACATTTACGAGCATTCAATTGGAATTTATTTAGATATACTAAACTAATTTGGGACATGCGACTCACCGATTTCGCTACCTACTTCTTAAAAGCATATGGCAGTAGAGCTCAAAAGTTGATGAAAATAAAAAGATACTAGATATTTTTATTACAAATTTGATTTAACAAAAAATATAGAAAATAAAAATTAGAATATTTTAATTAAATAACTTGTTAGTTATTTAAACTAACTAGTCGATCTAACGCGGGCTTAAGCCAGACTCGCTGCAAATATTTGGCCGGCTATAATCTGATTCCTTCAGGGGAAGGCAATGGAAAAACACCCATGAAAATTATAATGGAGAGGATACTTCCATAGTAATCGCCGACGCTCGTAATCGAGTATGGCACTTGAAGAGTCGATCTAACATTTGAGTAAAACAGGGGTGCCCAACCTTTTGCTTTAATCGGGCCACATTTGAAGAAAAAAAAATTTCTCGGGCCGCAGATAAAAATACTAACACTATTAATATTTGTTAATCCAAAAAGATAGTTAATAGTAGTGTAGAATAATATCCACCATAACAAAGAATACATTATGTAGATATGAGATGTTTTTTTGTTTTTTTTGAATAATTAAATTATCCAAAAGATATTGAAGGAGACAATAAAGAGTGAGTCTTCTGCTGGAATTATAAATTTTATTTATAACGAGACTATAGTTTCGAGGGTTGTAATATCAATTGTAATAGACTAATGAAGAGGGCAAAGTCCTCGAAACTATAGTCTCGTTATAAATAAAATTTATAATTCCAGCAGAAGACACAGTCTTTTATTGTCTCCTTCAATATATAAAAATTCTGCTACCCTCGGCACAAAAACTTTCGATTTTTAAAATTGTATTTAAATGTTTACCTTGTCAATCATGAAGGTTTGAACCATTCTCAAAAAAGCATTTGTCAAAAGAAAAACATAAAACATGACACCCTTAAAATACATATATTAATCACTTGAATCGCTGGCTGTTCGATTCTAAATGAAAAAATAAATATATTTCAATGCAAAAAACAGAGCAAAGGAAAAAGAATCCCGTTACTTGATTAGATATCAGAAATGAAAATAATTCCAGATAAAATAAAAGTGTATTCAAGAAATGCTCAATTGATTTGAGATTATTTTAAAAAAACTAGCGTGTGCGTCAAGTGGTTTTCATTTAACATTTCGTCATAAATTAAAAATCAAATTTTAGAGGAATATACTTTTAAATAAATATTTTATAAATAAATATTAAATAATCATCTAATATTGTAATAAATTTATACCAAATTTATAAAATCAAATACAGTTTTACAGGTCTTATGACCAATTTTATTATTATTGGTTAAAAATAAACACTACCCAACCTACATAATCACTAACAGACATTTTGACCAAATAATAATATCTTTAAAAATATAAATTTTCAATTTACGAGGTTTTATTGTAGAAGTTTTAATTAGTGAAATAATAAATATTTTAGAAAATTTAAATACGAGATGAAGATTGGTAGGTATTTAAAAATAACTTGATTATTTTTTTACCTCTTAGTGATCGTCTAATTTTACATTTTCGAAATTTTATTCTTGAAAATAGCTTCTCGTACCTATATGTAAATACATATTTACTTACAAAAAGATATACCATTAATATTATGAAGCCTGTGTAATATTTGTTTCTGGGTAGATAATTATTATAAACTTCTAATAAAGAGACATTATTAAATTTTTGTTCAGATCAGTATCTAATTGTAGCTATTTCTATACATTCATTCAGAAAATTTGGAGATAAAAAATTTATATCTAATGAAAATGGAGTCGGAAAATAAGCCAAAATTGTGATTATTTTTCAAAAAATCTTTAAATCTAGTTCCAGATTCAAAATTTAAAATTAGCACTTTTATTTTCCGAAAACTTTTCAGTTGATTTCAAGATTTCTTATTTTAGAGAAATAAAATCATCAGGGGAAATGGTTTCAGATACAATTTCTAGTAAGTACAAAGTACATATTATAATGTTTTAAATAAGTTTATGTTTTTATGTCGGGACGCAATCATTAGAGTGCTGGGCTGTTGGACAACCCTGAGTAAAATGTAGTTAAAAATTTAAAGAATTATAAAATAAAGTGTGTTCTTTTTTAAGAATTGTTTAAATTTAGAATCACTAGACCGATAAATTTTACTAATGAAGATTTAAATCTTTGAATAAAATATTTAATGTGTTTACATATTATGTTCAGAAGTATTCGCACCTTACAGGGTAGCCAATGCCCTGGATTCCTGTTAACGGCACTCGGGGTCGATTCCCGAGGGGTAACAAACAACCCTTCTGACATATAATTAAAAATAATCAACTGCAACGGAACTATACTAGATAACACCCTCTTGTGATTTTCTTATACAATTTAAATCTATTTCTTGCTGAACTCTTTTCATGTTGTTTTTTTATTTTTATTTAATTATAAATTATAATAAACAATGTTGTTATCGAACTTTCTCTGAAACTTTTCTTAGAGAAAGTTCTAAGAAGGTTAATCCTGACTTGTGTGCAAACGATTCAAAGGACATTCTCATAAATCAAAGCTATGTTTATTATGCTACACTACTTGTATTATTACCCATAGTCAAGCTTATTTACAAGTACTCCATATTCATTATTATTATGCGGTAGATTAAAAGAGATTTAAATTTTTCTTTACTTTAACAAACATATAATCTGTTTTCTAATGACATAAAAATTTTTAAGAAAAAATAAAAACCGACTTCAAAAATTGAAGTGCAACAAATAAAATACACTAAAAGGTATAAGATAATTATTTATCTTAGTTACAACTAAACGACGAGATATTAACACGAAATTACTTTTTAAAGTCGGTGCCAAACAAACTGTACCTCTATAAGCGAGCGTACCCGCCAAACGTACTAAGTAAGATCCGTCGAGCGCGATTCATAAAAGGTATACATGTTTGGCACCAACTTCAAAAAGTAATTTCTGGGGTCAATATTTCGTCGTTTAGTTGTAACTAAATAAGATAATAATTATTTTATACCTTTTAGTGCATTTTTTATTTGTTGCAACTTAATTTTTTGAAGTCGGTTTTTATTTTTTCTTATAAAAATTTTTATTTTTCTTTTTTAGTGATGTTGTTTAATAGTGATTATAATCACTCGTCAGAACTTGACCAAATTAATATGACAACCTATCCCTAAGACACCCTTTCGGATAAAAAAGAAGCATCGAAATCGGTTCATAAACAAAGAGGTTAGGTCTCAAACAAACCTAAACAAACCTAATAAAAAAGGTCTAATATCTATGAAAAAAATCGAAAAAAAAATGGGACCAATCGGAAGCTAGACTGGACCCAATGCAAAAAAAATTTTCAAAATCGGTTGACAATTGGCGGAGATATGAGGTAACATAGGCACAAAAAAAAAAAAAAAAAAAAAAAAAAAATTCAATCGAATAGAGAACCTCCTCCTTTTTTGAAGTCGGTTAAAATGAACTACCCTGAAACAAACTGTTCTAAATGTTCAAGAAAATAAAGAACGTGATTTTTATCAAAAGATGTAAAAGATATGTAGTTATTTTTAAAGTATAATTTTACTCTAATTTCCATGAGATAATTGGAAGAAAAAATTGTACTTTTTCAAGACTAGGTCGTTATTTTGCAATTTAGTTGTTATAGAATACTTTCATCTAAAAAATTGAAGCATAGCACAGAGATACGAGTGTATGCATATAAGCTTCTGTATATTTGTTATTTACTTATAGCTGTAGGATAGATCTCCATTTAACAATTTCATTTTTTACTTATCCAATGCAAAGTAAACAAAATGTCACACTTCCTAAAGACAGGCGCGGATAAATGTGAAAATTTCAGGACCATTAGCCTAACCTCATGCCTCCAAAATCCTAACCAAAATAATCCAAGAAGAATAGAACAAAGAGTTGAAGAAAATCTGGGGGAAGACCAGTTCGGCTTTAGAAGAAACAGAGGCACCCGAGAAGCAATTCTCTCTCTTAGACTAATAATAGAAAGGGCTTTTTATCAGGGAAGAATCTGTCTACATCGGATTCATAGACCTAGAAAAAGCATTCGATAACGTCAATTGGGAAATTATGTTTAAAATATTAAAACAGGCGGGAATAAAATTCAGAGAGAGAAGACTAATCTACAATCTATATCAAAACCAGACGGCAATTATAAATATTGGTGATGAAACAAAGAGAAGCCAAAATAAAAAAGGTGTAAGACAAGGATGTGTGCTGTCACCCATGATTTTCAACTTATACATAGAAGAAGCGATTAAAGAATTCAAAGACAAAATTGATACAGGTATAGAAATCCAAGGTCAAAAGATCGCTATGTTAAGATTTGCCGATGACATTGCCCTTCTAGGAAGCAATAAAAAAGAATTAGAGGGACGCCTTGAATGGAATTAACCAAATCCTAATAGAAGAAATCAAAATGAAAATAAACAAGAATAAAACCAAGGTCCTAGTATGTACAAAAAAAGAACAAACGAGACAGGAATGCATCAAAATTAACCAAGAAAACCTAGAAGGAGTTAAGGAATTCCGCTACCTAGGAAGTAAAATAACATGGGATGGGAGGAGCGAAAACGAAATTAAATCAAGAATTGCCCAAGCAAAAATGGGGTTTAATTCAAAACAAAAACTACTATGCTCCTCCTCAATCAGCTTAGCAAACAGGAAGTTGCTATTGAAGACATATGTATGGAGCATAGCCATGTACGGGTGTGAAACCTGGACAATTAGAGAAGCGGAGAGAAAGAGATTAGAGGCTTTCGAAATGTGGTGCTACAGAAGAATGACGAATATCAAATGGATGGATAAAATTACAAATGAAGAAGTTCTTGGAAGAATCGGAGAAAGAAGAACCTTGTGGAAGAGTCTGAAGAAGAGAAGAGGTCAGATGATGGGGCACACACTGAGACATGGGGGACTGCTTAGGATATCTTGGAGGGGGAGGTGGGAAAGAAAAGGGGAAGGGGAAGAACCAGATTAGAATATTTCAACCAAATAATTGGGGATATGGGATGCCAGACATTTAGAGAGGTTAAACAGCTGGCGGGGGACAGAGTCGAGTGGAGACGGATTGTTGCATCAAACCAGTCTTAGGACTGTATACTCAATGATGATGAATGCAAAAGCATGGGTAAAGTATTGCAATCGCTCTCGGGGCAAGCGTGGCTTCAAAGGGTCCTCAGGTAAAGACTACGGAACCCATGGACTAAATTAAAGTCACAAATTGTAGTATTCAATTAGGTTGAATTTTAGCAAGTGACGTAGTTTTGCCAAAAATTACATGGGGTCTCCGTCGAGAGGCCAAAAAGTGCCATTTTTTCATTTAGTGCGTGCGGATGTATGTATGTATGTATGTATGGATGGATGTAGTTATCGTTTTTTTCGGCCCACGATTTTTTCCACACCGTTGCACCGATTGAAATGAAATTGAAAACCTAGCATTCATTTGAACAAAATGAAGCGCTGATTAGATTTTGGTACATATCGACCCACAAACATTAGTACTTTATTTCAGTACTTCTTTAGTTTTTCTAAATATCTTGAAAATGACTTAACCAATTTTGATGAAATTTAATATCCTAATTAAGTACCTTGGGGACCACAAAAAAGGATAAATAAAGTTTTTAGTAAAATTATATTTTAAAGTACTTTACCTAGAGTAAGAGAGTACTTTTTTAATTTTTTCAATTCTTTAAAATTTATTCATTTGAACCTTTTAATATAGCTCATTTAGCCTTGCTTAAATAAGAAATGGACAGGCTTCTCTCTCGTGAAATGCTAAAAATTTGGGGAGGAAATTTTTATAAGTAACCTATGAGCAACTCGCGTTGTTTTCTTATCCCTTACTCTTTGCAGAAGACATAGAGGAACCGAACTTTAAACCAAAAATAGCGATTGATTCTCACCAAACACTTGAGGTAACAATCCGTGCTATGTTGGATTTTTGACGTTTCGGTTTTTATTGCGTGACCATTGCTATTTCAAGATTTCTTATTTTAGAGAAATAAAATCATCAGGGGAAATGGTTTCAGATACAATTTCTAGTAAGTACAAAGTACATATTATAATGTTTTAAATAAGTTTATGTTTTTATGTCGGGACGCAATCATTAGAGTGCTGGGCTGTTGGACAACCCTGGAGTAAAATGTAGTTAAAAATTTTAAGAATTATAAAATAAAGTGTGTTCTTTTTTAAGAATTGTTTAAATTTAGAATCACTAGACCGCGAAATTTTACTAATGAAGATTTAAATCTTTGAATAAAATATTTAGTGTGTTTACATATTATGTCAGAAGTATTCGCACCTTACAGGATAGCCAATGCCCTGGATTCCTGTTAACGGCACTCGGGGTCGATTCCCGAGGGGTAACAAACAACCCTTCTGACATATAATTAAAAATAATCAACTGCAACGGAACTATACTAGATAACACCCTCTTGTGATTTTCTTATACAATTTAAATCTATTTCTTGCTGAACTCTTTCATGTTGTTTTTTTATTTTTATTTAATTATAAATTATAATAAACAATGTTGTTTCGAACTTTCTCTGAAACTTTTCTTAGAGAAAGTTCTAAGAAGGTTAATCCTGACTTGTGTGCAAACGATTCAAAGGACATTCTCATAAATCAAAGCTATGTTTATTATGCTACACTACTTGTATTATTACCCATAGTCAAGCTTATTTACAAGTACTCCATATTCATTATTATTATGCGGTAGATTAAAAGAGATTTAAATTTTTCTTTACTTTAACAAACATATAATCTGTTTTCTAATGACAAAATGAACTACCCTGAAACAAACTGTTCTAAATGTTCAAGAAAAATAAAGAACGTGATTTTTATCAAAAGATGTAAAAGATATGTAGTTATTTTTAAAGTATAATTTTACTCTAATTTCCATAAAATAATTGGAAGAAAAAATTGTACTTTTTCAAGACTAGGTCGTTATTTTGCAATTTATTGTTATAGAATACTTTCATCTAAAAAATTGAAACATAGCACAGAGATACAGTGTATGTATATAAGCTTGTATATTTGTTATTTACTATAGCTGTATGATAGATCTCCATTTAACAATTTCATTTTTTTATTACTTTTTTTAACCAGAAGTTTTGGAGCAAAAACGCCAAAAATTTAATAATTTACTGACATAAGTTAAAGTAATAGATTTTATTTAATTCATTCATTCCCCTTTACTGTAGTTAACAATAAATATAAATACATCATCATTTAAATATTAAGTTCGAACTTCGAAGTTGCTGAAGAAGTTAAAAGATAAATACCAAAAAATCAGACAACTTTAGATTGCTGAATTTGGTTAATTTTTTGTTTAATCTCTATTAAAATTTAAATTGTCTTAAAATTACTATATAGAAAAACCAATTTAATGTAAAGCACACATTAAAAACAACCTTTTTTTTGAACTTTTTAGGGGTTTTTTCAAAAGTAAAACGGGATCTTATCTATCAAATTTAAATATCATTTTGGGTATTCAGTTCCATAATAATTATATTTGAGATATTAATTTTTAGAGCAAAAGGAATAAGTGTTATAATTTAATTATAAATCTCGATTTCAACATTTATATTAAGATTTTATTAGTTAAGCTGAAGAAGTATTTTGGGTTGAACCAAACATGATATCGTATTTAATTATAATATAAATAAGACAAAAGTTCGTGACGTTTTTTCACCAAAATTCAAACACATTTGTCTTATAGGTACATCTATAAATGAACATTATTAAACTAAAATTGTTGTGTTTTGAACGATAAACATTTGCCATTTTTCTGGTAAAACCATTATATCATCACTGTAGAGGATTTTTGGGCGAAAAACCGAACCAAGGGATTTTCACAGACCTCTTTTGAAGTCATCTTTACAACATTACATTTTGGGTCTCTTCTTCCGAAAATTAATACCTCTAGGTATCACATTTAAATTTAAAACTTATAATTTATTGATTTTTCCCGAAATCAAAAATAGGATTATAATTTTGGTCGAATGATTATATTTTGGCAGGCGTTGAATTATTTAGGGGAAAGAAAATATTTTTTGGGTGTGAGGTAAAGATCTTCCCACTTTAAAATTACGGTGTGGGAGAGCCTCAAATTAGTGTATTTTTCTACCTTTCGATGTTCAGAATCGATTAAGTTCCTTGACCCCCTCCCCCCTTGTCACATATCATCACGCTAAACAAACCTTAGTTGCGAATGTATTTTATGAATGGCCCCTATATTAAAATATAAAATTGAAAAGACCATATTTTATCAATCAAATTTAGGGAACGCGGTGTTTGTTTATAGTGAAACATTATTAAAATTATATTAGGTTGGTGTTGGTGGTGTTTCACAAGGAGAAAAAAATTAAAAGATTTTTTTTAAATTTAGTCTATATATTTCTAGCTCTTAACTCATCACCAGGAGAACATTGACTGAAGATAAAATGATGAACAGCTATATTTTATCACTACAATTATTTAAACAAAACCACTCATATTGATCGCAAAATGGATAAGGCATAACAAAATTAATAATCATTTACAAAGGACAATAAATAAGGTTTCTAAAAAATATCTGATAATCCTCTTCAAGTTACACCTTTCTAACTATAAATAAATTACTAGTGGTTGCTGACTTTTCATCCAGTGGATGATGTCCAAAAAAGTACCCTTGCTTTTTTGAAATTGTATTTTAATCTTCTCTTTTTTTATCAAATTTCATCGAATACGGCATCATTTTCGATATTTTTCAAATTTAACATTAGATTTTTTAAAAATATATTTTAGAACCTTCACCCCCAAACGGATACTCCATTTTGTGAGTGAGGATCAGAAATTTATTCTTGTGACTTAAACTCCACAGTCCCTGAGATGGAAATCGACCATCTTCCACAATGAAGCAGTCTGTCCTATAAGAAAATCTTAAATTCTTCCAAATTCTATTGCTATTAGCAAGCTATGACTTGGATATATGCACTCTTAATTATTTCCGATCTTATATATTGAGAGTTCTTAGAAATGGATTAGTCCAAAAGTTCTCGAATCATCTTTATTTATTCCTTTTTTGTATTATTTCTATTTTAATATAGTTCCTCAGAGAGAACAATTTTTATTCGACTAAAACTTGTCTGGACTTGTTTCTGACATGCTTGAACTGGAAGATATACCAGGCATGCACCTTCTATCAGCACCCTTTTCAGAAAAATCATTCAATCTAATTGCCCCTTGAAACTATTGCGACAATTTTAGTTCATTTCGAGAACCAATATACTATTCAAAACAAAAAATGTTTTTTATAGAAATATTTGAAATAACGGATAATAATTTGAAAATTTAAAGATCCTCCTGAAATTTTGAAGTCGTCCTTATATATTTATGAAAATACGCGCAATGTTTGAAATTTTAGAGATGCGCCGCATCCACAGCATCTATGGACCGCACGCCACTGATTTCTAAGTATATTACTCAAAATGATTAAAGCGAAAATTTTCTGAACTTATTTGAGCTTCTTTAGATCCGCCTAAAGTAAAAGTGTGTTGCTGTTTCTTCAACAATATAATAATTTATTAATAATAGATAATAAAACGGCTATTAATTTGAAGTTACTATTTATTTTTGAAGTCGATATGATCAAGCTGTTTCATTTTATTACATTTAACCATTAGTTTATTTTTGAGGTAGTTATGTAGAAAGAACATCTTTCGTAAAGGTTTTTGAATTTAATTGTAAACTTTAGATTACTTTTACTTAAGTGATTATTCTTTATATAAACAAGCTATATTTATACATAATTTATCAAGTTCAGGAAAGTAAATTCAGAAAGGTTTTAAATAGCGTGGGAAGCCAGACAAAACATTTCGGAAAAAGAAATGTCAAATTGAAAAGTTATTAAATATGCCTTTATAATAATGTTTAATTTTCTTTTCAGATTCGAGGCAGAAAGTTTTTCCCTTCCCTCGAACAACAAGTTGAACATTAATGTTGATAATTTCCTAAGCTTTCGTTGCATATCTCGGAACTGAAGAGTTGAAGAGAACGGGTTTCGCTATGGCGATGCCGGTGTGTATATTACAGAGGGAACGACTGCGAGGGGCTGGGGGGGCAAAGCCCCCGGGGGCATGACACCTGGGGCAGGCCCCGGAACCTCGGGATTCCAAATCGTAGCTCACAGCACGCAACACTCTACACGTCCACCATTTGATAGCACCACATCAACACACCGGATTGGTTTGTGTGATTTTCAAAAATAAATCACATCGCCGCCTAAAAGCCTTTCACTCGGCCTGGGTTCTATAATATCTCAATTGGAGGGAGTGATATAGAGAATATTACTTTCGCCTTTGCTATATTAAATCACTTGCGAGAGAGAGTAATATTACTGGGCGGTTTATCATTTTCGGATGGATGGATTTAAAATATCAATTTTCATGAACTGGTTAAATAACGATAAAACTAGCGTTGGTATAGATATATAAGTGTTTAGATATAACAAAAAAAAAAAAAGAAAATCGTAATAATAGAGTGAAATTATTTCCGCATTAGGTTAATGGGAGAAATCCTTTCAAAATGTATATTTCGATTTTATTAGTTAAGCTGAAGAATTATTTCGGGTTGAACCACACATGATGAAATCGTATTAATTATAATTTTATATATCGTCACCTTAGAGTGTAAACCTGCTAACTCACAAGGAAATTTTACAGGGCAGCCCGTATAGAAATAGATTTTCGAAATATGTTTTTTGAAAATATATTAAAAATATAAAATTTTTGTGTTAAATTTATATAAAATTTATACTAGAGAAACATCAAAATAATTTTATTTTAAGAATATATAGAAAACATAAACTTTATATAAATTTAACACAAAAATTTTATATTTTTAATATATTTTCAAAAATATATAAAAAACGTATTTCGAAAATCTATTTATTTCTATACGGGAAAGAAAAAACAAACAAAACTTAATATTGTTGTTATGGAAACATTTTTTTTTTCTACAACTTACGATCGTAATTTTAAGTAGCAGTTTTACTTGGACGATGCTGCATCTCATCTTCTTTCAAAGGGTATTAATATGTCATATCGTCGCCTTAGAGTGTTAACCTGCTAAATCCATTTTTTATCATATATGACAAATTAATACTGTTCGAAAGAAGAAGAAATACAGCATCGTCCAAGTAAAACTGCTATTTAAAATTAAGATCATAAGTTGTAGGAAAAAATGTGAAAAATAGTTTCTTTCCATAACACCAATATTAAATTTTGTTAGTTTTATCTCTGCCCTGTAAAATTTTCTTGTTGTGAGTTAGCAGGTTTACATTCTAAGGCGACGATATATATTTAAACACGAATACACTAAAAAGTATAAAATAAATATTTATTCACTATTCAAAAAATCCTATTATAACTAAAAATAAAAGAACGAAAACCTGTCCACACTTTTATTTTTTTAGTTATATGAGAATGAAAATATTTTATGCAAAGAAAGGTGTGTCTATTTGAAAAAGAAAGATCGAATTTATTCTCAAAAATCAACTCGCGATATTTAATCAATTTATTAACGAAAATGAATTTAGGACGAATCAAATATTTTAAATAGATATGTTTATATTGCATGTAGGAGAGTCCTGCACCTCAGGAGTTAAACCCAAGCACTAGTTTGCTTTCCGGGCAACTAGTCAGACCTTTGAGACAATCACCTCCAAACATCTTTGGCTTTAGTTATATGGTGCATGTTTGCAGGTATTGTCCCAAGGGTCTGACTATATAGTTGCCCGGAAAACAAACTAGTGCTTAGGCTTTTTTTTATAAGGATATTGATACAAGAAGAAGTTGCACCAAGAAGGTACAACCTCTGTAGTCCGTGGTGGACCCTTGTAATGTGAAGATAAGGGGGGATTTAGGGATTGGATAGCAATCAAAGGTATCTGTGGATGCTGATCTTGAAAGATTGAAGGTTATAAGTTGCTGGAAAGACGGTCGGGGGAAGAGAGTTCCAGTCTCTAGATGTCATAGGGATAAATGAATTGGCGAATGCGTTTGTTCGATTAGTATCCAGTTTAAGCGCGTAGGGGAACATAACTCCTGAAGGGGAAAGACCCTCCTACATGAAATATAAACATATCTATTAAAATCTTTGATTCGACATAAATTCATTTTCGAAAATATTTTATATACCTAATGAAAAATAATTTTTATTAGAAGTATTTTCTTTAGACATGGCTGGTAGAGTTCAATAGGAAATTGATGAAAAGTCTAGTTCATGGATAATGAAAAGTAAAGATTCCAAATAAAGTGATTTATTGGAACGTCATTATAATTCTCTTAAAAGCCGACATTTCGGACAACCTTTCTTACTTCTTCAAGATTTAAAAGGGAACTTCAAATTCTGTTGATATTAATGGCAAACTATCTATATCAACATACAAGCATTGTTAAAGAAGTCAAGGGATTTGTTACATCTTCCGAAACGTCGGTTTTTTAAAAGAATGAAAATGATGTTCCAATAAATTTTTATTCAGAATTTGTATTTTCATTATCCTTGGGCTGCCTTAATTATTATTTTTTAAATAAAAGCATGTTTAATAAAATGTTTTTCAAACATATTTTTATTTTATACATTTTTGGCTTGGGTTATTGTCACTGGAAGGACAGTATATAATGATTTTACAGGGTACTAGATTATGAAATTATTATTTGAAGTATATTAGGTTGGTCCTTATTTTGGGTATTTTCGAATTTTTACGATGACAGAGCCTCATATGGTTCGAAAAAATATCCCCCAAGTTTCAAGTCTCTATTTCAATTTTAACTTATACAGGGATTAATTTTCTCATCTAAATAACATGGTGTTTTGGGCATTGAACGATCAATTTTTTATTCCGGCAAAGGTAATGGATCAAAAAATTTGAAATTCTGTAGACTTTATTCTCATCCTAGTAGCTATCCTTCAGAGTTTTCACAGATTTTTAGCTATTAGAATTTTGGAGTTACATCTAGATAAAATACTGCTATATCTTAGTATTAGTAAGTTATAGACTCCAAAATTATAATAGCTAAAAATCTGTAGAAATTCTGAGGGATAGCTACTATTTATTATAAGGATAATATCTATAGAGTTTCAAATTTTTTGAACCATTACTTTGGCATGAATAAAAATGATCGTTCAATGCCAAACACCCCATGTTATTTAGATGGGAAACTTATTCGCTGTCTAGTAGCACTAGGTTAAAATTGAGATCGAGACTTGAAACTTGGGGGATATTTTTTTTATTTATTTCTAACCATATGAGCCCCTGTTAGCGTAAATATTTGAAAATATCCAAAATAAGGAGCACCTTAAATAAAGTACCTACATAATATAATATGTGTTGTCTGGATAGATGTTAAAAAAATAAAAAAAAACTTAATTTTTGAGTAAAATTATATCTGGATCAAATTATTGGATGTGAACATACCAAAATATATATCATTATTGAATTGGAGAAATTAGAAAATATGTTAAAATTTATTTTTTTCAAATTTTAGTTCTGAAGTCATTCTTAAGACATAATATAGATATAGATATATACCTATCAAGTTTATTTCTTCTTAAAGGTTTTTTGAGAGAGGCTAGACTAGCCTAATGGAAAAGAATTTTTTTGTCAAATATATCTTAGACTAATTTATAAAAATGATAGACATAAGTCAACAAAATCAATTTTATATTGCATAGAGTTGTCATTTTTTTAAACATCTTTTTAAGCTAAGAGTTGTGAATAAACTTAAAAATTAATTTCACCATGGACAGTCTACCCCGAAATGATTTTCCCCTGATTCTTCAGTTCATCAACCTGACCATCAAAGCCCCACCAAGCAGATTTCATTAGTTTTTCAATTTTCAAGATGACTGAAATAAATCATCTTTGGAATGTACGAGTGGTGAATTGAACATTGAATTTTTTATTCTTTCAAGTTCATAAATGTACTTTTAATAAATATTAAACATACCTAACTACTACTATATATGACCAGTAAACAATATTTATATTTATATATTCCATCTATAATTGAAATTTAATTGAATAGAAAAATTTAAATAATTGTTTATCTTTAAAGGAATTATATTTATACTAAGAATGATAATATGGCATAAAAATTGAATTTCTTGTCTTAATAATTTATATTTCTTGAAGGATTCTTATTTGTCTTCATTTTTTTTTCTTGATTCTTAGTATTTTCTTCTTGAGAAACTTTCTCAATGACTAAGTTTTTTTTGCACATCTTAAAGCTAGAATAGACTGTAAGGTTTTCTTAGGGCGAAGTAATTTATAACTCTAAGGTCAGAGTATTTTGCACTTTGCCTTAGGTGGTAAGTGGTAAGTAATAGTATTGAATTTCATTAGAAGATGGCAGCACCCCTTCTATCAAACCTTCGTATCTATAGTATGTAGATACATTATTTTAATTTTAATATTTTCTTTAATTAAATTTACAAATTAAATAATTGTTGTTTTTTGTCAAAAATTAAAGAAATATTTATTTTAAATAAATAATGATTTTATTTTTTTCCCATGAATGGAATTTCAGCTACCTAACAGAAGGTATCTATCCTAAATTGATGTTTATATTCTAATTTCATTCCTACTTGTTTAAAAATTTTAAATATTAAATTATTTGATTTGATTTTAAAGCTACGTAGACATTGGACAATTATTGGTCGATTCGAGCCGTCCGCCGAATAAAAATAAAACAACCAAATGTACGAATCGACCGATAATCGTCCAATGTCTTCGTAGCTTAATTATAATGCAAAAAATATAAAATAAACAAACAAGGCTGTTGAGGGGGCTTGGGACTGTTTATCATTATAATAATAAAATTCTCAAATTTTTACCATTGAATTATTGATGTATTAAATATTTATTCCCGAAATTTGAAGTTGATCGTCTGGCTCATTACAAAGAAATAAATTGAAAATTGTTCTTTTAAAATGTAAGTAAATGGACCGAGATTTTAAAAAGGCTATAACTTCTATACAAATTATACCATTTTCAACAAATTTATACAGATCAATAATTCAACTTTTATGAATCGAATAATACATCTTTCAATAGATTTGACAGTCTAGTTAATTAGTTATTCATAAATGTAAAAATAAAAAGCTATTTTCAGCCAACAGAATATAACAAAAGCACTAGTGTAGAATTCCAACTCTATTTCTTGAAATCGTTTTTGTGTTAAATAAATGTTTTGATAATGAGAAAAAATTTATCTCAATATTCTTTTTATTATTATTATCAATACAAATCTTTATTCGAAATTAACCTCATTATTAACAATGTTATCATTAAAAAATTTAGTAGATAGACGTTGTCACTCTGCAGAAATACAAAAGATTTTTTCGAAGATCAACCAGATAGATAAGCTGTCCCGAACTCACTTAAGAAAATTACTTAGTGGTCTAAGGTAAAAGTGGAGAGATCGATTTCGTCGCCAAAAATGATCTTTGAGAGTAACAAACCTCTTATCACACTTTATACTTAAATAACTATTTTTACACCATAAAAAATCACATGACACGCACACATAGACACACTGCATTTTTAAGCCCTGGAGAGTTTTTTTTTTTTTTTTTGTTTTAATTTAATTTCTAACTATTAGATTTATTGTTTACTTTCACTTAGGAAAGAAAAAGTGAAAGCAAGTTTATCTTTTTGTAGTTAAAAACCTCAAGAGTGGGCACTTTGAGAGGCCGATGCAAAACCGCTACTTATATTTTGATGTAAGTTAAAGTATAAGTAAATAAAAAATTAATTGTAATTGTGAAATTTTGAAAAAAAAATTGGGTATAATAAGGGTTCCAATCCTTTCGGGTGCTCAATTTATTTTTTCCTTTTCAAAAAATAATAAAATAATTTTCTTAAATCTACTCTTATTAAACGAGCAAAAATTATTTGTATATTTATTTATATATATATATTTATATATATATTTGTATCTTGGTTCTATTTTGAAAACGGCTTTACTGATTTTGATGAAACAAATTCTATTAACAAGTTTTGAGGATGAGAAAGCGATCTGGCTAGGTCTGACCTGACAAATTTAATCTTAATTGATCTTTTCTTCATTAAATTAATTGTTGATAGATGAAAATTTCAATAAAAAAGTTTGTTTATATTTTTTTCAATTATCTTTTATTTTTAAATGTTTTTTTAATTTTAAAACTCATTAATAGGTTATAGCAAATATTAATATATTATATTAAAATTAGGGATTTTTTGTTTGTAGGAGACGGGAGTGGAGAGGAGTGACCAATCGACTTGATTGGGGAATAATGGAATTGAAATAATTATCGGAAAAGAGGTTTTTTTATCTAATTAGATTTTTCCTCTTATTAAAAACAAGGACTAAAGATAAATAAGGACACTCGATGGTGGAGAAGTTATCTCCGGAATCGAAGCAAAATACAATGTATACATTAATTAATGTAAAATAATTGGTTTAATAAAATTTATAAAAAAAAAAAAAAAAAAAAATTTGTTTTGACTAAAGATGAATATGACACTCGATGGTGGAGAAGCAATCTCCGGAATCGAAGCTAAAATATAAGGTATACATTAATTACTGTAAAATAATTGGTTTAATAAAATTTATAAAAAAAAAAAAAATTTTGTTTGTCTTTAATTAACACGTGTCTAAATCATAACATTACAGGTGTGTTTAGAAATAAAGTGGTTGAGGTGGCTTTTTTTATATAACTTGGAAACAAATTTTATTTAATTTTATGTTTTTATTTCAGATCCTATACGATTATTTTTTTATTATTATTTTCCTATTTATTTTTTTAAAATGATTATCAATATGAACGAATGTGGGCAAATTGGTGTACGAGTAAACAAATATACACATAATATGTAGACCTAATGAAAGCTAGAAATGCAAAAACTGGGTGCGGGGTGAGGTGAATGTGAGAGGTGCAGGAGGTCGAGTGCAGTTGTGGGGGATCCGGGGGTGGGAGGCGCGGGTGAGGTGGGGTGGGGCGGAATGGGGGTGCAGTGGTGGGGGAAAGGTGTGTGGTTTCGGGGGGGGGGGGGGCAGGGGTTATCGTGCATTGGTCGGTGGCTCCAAGTACTGCAGAATTAACATAATAAATTTTTGATTACATTATTTAACTTTCGCGGTTCAAATTGATTTAAGAATATAATAATGTTAAAAATTAAAAAAAAATGAGAAAAAAGGACTGAAATAATTATGGATGGTAATTAATACCGTAAAAACAAATAAACTTCATTAAATGTTTAATAGTCACATTAAATTAATTTTTATTATAGCTTTATTTTTCATTTTATTTGTGATTATTTTTTTTTACCTCTCTCGAGATGTACTAGTACATTTTCCATAATTTACACATAACTGTTTATTGAATGATTGATATATTTTTTATGAAGAAAGCAAGGTTTTTCGAGTATGACAGTCATCACAATTAGAGACAGAGGAGGTTGGCGTCAACATCTTGTGGAGGCCACGTCTACATGACCATATACAAGATTCCAATAGTACAATTTTAAATAATGACTAAAATTACGTATATAATGCTTTTGGCTGGTAAAATTAAAGAAACGCCTAAAAGATAGTCAACTTAACAAACACACAACGAAGTGCCCAAGCTCGACAGAGGGTCAATTTGTGTGTTAAGAGAGGCATTTCGAAAATGAACTCGACCAAAGCTTAACTCTATTGTAAGGTGACCAGACGTTTTCGCGGGAAAGTCCTGATTTTTAATAATTTATCCCGCTTCCCGCGGCGTTTTAAAAAAGTCCCGATTTTTGGAAAAGAATGCACGACAAAAAATATATTGATAAGCAAATGGTTAAATCTGTAAAAATCACAATAGAGAACAAATGGTTTGGAATATTTCATCATTTTGAAACAAACCATGTACAATAATGCACCAAAAATTGTGGAATACGCGCTGTCCACACCAGGAACTAATGCTGCGACTGAACGCGTTTTTTCTATGGCAAATAAAGTGTGGATATCAGAAAAATCACAATTAAGTGTTGAGTCTTTGAAAGCCATTTTATGTGTGAAATAAAATTTAACCAATTCTTGTTAAAAATTTCATGGCCTTTTAAGGACCGTCCTTTCGCCGCCAATGTTAAATAAAAAATATTAGATTAGAACTATAACTTAATTTTTTATAATAGTTTAAGTTTCTATCTAGGATTTGATGACGCTTCAATCACTATCGGGATTTCCGCTAATTTACATGACATGATATAAATACCTACATAAAAATAAAAAATACATTAGTTAAATAATCGTCTAATGAGTAAATCTAGTTATTTCCCCTGTGTCGTAGTAGCCATAAATAAGGAAGTAAAATCAACCTACTTCCTCAAATCAGATATGGTCAGTTACTTGAATGGTATAGTAATATTTTTTTTCTCATTTTCATTGAATGATCATTTACCTTTCTTCTTGAAATAATTTTGAAATGCTTTACTTTAGAAATTATGTAGGAAATACGTTGAAATATTTTTAAATAATTAGTACTATATATAATAAAATTCCTTTAATATATGATGTTGTTGTTTTTTTATAAACTTAATGAAATTCATTCCTAAGTGGAAAAAAATATGGAACGATTCAATTCACAATTAGGTACAATAAAAATTTCCTCTTAATCTCAATACAAAATTAAATATACCACAATAAAATAAAATCTGAGCAAAGATCTTCATTGAAGATCAAAAAAGTCATTGAGTACGTGTAAGCATTTTGCTCTAGCTTTGAAATATTGTTTTTAAAGTGGTTCTTAATAGACTCTGAACCTGTTGGTCAGTCTCACTTGTACAAGGATAATTTCCGAAATTAGTCTGCAGCCTTGAGTCTATATGCAGCAAGTTAAAAATAAAATCGATTTGGAAGATTGAGTTCTTTTAAATGTAGATCTATGAGATTTATTAGGATTTTTATTTATTTATTTATTTATTTTTTGAATAACATTTGGAACGTAATTGAATTTAGCATAAACTTGTTTTATATCGATATTCAATTGACTTTTTTATAGAAAAATCCCGCTGTTATATTTAATGCGTCTCCATAAATCGCATTGCAGCAATAGAAGAAAAAGGTCTAATTGGATTTAACATATAACTGTAATGGATGCCCCGACGGGCCTATTATCCTTGGATAGATGTGCTCTGGAAACGTGCGATGATAAAGACCAAGGCAACAGATGCAAACAACAAACGAGCCATACATATCGTATAATATCCAGAAAGTAATTGAACTGACCACACACCCATGAATATTTATCAAGCAATTAAAGAATATTTTAAGTTGGAATGGATGCCGCGTCATTCCACAGAGGAAATCTATATATTCTGATGGACGAATCAACTAAAAAAAAAAAAAAAAAAAAAAAAGGAAGGCACGTGCTGTACTTTCGACAAGATGCAAAGACGAAACCAATTAGTCAGAAGATGATTTTCGAAAAGATTAATTAATTATCTGTTTAACGAAATACAAATCCAACATGGAAATCAATCATAACAAATCGGAGAAATGAGCTCTGTAGATTGGACGTTTTTTTCCATTTGATGGAGCACCGTGGTTCAAATAAAATAGCGAGCTTCTGGAATTAACAAAGAACACGAGCAAGACTTCCATTAATTTTTCGAAATTCAACACGCCTTTAATGAAAATCTCTTGCTTTTCTTTTAAACAAATTACTTCTGAACAGTGATATTTTTAAAAGGGATCAATTTGTTTGGAAATATTCCTATATAAATATCAATGTTTAGACACATTTGACATTTGGAACCCAGTTAAATAAATAATAATATTGTAGAAGGAGACAATAAAAGAGTGTGTTCTTCTGCTGGAACTATAAATTTTATTTATTTATAACGAGACTCATAATTGCAAAAAATTTGTTCTTCATCAGTCTATTACAGTGAATACATTGTAATAGACTGATGAAGAGGGCAAAGCCCTCGAAACTATAGTCTCGTTATAAATAAATAAATTTATAATTCCAGCAGAAGACACACTCTTTTATTGTCTCCTTCAATATATAAAAATTCTGCTACTTCTCGGCAAAAACTTTCAATTTAATAATATTGTATCTTGTTAAATAAAAAAAGATCTCAATAAAATAAACTATTTAATATTGTTGAAAACATACAATACAATAACAGTGTATTAATAGGATTCTTGCCAAATACTGGAGACCTAGAATGTGGTGCTACAGAAGTGTTAAAGATTAAATTAGTGAATATGTTAGAGTTGCAAATGAGGAAGTTCTGGAAAAAAATATAGAAAATAGTGCACTGAAGAAGAATCTGAAGATAAAAAGAGCCTAATTGATAGGGTACTCCTTAAGACAAAGAGAATTGATTGCTAGGAGATATTTTAGAGGAGAAATTTTGAAAGAAAAGAGAAAGCTCAGATTGGGGTATTTTCTGAGGTAATTGCAAGTACTGGTAAGGGATACAAAAAAACTAATAACTGTAAATTTTGAGCTATATCGAACATCGCGTAATCGAGCCCCAGCTCTCTAAAGTTTGAAAAAGTAGGTTTTTTTTCATTTTGGTCCACCCTAATATTAAAATCAATTCTAGTCCGATTTCAATAAATAAGCATGTTTTGGACTCCGTATTAACGTCCTCTATCGAAATAATATATAATTTGAGGCTGTTTAATATTAGGGTGGACCAAAATGAAAAAAACTACTTTTTCAAACTTTAGAGGGCTAGGGCTCGGTTACGCGATTTTCGATATGACTTAAATTCTACAATTATTAGTTTTTTATTTATATGAACAAGTTTCCGGGTTGTCCCGTTGATTTCCACATACTTCTAAAATAAAAACCACTCTAACACGCACACATAATCATAATCACATATATATAAAAAATCAAAAATCAAATAGAATTTGGCTATATTTATTTTGATCCTGATAAAATCTATGAACGGAGTATGAATTAAAATTATTTTAATATTCTAGAATTCTTCTTTCTTCCTTTGAGTTCAGAATAAATTCTAATCAATGACAAGTGTTCATAAATTATTGAAATAGCCATGTTAATAAATTAAGAATGAGTTGTTTATGCAGATTGACAAATTCCAAATCTTGAACGAAATTTACTACTGAAAATGGTCAACTAGGGGTGACCGAAACTGTTTTGTAAATCGACCACATAATAAACCCTACTATAAATAGCTGTATAATTTTAGGTTATACAACTGTTATGTTGTATTGATGTTGTATAAGCGTTATGGAGCACTTATAAAACAGCAACAAAACATAAATGTTATATAACCTAAAATTATACAGCTACTTTGCTATATAATAATTATATATATAATAGTCAGTTAAGTTAGTTTATTTATTTATTTTATGTTACTAAAAAACCCTTTAATTTATAAAATTTAAATATCTATTGTTATGACAATCATTTATAGTAGCTTCTTTAATGAGTGTCTTCTGTTTGATGCTAAATCACATTGATTTCACCTTAAGAATCAACAACTCTCATACTCTCG
Source organism: Forficula auricularia (assembly GCA_024734495.1). NCBI lineage: Eukaryota > Metazoa > Arthropoda > Insecta > Dermaptera > Forficulidae > Forficula > Forficula auricularia. Next base: position 6,157,071 of record JALMQS010000816.1, on the reverse strand, counting down.
TCAAACTAAATATTTTCAATTTGTAGTTCTTTCATTGAATCAGCTTATTATACTACATAAAATACTGAATTTATGAAAAATTAATAAAATGTTTATTTAAATTACGTATAGTTGAAAGTTCTAGAATACACTCAGGAGATTATTTATAATAGTTAATTCAGACATCCCCTAACCTTAGATTTCATTTAATTAATTAATCAAGATAAAGATTGATACAAAATAAATATCTTTTAGTGAAGATCATATATCACTGAAAATATTTTGTCTGCTGTCCCGCTAGATGAGAGGCAATCCCATGGGATTTCGTTTATATTTTCTTGTTAGATAAAGCCCAACCTGCTCGTCCCATTCATTTTATGTAAATTTCTATACTGGACAATAAAGTTTCTACTATACTTGAGCAAAAGGAATGCGTGTAGTTCCTTTATCATCGTACAATGGTTACAGGTTGCATAATTTAATCTCTTAAGAGCTTCCGCAATCTTCAGATTGACAAGTCGCTACGGGAAAAATCCTTCATCTTTTTTGACAACATTTATTTATAGGACTTTTTTCATTGTATAAGTTTATAAATTTAATTTGGAGTTTGCATTTGAATGAAATTACTCTTTACGTCCGCCACTCTTGTTGAGTATTGAATTCACTCGAATTTCTTTTTACTTTTCATATTTTAAAACGTGGGAAAAAATCATTTTCAACCATTTTTTATATTGTTGTGCCTGCTGTGTTTGTCTATATTCTGATTTCGGCGATAATTTAAGAATAGAAAGTCATAAAAAGTTTCCCTTCTGGTGCCCAAATTTTTGTATTCCCAAAGCGGAGAACTGTTCCAGAATTTCTGGTTCAAATTCAAGTAAATGCAGAAAGGATCTAAGTCATGATTATATAGATATATAATAAAAAAGAAAATAGAATTTCAAGGTTGGTTTCACAAAAAATAAAACAAATATATTTTTAGAGTTTTTATCTCGATATATATATTTCGGGTTTTGAGCGCATCATCAGGAGTTAACATAGAAAATATGTATATTAACTCCTGATGATAGGATTAAAACCTGAAATATATATATTAAGAGATAAAAACTCTAAACATATAGGTAATTGTTTTATTTTTTTGTGAAACCAACCTTGAAATGCTACTTACTTTATTATTATTAAAAATGTTCCACCTTGAACCGTCACAGAACTCTTAAAAATTATAGATATATGTTTGTCAACGTTGAAAGACACTAAGACTTAAGTGATTAAAGCAAATAGTTTGATTACTATTAAAAAAAATTCTGTTTCAATATATTAATATATTTTTGATTTGCGCATTAAATGTTTCTTCAATTATATTTCACATGTCCCAAAAAACAGTTTTTTGCGTTTTTCTCAAAGCTTCAGTTCAGTGAGTTGACCCTTTCTGCAATCAGCGATTCAAATAAAGTAAAATTAAAATATTTTATTTTATATACGAGACATTCCACGCCAAATCGGACGTTTTAAAAAATTTTAATTTTAGATTTCCTTCATTTTTTGACATTTTTTGGTACCCGTCAAAAAACTGTTCCTGGTAAATTTTGAAATTTTTTTGATCAAAAGATATCAAACTTCTGTATTTCGCACATCTTCCAAAATGGTCCATTTTTTTTTTACATACTTTTTAGAAAAAAATACAAAACAATTATTTAAAGTGTTTCTATATGCGATTTTTTAATCTTGTTTTTGAAACTGTATGTAAACCTACTCTTCGATTTTTTATTTTAAACTTCTATTCATTCTACAAATTTTAAGACCGGGTTGATAGTGGTCCTATGATATTACTATTTTTTTTTTATTTTTAAAATTTCGAAAAATTTTATTCTTTATTAACCATTATTAAAACCACTTTTTGGTATTGAGTTCTCTTTTTTAGTTATTTTGAATTTATTTTTATAGTTAACAGGTGTTTAAAATAAATAATTTGTATTCTCGTTTGGTGAAAAAAATCAAAATCGAAAAAAATAGTCATTATAATACGACAACTATCAACCTGGTCTTCAAATGTGTAGAATGAATAGAAGTTTAAAATAAAAAAATTATCAAAAAAATCGAAATGTACATACATTTTCAAAAACAAGATTAAAATTTTCAAACTGAAAAATTGCATATAAAAACACTTTAAATAATTGTTTTGTATTTTTTTAAACAAAAATTAAAAAAAAAAAAAAAAAAAAATTAAATTTGGACCATTTTTGAAGAAATTATGAGCGAAAAACGGAAATTCGATATCTTTTAAACCGGTGATCAAAAAAAATTCAAAATTTACCAGGAAGAGGAAGAGTTTTTTGATGGGTCCTAAAAAAGTCAAAAATTGAAGTAAATCAAAAATTGAATTTTTTCAAACCATCTGATTTGGCGTGGAATGCCTCATCATATCTATTACATTTTTGGAGGAAAAAATTAATTTCTTCACTTTTTAACCGACTTCAAAAAAAAAGGAGGAATTTATCAATTCAACGGAATGTATTTTTTTTTTGCGTGTTTGTGCATCGATTTCTTTACCATGTGGACCGATTTCGATGATTTTTTTGCATTGGCTTCAGTATAGTTGCCGATTGATCCCGTATAAATTTCATTAGTATCGGACCTTTTTATGTTATGTTTGTTCACATATAAAGACATAACTTCCTTGTTTATGCACCGATTTCGATGATTCTTTTTTTATTGGAAAGGGGATACCTTGATGATTATTAATTTGGTCAAGTTCTTGATGATATGATCAATGACAAAATAAGGAGACATCTCCAATTCTTATGTTCAAATAATCGAAATAATCGAAGAATCTTTCTCTTACGAGAGCAATAAGGTATTATTATAAGTCACTATTCTTAAGATCACTAAAAAGAGAAAAACAAAAATAATTTTTAGAAAATAAAATAAAAAACCGACTTCAAAAAAATTAAATGCAACAAATAAAATAATAAGAACTTAAAAATAAAATAAAATGCACTAAAAGGTATAAAATAATTAGGTATCTTATTTAGTTACAACTAAACGATGAAATTGTTACATCAAATCACTTTTTGAAGTCGGTGTCAAACAAACTACATAATAGAGCTTACGCGATGTTGTCTTCATTACTCGCCAAACATAGGTACTAAGTAAGATTCGTCGAGTGCGATTCATAAAATGTATGTTTGACACCGACTTCAAAAAGTGATTTCATGTAACAATTTCATCGTTTAGATGTAAATAAATTAGATAATTATTTTATACCTTTTAGTGAATTTTATTTTATTTTTTGAGTTCTTATTATTTTATTTGTTGCATTTAATTTTTTGAAGTCGGTATTTTACTTTATCCAATGCGAAGCATGGGTAAAGTATTGTAATCGGTCTTGTCTCAAGCGCGACTTCAAAGGGTCCTCAGGTAAAGACTACGGAACCCATGGTCTCAATTAAAGTCCCAAATTGTAGTATTCATTTAGGTTGAATTTTAGCACGTGACGGTTTTGCTAAAAATTACATGGGGTCTCGTCCACAGGCCAAAAAGTGCGATTTTTTCAGGAAGTGCGTGCGGATGGATGGATGTTATCGTTTTTTTCGTCCACGATTTTTTCCACACCGTACAACCGATTGAAATGAAATTGAAAACCTACCATTATTTAAACAAAATGAACCGCTGATTAGTTTTTGGTACATATCGGCCCACAAACATTAGTACTTTATTTCAATAGTTTTTTAGTTTTTTTCTAAATATTTTGAAAATGACTAAACCAATTTTGATGAAATTTAATATTGTAATTAAGTACCGCGAGGACCACCAATAAAGGTTTTTTTTTGTAAAATTATATTTTAAAGTACTTTACCCTAGAATAAGATAGTTATAAATATAAAGATATAAGATAGATATAAAGTTTAGCAACGATCCGTTGCAGTTTTTTTTTCTAAAAATTATTCTTATTTAATTGTTAGTATGACTTATGGAATAATAGGAGTACTTATCATGTAGAAACTGTTAGAAGGGTGTGGCTGAAAGTGATATATTTGAATGAGGAGCAAGCAGCAAGATGAGTGAGATTGGCGAAGCTTTGTGGGGTAAGGGGTGAGGGGTGAGGGGAGGCGTTTTGTAATCCGCGGCTTCTCTGCTGTCAAGGTTGAACGTTGAACGTTGAACGTTGAGCACCTGTCACTCGAAACGAGGGAGAAGGAAAACTCACGGATTAGTCGAGAAAACGAACAGCTCAGCCAGACGATGATGGTGATGAACGATTGGTCATGTACATCAGACACAAGGATGCATTCTAGGCAAATGTGATGAATGGAAAAAGATACATCATCACCTGCCTCTTAAATAAAGATATGAAATCATCAGAAGGGGAGAAGATTAGAATTAGGAGGAAAGTGGCGAAAGCCAATTCACAGTGATCTTATTTTTACACATAGTAAAAATAAGCTGACGTGTTCTGATGTGGCCATCCACTTGACTTTACCATACAACCTGGCCCCTCACTTATATTTAATATTTAATAAAATTATTTATAATCATGTAGGGGTGGGGTTCAAGAGCCACAATATCTCTCTTGATTTAAAAACAAGACTTCTGCGTTGTTATGTCTTCTCTGTCCTCTTGTATGGTGTAGAGTCTTGGACCTTGAACGAGGCCATTATTAAGAGGATAAACGCGTTCGAGATGTGGCTGTATCGAAGAATCCTTAAAATTCCCTGGACAGCACGAATGACTAATGCCGAAGTTCTGGAAAGAATGAAGTAGGACCTCGAAGTGGTGGATGACATCAAGGCCCGAAAATTGCAGTACCTCGGTCATATTATGAGGAACGAAACCCGGTATACTTTGCTTCAATCTATTCTACAGGGGAAGATTTTCGGAAAAAGAGGTCCCTGAAGAAGAAGGATATCGTGGTTGAAGAACCTCAGGACCTGGTTCAACAAGACCTCCCAACAACTCTTCCGTATTGCTGTTGATAAAGTGAGGATTGCCATGATGATAGCCAACATTTGTCACGGATCGGCACCTTAAGAAGAAAAAGGGGTGGGTTGGGGGGGGGGTTAGTTTTTGCATTTTTAGACACCTGGGTCCTGATTATGTATACAAAATTTGGTTGAGTTTGGTACAAGAGGCTATATTTTCATTTTTTGAACCTACATACCCCCCTCCACACCCATTTTGGGCGGTTAGTTTTTGTATTTTTAGATTACTGTGGGCCCACTGATTATGTGTACAAAATTTGGTTGAGTTTGCCTAAATTTTTAATTTTTAACCCCCCTCCACCCCCCTTAATTTTGAGTTGATATGTACCAAAATCTAATCAGATCATAATCTCAATGGACCAAAACTACGTTTGAAATTTGGTTTCTATATTCACACTAGTTTTTGAGCTAGCTCGTCCACAAAAATTTGGTAACGCACAGACCAACTAACTAACTAACAGACATTTTGACAAAACAAATATTATCTCGAAAAATATAATTTTTTCGATGTTCACTTATTAGGGCCTTTTTGTAGAGCGAAATGCCATGAATTCGGTCAATTTTTTTAATCAAAATATTTTCAGCCGTTTTTGAGATATTTCGAAAAAAATAAGGAAAAACCACTTTTTTCATGCACGATTCCAATACTTGACCATACCCTGTATGGTAAAGTAATAATAAGAAATTTAAAACAATTTTATGTTCTATAATTTTTGAGAATTAAGGAATCTCTTTTAATTTTCAATTAGCTTCGCTTGTTATCTAAAACCTAACGATCTGGCTCCTGTCAATTAAAATTCTTCTTCTTAAACTTCTCAATAGGCCTGCCTCTGTTTCTCCAATTAAAGGACGTTGTTCCATTCGATTTTTACTCAGGGTGTACATTTAGGCCCTCTTTCTATCTTTTTGTTTAGCCTTCCTAGGCTTCTTACACCTTGGGCACGACATTCTTTTGATACTTTTGCCAATCTGTCCTCTCCCATACGATCTACGTGGGCTGCCCATTCTCTTTTTCTACTACCGGCCCAATCTACTATGTCTGGTATGCCGCTTATCTGCCTTAAATGTTCGCTGCAGACTCTATCTCTTAGGGCCGGTTGCATGTCGCAAAGTAAATGCTTTTACCACTAACCAAGGTAGATGGTAAATGGAGGTGCTGGGATGGCCAATCAGATGACAGGAAAACTTTCAGTGCCTGTCATCTGATTGGCCATCCCAGTCACTCCATTTACCATCTACTTTGGTTAGTGGTAAAAAGCATTTACTTTGCGACATGCAACCGGCCCTTAGTGTTTTCCCCTGTATGGTTCTAATTATCCTCTTCTCGGTTGTTCGGAGAAGTTGGTGGGTGGAAATTGTATCTGCAGCATATGTCAACACTGGGTGCACGCTTGTCTTATAAATGCGAACTTTGCTCTCCGCTGACATATATCTGTTTTGCCATATTAAAGTTGAATAATTTAAATTGAAGCAAATGTCTATTTTCAAGAATCAGTTAGCTGGAAAAAATTTTTGTAAGAGAGAATCTGAGTAAATTAGAAAAACTTGACAGTAAGATGTAGTTTATAAATATAAACTTTTAAGTCAAATTTCAGTTCACTATCTGCAAATCAAGAGTTCTATTGGCGGAAATCACCAAGAACAGCTAAAGTCGCTACTTAACGGGGAAGTAAAATTATTTATTCTTACGGGAGAAAATATTTTTAGGAGGGATGAATTCGTGTTGTTTATTTTATAAAATAAAGAAAATGTTGAAAAATGTAAGAAACTTTTCAAAATTTAAAATATATATAAAATACTAGGTAGGTTTCACAAAAATAAAAGATAAGATGCTTGTTTAGCACGACTCTATATATATGGTATTTCGAGGCTTATGCCCATCTTCAGGAATTCACAGAGGAGTTTCCTTGTGAAGCCTACCTAGTTAATTACATATTCTAATTAGCAAGAAAAAAATTGAATGACGAAGTGTTTTAAAAATTTGCTCAAGGTAATTATATTATATTATGTCTGGGTTGTATTTAATGATTGTGAGTGATTAATTTGTATTTATTTTTTGTATAGAGCCTGATGAAGCCACAATAAATTGGCGAAACGTTGCATTGTATTATTTAACACGGTGTTTAATTGTTTCCTTTTTTCCTCTGATTTGTTACATCTAAAACTGATAATGGAACTGAACAATAGCCCGTATAGGACAGAGACCAAAATAAAACCCAAATGCAACTTTTTTGATTGGTTGAATTATAGTCTTTATATAGTTTTAATTAGGTTGAATTACGGTTTCTAAACGGTAGTTATGTCTCGTTTTTTCCGTTTGCAACTGTTGTATTAATGTTAAATTATAGTCACAAAGATTATAATGCAACCGTTTCAAACAGGTTGTCGCCAACATTTTTGGCACGGATTTGCAACTGTTTATTTATAATTAAATATTTCTTTGATTTGATTAATATAATGAATAATTGCACAATTCTTTAATAAAAAGCAATAAACAACATTATATATATATATAGGTGGCGGGCGGGGTGTGAGTGCGGGGTTCGTGGGGGGGGGTCCAGGGGGCTTGTACTATATTAATAACTTTTAACTTGAAGCAAAAAGTTACCAAGCATCGCTTGGTGGCCAGGTACTATATATATAATATATAATGTTGATTATTGTTTTTTATTAAAGAATTGTGTAATGATTCATTTTATTAATCAAATCAAAGAAATATTTAATTATAAATAAACAGTTGCAAAATGTTGGCGACTACATGTTTGGAACGGTTTCATTATAATCTTTGCGACTATAATTTAACGTTAATACAACAGTTGCAAACGGAAAAAAACGAGACATAACTACCGTTTAGAAACCGTAATTCAACCTAATTAAAACTATATAAAGACTATAATTCAACCAATCAAAAAAGTTGCATTTGGGTTTTATTTTGGTCTCTGTGCTATACGGGTAATAATGATATAATTAACATTTTAATCAAATGATTATTTTGGTGAGGCTAGAATTTTTTGGGGGATTTAAGCTCAACTCCATTAAAAAGAAAAATTAAAATTAAATATATCTTGCACACACTTTCGCATAATTGAAACATCTTTTTCCATGAAATAAATAAGCAATTTTTCTTCTTTTAGTTTTTTTTAACAGGTAATACTTAAATATTACAAATGTCAAATACTCAAATTTTACAATCGAATTTCATTTTTCATCTCATCCTCTCATTTCAAGTCGCTTTGGTTAAATGAATTTGACGCGAAGGATGAAGGTTTAACCTTTTCTCTGGTCTCGCGCTCATTTCGTAAGCCGCGAGTTCGGCCAAGGTTTTAGTGTCCACGTTGCGGTTAACGACCCAGGTAAAATTAAAGACCTCTATTATTAATTTTCATTCTAATTATTATATTTATAAAAAACGTTTATATTAAATTTGTGAATTTTTGAGATTAATACTTTTAATATAATATTAAAACAGATATCATTATTGTTATTCAGTTCCATTATCAGAATTAGATGTGACAAATCAGAGGAAAACTATTTTTTGTATAGAGCCTGATGAATCCACAGTAAATTTCTAAACGTTGCAATTGATCGCATGTTTTGACAAGGTATTTAATTGTTCCTTTTTTTTATTCTGATCTATCACATCAAATTTTGATAATGGAACTGAATAACAATAATAATATGTTAACGGGGGGATTCTTTAATAACTTACAAGTTACATATGGGAATGAATGCAAAGAATTAGTCAAGAATTGGACAACTATTTCAACACAATATGCCAACAACAAAAATAGAGGAATATTTTTATTGGAGTGCAAAAGAAATGGATTGACCCCTAACCACATTATCAATAACTTCAAATGCTTGTATTGTGCTTCAGATAGAAGAACATCCGTTTGCTAAGAAGGTTGATAGTTTGGCCAACAAATTTAAGAAATCTGTCTTAAATTTAAAAATAAAAATTACATGTTGGAAAATAAAACAACTTAGCGATAAATTAGAATACATTGAAGTTACATTGAGTAACTACCAGAAAATTATAATTAGTAAGAAAAAAAATGACGAAGTGTTTTATAAATTTGACCAAGGAAATTATATTATATTATGTCTGGGTTGATTTTGATGATTGTGAATGATTCATTTGTATTTATTTTTTGTATAGAGCCTGATGAAGCCACAATAAATTGGCGAAACGTTAAAATTGATCGCATGTTTTAACACGGTATTTATTTGTTCCTTTTTTCCTCTGATTTGTCACATCTAATTAAAACAAATTTTTGATACAAAATTAGGAAAGATTATTGAATCATAATGTCCTCCTTATTTCTGAATTTCTATTTAATATTTAATAAAATACTAAAAATCTAACCTGGAAGACGTGTGGGTGAGAGCACTATCTCTGGAACGTGCTGACTGGAGCGAATCCTTGCTGGAGAGTGTCGCTTTTGGGTTGCTGGGGCTCTCACCCGTAGTGGCAAGTGCCCAAGGAAGCATAGGATGTGGACCTTGGACCTGGAATAAATAATTGTAATATATAGTTATTGTAGAAACACTTAATAGTTAAAAGGGAACTCTTATAAGTATCCGATAGAAAAATCTATTCCAATTTGATCAAACAAGTCGGAGTTTGTTTTCGATTCCTCTTGCTATTAAAACTAAATCTATCTTAATAAATGTAAGCTCGAACTAAAATACACATAGATTAAAAAAATTCCTTTTAATAAATATTTTATATACGATAGTTTTCTGGTTATTGGAATAAATCTTTGTAAAATACACACGAGTAAATGAAATTTTAATACTTCTCTGATATCTACCATAATAAATTGACAACATATAAAATTTACGAGAGTTGGTCTGGGTCAGAAAAAGTTAAGGGGAAAACGAATTAATTCGACTTTTGACAAATGGATGATGATTAGACGGGCCTACCGGGAATTCTCCCGTTACTCCCATATGAGCCTGTATCTGTTAAAATGCGATACTTAAGAATTTTGTACTAGTACTTGGATTCATAACAATGTGTCTCAGATTTTAATGGGTTAAATCGTCCTGGCTCTTGGTCTAATTTACAATGTAGGTACATATAGTACACAGATAAAAGGTACAAAATAAAAAGTATCACAGGCCCAAAATATATCGCTTTATCATATACATACCCCTACTTAAGCCCTTTTTTATCTTCATTTGACAAAAGATTAGTTTCTCCCATGAGTTCTGGGTTGTTTCAATCTTTCGTACCACTATTTTGATTTGTGATTGCTACATCTTCCGTCAGTTTTCTATTTGTTTCAATATTTTGTCAAGTCAGTTCTCTCTAATAATGTGAACTGAATTTAATTATTTTGAACATTCTCTTAACTACCTATCTTTTTGTTGACGATTAATACTTTAATAACTGTAATAGGTGAATATCACAAAACCTTGTAAGAGTATCCTGTGGTATAACTTTGAACAACCTATTTTGGTTTTGTTAAGGGAGAATGGTGTGGGTTCTTGGTGAAACATTTTAAATAAAGTAAAGAAAATTTTGAAAAATTTTAGAAACTTTTTAAAATTTAAAATATAAAATACTAGGTACGAGTAGGTTTCACAAAAATAAAAGATCAGATGCTTGTTTAGCACGACTCTATATATATTTCGGGGTATAAGCCCATCTTCAGGAGTTCCCAAAGGACACTAGCGTGAGTTGTATTTTTTGAAACCTACCTAGTTTATTATATTTAAAATTTTAAAAAGTTTCTAAAAATTTTCAAAATTTTCTTTACTTTAACCTATTTTTGGTTAGTTTATGGATTCAGCTTATTCTCCAACTCTTAGGTAGCTTTACATTTCGAAGATAGGTCCATAATTCTGTTACTGATGAAATCTACATGCTATATACCATAGGACACAGCATATTAATTCTAATGTTTCTTCATCATCAGACTTAGGCCATGAGAAATAAATAAAGTAAAAAGATTTCATCAAATCTATTAGAAAATTTAGCTTTTAGTGTCATAATAATATGATTTTATTTTTTTTGTACTCTGACTTTTGATTACATGTGTAATTGTTTATTTGACACCCTACTGATTTTGGACAATTTTAAACTCGATGTTTAAACTAGACTTATGTCTTTGTGGTTGTACACTTTTCTCTTATTACAGTTGATTTGATTAATAAAAAGGGTCTTACTGATCTTTGAATTATATATCCATATGGAGGAGATGTTAATGTGGAAGCTTCCAGATGACTTCCCTAGCTCTTGTTAAAGACTGATAGGCTGGCTGCTGCTGAAAACAAGAAATAAATATGAAAATGAAGACCCTAAGTCCTCGATTACTTTGAAACAGAAGAAACCGGAAGAACAAAAGTTGGCCAAGAGATTTGTTAGAAAAGGATGATTTGACAAGTAATTAGAAATAATGTCAGTCGGAATCTTAAAAGATGTAAGTCGCTGTCTATTAATAATAAAAAAATAATCGAATCTTTTCTTATCACTTAGTATAAATGAAAAGAGTTCTGTCTAAGGGACATCAACTTTTTCTTGAGAGATAGCGGTCCGTTCATCTCATGAAAAAGTTCTTAAAGGTCAATGTATTTATAATGGTAGAAAACAATATTCTTTTATTTTAAGATTACAATGAATGAATGATATTTTTATGTTAATTGATACTCTCCGGGATCCCTTGCCCATACACAAAACAGGTTTCTTGGCTATATCTCATTCGTTAAATTAGTAAGTAAAATATCAAATATTGATAAAATAGGAATAAAAATAGCGAACCCACCTGGAGAAATGTAATTTTATAAGTTTCTTGAAGATGAAGATATGTAAATTATTAATTCAATATTCTTCTTCTTCAAGTACCATACTAGATTACGAGCGTCGGCGATTACTATGGAGAGTATCCTATCCATTGTAATTTTCCTGGAGTGGTTTCCCAGTGCCTTCCCCTGAAGGAATCAGATTATAGCCAGTCAAATATTTGCACGGAGTCGGTCTTGAACCCGCGCTACCTTGATTAAAGCCATCCACTTTAACCACTTGGCCAACCTGACTCCATTAATTCATGCATCACAAAAATAATATTTTTTTGAATTTGTTATCATAATTTAAACAATTAGGTAAGCAGTTAGTAATTTTTACTTTATCCATGCGAAGCAGATATAAAGTACTGGTATTGTAATCGGTCTCAAAGGGCCCTCAGGTAAAGTCTACGGAACCCATGGTCTCAACGGTGAATTAGCTAAGTTATTTTTTATTAAAATTATTTCCCAAGGGGTAGGCTAAAGAATCTCGAATAAATAAATAAAAATAAAAATATTAAAATTATTATTATTTTTGAGATATTTCGAAAATAAGAAGTAAAAACAGACTATTTTCAGGCACCATTATAATACTTTACGATACTCCGTATGGTAAAGTAAAAAAATTGATTCTGATGAAGTTCGAAATAGATCAACGAAACGTACAACTTTGATTAGTTTTTGTTATTTGTAATTATTTGGTGCACATTTCTTTGAACTTCAATTAAAAATAAAAAATTTTAAGCTAAATTAGTATTTTTTTTTCTTTAACCAAGTTACCTTTTTAAAGCAATTTGAACCGTAAAAGTTAAATAATGTAATCAATAATTTCTTATGATAATTCTACATTTGAAAATTATTTTATTATTTTTTTAGCCAAAGAGCACCTTTCCTGGCAGGATCATCCGTGGCATAGTCGGTAAGACGCCCTTCGGCTAAAGGAGAGAGACACGGGTTCGAATCTTGTCGGGTGCTCATTTCATTTTCCCTTTTCAAAAAATAATAAAATAATTTTCTAAATGTAGAATTAATATAAGAAATTAATGATAACATTATTTAACTTTCGCGGTTCAAATTGCTTTAAGAAAATATTTAAAACTAACGTTTAAAAGTTGATTTGTCTAAGTTACTTTTTATTAATGTTATTGTTAATAAATCACAAAAATAAACATCTGAAATTTTTGTCAATATAAAGTTTTAAATATCTACATAATATTTAAAAATTATTTCCCCTTCGCCACTTTAGAAAAAGTTGAAATGCCGCCGCTTCTGCCATGGAGTTAAAATAAGTAAAAATGCGGCCATTTTCGGATGTATATTTGGTGGTTGAATACTTATATGACAGTTAGTTAATTTAGCTGACAGTCAAATATATCAAGCAGTTTAACCGGAAATTTACAAATCAGCCTTTAATGTGAGTGGCTAAAATAGATAAAATGTATGTTTGGTTGACTATCTCTAAGGCGTAGCGTTTTTCATGCAATTGAGATTTCCATTTGAAAAATGATTTTTTTTTAGAAATTACCGTGGGAACACTTCAACATTCAAAAATGGATTATACTTAGAGCAAATGTTCCAAAATTTTAAAGTTTAATGAATTTTTCAGTTATAATTAATCATTTTTACCCGAATAGAGAATTTAATAATTTATATAAAAAAATGTTAATTAAAATTCTAAAATTCCTACACTATAATGTAATAAATTTAATGAAATAATAATTGTTTTTCTCTTTTCGAATCGGCAAATCATAAATTCAAATTTGCTTTCAACTCATCCATGAAATTGGCCGATTCTTTCACTATTATCCACTCACTAAGTCGGATCATTTCAATTGTTTCCTTTTCTTGACAGGTTGGCTTGCCATTGCACAATACGCAGGATAATTTAGCTGTTGTTAAATTGTTCTCAAGTTTATAACCAGATTTATCTATTCTTGTTGGGCAAAAAGCAAAAGATCGACCTTAATAAGGATGTCGAGTTGAGTCAAGTAGAAAAGATTAGCAAATACTGAAATATGCTTTTGCAAAAGGGACGAGCTGATGGTGAGAAGAACGAATACTCCACGGCAAATGCTAATAAAAACAATAACCGCCATTTCCTCTTTCTTCTTTATCCAAGAGTAGGGATGGCAACGATATATCGATTATTTTTACTTTACCATACAGAGTATGGTCAAGTATTGTAATCGTGCATGAAAAAAGTGTTTTTTCCTTCTTTTTTCCAAAATATCTCAAAAACAGCTTAAACTATTTCGATTAAAAAAATTGAGCGAAACTATGGCTTTTCGCTCTACAAAAAAGTTCTAATAAGTGAACATCGAAAAAATTATATTTTTTGAGATAATAATTGTTTTGTCAAAATGTCTGTTAGTTAGTCTGTGCGTTACCAAATTTGTGGACGAGCTAGCTCAAAAACTAGTGTGAATATCGAAACCAAATTTCACACGTAGTTTTGGTCCATTGAGATTAAGAGCTGATTAGATTTTGGTGCATATCGACCCAAAATTAAGGGGGGTGGAGGGGGGTTAAAAATTAAAAATCTAGGTCGTTTGAGCAAATTCAACCAAATTTTGTATACATAATCAGTGGACCCCTAGAAGTCTAAAAATGCAAAAACTAACCGCCCAAAATGGGGGAGGGTCCAAAAATGAAAATCTTGGCCATTTACCAAACTCAATCAAATTTTGTATACATAATCAGTGGGTCCCCAGAAGTCTAAAAATGCAAAAACTAACCGACCGAAATGGGGGGAGGGTCAAAAAATGAAAATGTTGGCCATTTACCAAACTCAACCAAATTTTGTATACATAATCAGTGTGCCCCTAGGAGTTTAAAAATGCAAAAACTAAACCCCCTCCCCTACATGATTATAAATAATTTTATTAAATATTAATGTAAGTGAGGGGCCAGGTTGTATGGTAAAGTCAAGTGGATGGCCACATCAGAACACGTCAGCTTATTTTATATCGATATATTTCCTAAATATATCGATATATAAGTATCGATATACTCCTTTGATATATATCGAATATCGATATATGCCTTGCGTTATATTTATATAGAAAAATATATCAGAATTTTTTTTCACTTGCAAATACCAAAAACTACTGCAATTTTTTAATTGCACAATTTTATACGAATTTTTTATTTCACAACATCACAACTATTAAATAATCGACTAGATACTCTAAACTCAAAAAAATAAAAATTTATGTCATGTATTGTAGGCGAAAAAAAACCCAATACTAGAACAGTGATGGCGAACTTTTTGAGTTTGGTGTGCCAAAATTTGGAAAAAAACTGACTTAACTCGGGTGTCGTGTCACATCTATAAATATTCATAATTTGGTGATAGTTGCAGACCTAGTAAAAAAAAAACAAACATATTTTTGATATATTTATTTATTTAAAAACAAAAACAAAATTATTCTTTACACTAATGACTTAGTTAATTAAATCCAACCTCTGCTGACTCTTCTTGACCAAAGACCGTAAAACGATGCCTGTAACCCAAAATGGCTTAATGTGTCACCATTGACACAGGTGTCATAGGTTCGCCATCACTGTACTAGAACAATATAATTTTTATTTATAATAATACAAAAAGTAAACACATTAAGAAAGTATTATTTAAATAATATTTAAATAATTAAAAGCAGACATTGTAAATCAACGATAGACATATCATATTTCGGATTTTTCTTTTTTTAATTTTAAAGTATTGATTATTTAAAAAAATTCATCATAATAAATTGATCTTCATCATCGTCCTCCTCTTCATTTTCATTTCCCGCATTATCCACTTCATCATAATAAATT
Source organism: Forficula auricularia (assembly GCA_024734495.1). Taxonomy (NCBI): domain Eukaryota; kingdom Metazoa; phylum Arthropoda; class Insecta; order Dermaptera; family Forficulidae; genus Forficula; species Forficula auricularia. Next base: position 6,141,508 of record JALMQS010000816.1, on the reverse strand, counting down.
GGATTATATTATATTTCATTTTATTTTACTCCAATTTAGTTTTTTTTTTAATTTATATAACATTTTTTAAGGTAAATGTTAGTTTTTATTTTCAATATGAATTTTTTTACTATCTAACATTTTTTAACGCATGAAACATTATTAATAATTATTAATTAAGTCATCTGTTGTGTTTATCTACTGCTAAAATTAACGATTTTCTACTGATTCTTTCAGATTCGATCTGGGAACACTGGCACATTTTTTGTGTCTTTCTGTGCTCGATGTATCTAGTTAAACCAATAGATAATAGATCTTTATTGTTTCTCGCAGTCGTAGGTTACAAATAAGCAATTAATCATGCCTCCAAAATTATAAATTTGGAAGTTTTTTACCAAAACATCCAAACAAAATTAATTAATTAACAAATTGATAAAAAATATCGATATATCGTATATAAGTTATATAATAGAAAAGTTTTTGTTCTGGCGAGAGAAGCAGAGTTGTTGAATCATAAAGAGAAACAAAGAGGGTCCTCTGCCTGATGCAAAAAACATACACACATATATATCGAGAAGATATATCTGTATATATATATATTATTTATTTGTTTGAATCTATAATTTCGAAGACTTTGTCTTCATCATCAGCCTTTTTAATTATAAATGTTGTTTTTCATGGAGTCAATATCGTATGGATATTGAAAATTTAATGTTCCTTCACTGGTGGTGAGCTTAGAATTAAAAGTCTTCGAAATGATAGTCTCAAACAAATAAATAATATATATATATACAGATATATCATCTCGATATAAGTTATAGCTAATTTCGATATATCAATATATCGATATATTAAAATAATTTGCTATGTCCACGAGGGAGTCTTTATTTTAAACTGAATAAAAACATTTACTACAACACTTGATTAAATATACAAAAGGATCTGTGCAAAATGAATTCACTAAATTAAAGTGATTAAAGAATAAATAATATATATTCTTATTTAGATTTTTAATGATGGAGGAGACAAACTCATAAAGATGTTGAATGTAATTTTTCTTTTATAGAAAGCAACGGCAAATGACAAGTTTATTAAGGAAATATATATTTGAATAGATGTTTTCTATAAGCATGCATTAAATTTTACTAATGTAAAGAACTTGTCATAATTAAAATGATTTAATTTGAAATTATTATTTAAAAGAGGCAATATTTAAGACAATATCTAGGCATTAATAAACTCAGTATTAAATAATCCGCTTGAATGATTTTTGAAAACGCTTTACTCTTTATATATCGTCATTTGGTTTATTTAATTTAGATAAATTTTAATACAATATTATTCGATAAATTAATTTTTAGGGAAAAATTTGTTGTGACTTATTCACAGTGTACAAGAGAAGCTGGACCATGAAATGGGTGTTAATCAACTCCCCAGTTAAATTTTAGAAAAAATCCGTGGGTATTAGCGTGGAAAATGCAAAAATAGAATTTTATTATGATAAAAGTAGTAAAATATACGGAAAATTATATATAATAGTTGAGTGAAAATAGGGAAAAATAATTTAAGGGTATCTTGTTCAGAAGATATTATTTCATTTTCTATGTCATTAGGATAGATCTAATTTATATTTAGGATTGCATTTTGAATTCTAGCACTCTCTATTATTTTTTATTTAATTTTTTTTTTTTTTTTTTTTTTTTTGTAAATTTTAGCTATTTAATTTATAAATGGGGAATAAGAGTGAAATGGAGAAACTTCTGTGACATGGTAGTAGCGAATAAAAAAGTATTTTCTAAAAAATTTCCGAAAAACTACGAAAGTTGATCTAATATTACTTTTTTATCCTATCAAAATTATTCAAAAATGGTTAATTTAATGAATTCACTAATGAAATTAAAAATTGTGAATTGTCAAGAAGAAGTTTGTTTCAATTCGATACACTCTCCATAAATTTTGTAGATAGTGGGAAGAAATCTTCGTAAGAAGCTGGAGAGTAGATAAGTCATAGTAATAAATTTAAATATAATATAATTCAAAATTTATTTCTTGAAAGACCTGTCTGTTTGTTTGTTTTTCCCATGATATTACGTGAAAATCTCCAAAATCAAGTGAAAAAAAAAGAAACGATTTTCTGAAGTTATAAAAAGACCAATATCTAATCTTTTTGGAAATACAACAATTTTTTCGGAATTCAAATCCACGAGCAGAAAAAAATTTATAAATTATACAAGTTATAGTCGTATATCCTGCACACATAAGCACTTTCCATGACGTCAGTCATATCGCTGACAGTGCAGTATGTTCTCTATATATAAGCCGTCCCCTTGCTAACTCGTTGAACATTTTTGCTGCATTGAATCCGCCGGAGGCTCTGCCCAAAAGCCCTTCTCTTAAATTCGGGATTTATTTAAATCACCGACAACACAATTCAATTCAACTCAATACGTTACTGTTTACTTAAATTCGGGATTTATCCAAATCACCGACAATAACGTTTATCTATACGTTATACTTAATAATTGTACTTAAAATCTTTCAAAAATGTTATTGTAAAGTTTCTTCAACAAATAAATTTAATAAGTCTATGTAAACAAGCCCCAAAAGGGATTTTTGGAAATAAAATTCTTTTTAAAACTCTCATCCTCGACCACAAGACTTATTTTACATAATTGAAAATAATTTTCCTCCACGTTTTAGACATTTAAATTCAAGCCCAATAAAGCATTAATTCGTATTGTTGAGATAGGATTCTGATCACTTAAGAAACAATTAGTTTATAAACAATACGGATTTACCCACTCCATTAGGATATTTGAACTGATGAGAAAAAACAGATTATATATTTCGTTTACCTATAATATATGTTTATTTGCATCAAGCAGAAGACAACCACATTGAATTCTTCACATAAATAAGAAATTTTTGTATTCCACTGAAACTATTGATTTTTAATATATTTTTTCCTCCGCCCCCCCCCCCCCCCTGTTGGCCTCGATCCGTATAGATCATTTTGGCCAGTGAAATGTAGTTATATAGTTTTATAATATATTACATTAAATATTACATTAAATATATTACATTGATTACATTTATATATTAAATTAATTAGATTTATATATTACATTAAATTTTTTTAATAGCTATTATATGTTGAATCACGAACTTTGCTATTATTGAATCTTCAGGAATATACGAGAGAAGAATATTATATTGAATGTTTATATAAAATTTATTTATTTTAACACTATTGTTTTTGCACTGTAGGTAGATATGATTAACATCCCCTATGGATGTTTGATTACACTCACAATAAGGGTTATATCTAAGACCGAATTTGTGAAGGTATTCAGGTGTCAGTGAATGTCCAATTCTAAGTCTTATGATATGAACTGTTAGCCTTCTAAATGTTTTTATAATTTCAAACCATGGTGTTATTGGTATTTTAATATTATATTTATTAAACTATTATTTCATAGTTGTGTAATTGTTAGTATCTTTGGAAATGAGAGGGAACGTTGATCTAAGAGTAAGTTCAATGAAATAAAAATCCGGAACCGAAATGTTGGAGGGAGCAGGCGAAGGGCGCGACTCGTTGCTGGTCAACCTGTCTGAAAGCTGAAAGCCTTACTCGTAATCCGAACGGCCTTGCTTGTAATCTTCTTTCTCACACTCGTTTGCCAAACGCTCAAATACGTCCTCTCTCTGGCCGATTAATCACCCAACCAGCCTAGTAGCCACTCAATAGACTCAAACAGAGATAATTTAATGGTTTCGCGCGAGGTCCTGCTCTAGACGAGGTCACCTATTCTGCCATTAGACAATAACTCCTTATACAAAAAAATGATAAGCCTAATTGATGTTTTTGTCAGTTGGAATTAAGAGAACTTGTTGATGTTTAGCATTTACCTTTCCAGTATCGTGACCAACAGGTTCCCTAAACAAAGTTTAAAGAAATGCTTCAAAAGATCATTGAATTACCTTCTAATATTAAACAAGTGGAAGTGTCCTTCTATTTAAACATTTATAGTGAAAATGTTATGATAATTTATAATAAGAGTCATGTAAGATATTATTTTAAGTAGTAGATTTAATTGAATTAAATTAGTCTTAAAGATTTTATACTTAAAGAATTACAATTAAAACAAAATGTGTGCATGAGAATAATCTTGAAATGTAATAGAAACACCAGTATTAATAACATGCTAAATACACTCAATTTTCTCAATGTTAAGGAGACTATCTATTGTAATTCAATAATTAGGATCTTTAAAATAAGGAACAATTTAGCACCAAAATATTTATTAGAAAAATTAAAATATACAAATGTAGGGGGTTGTTATGATTTGAGAAGTGGGAAAAATTTCAAAATTGATATTTGCAGGACAAATTAAAAATTTAAAACTTTATTCTACAGGGGTTTGTCCGAATACAATAAAGTGCCAATTTTTTTTTTTTTATGATAATGATGAGAGAAGGAGTTACACCTAAAAGGTGCAACCCCTAAAGGCCTGGGTTGGCCCCTCCATCTTGAAAAGAAGAAGAAAGAATTTTATGAGTTGGGCGGGGGTCGAAGGTATCTGTGGATACGGGTCTTAAATAGCTGAAGGTTATAAGTCGCGGGAAAGATAGTGGCAGGGAGCGAGTTCCAGTCTCTGGAGGTCATAGGGATAAAAGAATTGGCGAAAGCGCTTGTTCGACTTTTATCCAATTTGACAGCGAAGGGGTGCTGAGCGTTCGAAAACCGCGTGTTTCTCGTAAAGAGGCCATTAGGGTGTATAATTGATTTCAGCTTGACTGAACAGACACCGTGATAGTATCTGTAGTACAGGGAAAGGGCAGAAACGGTTCTTCGGTGAGCTAGGGAGTCGAGTGAGTTAGAGGCAATTGAGATAAAGAATGCCACGGGAATTCATGAATTCAAGAAGCAATTGTTAAAATTTGATAAAAGATCTTCTTGTGATATCTCCACCAAAATGATAATACTAAGTTGTGGTATACTGTGTGTTGTTTGATGTATTATTATTATAATGTTTGTATGTATATTATTATAATATTATTGTTATAGTATTTGTATTGTATGGTATAGTATTGTATGTGTATTATTATTATAATATTTGTATTCTATTGTATTATTGATGTACATTATTATTGAAATGTTTTATATTGTATTGTATTGTTACATTACTTTTATGATTGTATATTATTATTGTATATGTATAGCTGAAAAATAGCTAATAAAGAAATTATTATTATTAATAAATTAAATTACTCGGTCGGCGTAAAGCCCTTGTCCAATCTTCTCAGTGTTTCCTAAAATCGGAGTTTCTGAGTCTCTCTTAGGGCCGGTTGTATGTCGCAAAGTAAATGCTTTTTACCACTAACACAGGGTAGATGGTAAATGGAGGCACTGTCAGTGGCTGGCATCTGATTGGCCATCCCAGTCCCTCCATTTACCATCTACCCTGTGTTAGTGGTAAAAAGCATTTACTTTGCGACATACAATCGGCCCTTAGTGTTCCGATACATGGAACTGGAACTCTCCCCCGGCCTCCATCTTTCCCAACAATTATAATCTTCAAAGCTTCAAAACCCGAATGCACAAACACCTACACCTCTTCTATAATGTAAGGGTATTTCGAGATCCATAGGGGCTGCATCTTTTACTGGTTTTTGCATTCGACCACATTAATTTCCATCAGCAAAGTTTATATAAGAGAAATCTCAATAGTTTAGTTTACGAGTTATGTAAATGTAAATATTTTTCAATATAAAAATTCAAGCCCAATGAATTGGCCAGGTAATTTTTACACGCTTTATATTAGTTTCACCTGAATGTATGTATGTATTTATCTATCTATCAATGTGACTTTGTTCAGTTAAATTCCGCAAACATTTCTCTATAAAAATAATTAAGACTAAAAAATAAAAAATAAATTATAGTTATTTTTAAAAAACTAAAAAACAAGCTTCTAAATAGTACAAAATAATATAATACTTAATCAAAAAGCGTGGGGCACTTTGTCGAAATTAATTAAAAGTACATGTTTCTGCGCCCTACACTTTTTGATTAAGTATTACATTATTTTGTACTTTTTAGAAGGTTGTTTAGTTTTTTTTTAAATATAATTTTTGAATCAAAAACTATGGAATTTGGTTGATGAGAAGGATTTCAATAAAAAATTTCACATTCAATCTAACGGACACCCTTTATCTAAAATGCTTATATGTTTGTAAAAAAATGTTTACTTTTCTCAGAAAAAATTATTTAATTTTGAATGTATAATCATCTCTACTCTAGATATTTAAATAGTCATCTGAGCAAATTATACATAATAAACTTCCTTTTAGTAAATTAAATTATCAACATATTTCTTCACTATAATTTTTTTGTATGTAGAATACCTAGGGCTTTAGAGCAATATTTATCCAACTTTCCACTTAAATTTCACCATTAGAGCCTAACCCTTTCAGTTACACAAGTTTATAAAATGATCTTTATTAAACAATATTTAATTTCCAACAGAAAGGTTCATATAAGGGAAATATCTAAAATTAATAGTTTACGAGTTAAAAAAGAGAATCCAATATTGTAGAGTGAATGGACTTTATGAATCAATAAACTAATAATGTGTCTCTGATCTCGACACAACTTCTTGATATACCAGAACAAAAGAATTATAAATGAGGATGAAATCGATCTTATTTTACAGATTTAATATACCTGGAAGTTCACAGTATCTGTCTAATATAAGACAATAGCATTTTGGTTAAGAATTTGATAGTTTAAAAGAAATTTTATGAAAAGATTCAATTTCTTCTCTCCGGGAGCGAATCGACTAGAAATGGCCAAAAGTTTTATTTTTTTTCTCATTAGATATTTATTAAAATCTATTGAAATTTCATATCTGTGTGTTATCTTCATTTATCGTTTATATCAAATAATTATTATTAGAAAATTTGAATTTTAAAAGGTAGTTTATTTGAAGTCCAATGTGAAAAAACGCTATTAACTCCAATGAAAAATTAAAAAATAGGAAATTAATAAATATTATAAAACAATTAATTATTAATAATTTACTTTAATTTTGAAAAAATTCGCTTAAGTACTTTTTGAGAAAATCGACAAAAACCCCGAAAGCCGTCTATAAAAGACTGTTTTAGAAACATTTTAAAATTCACCTCCATGTCACAAGCCAATGTTTCATTTCATACGACTTTTTTTAACTTTTTGCAAAGGCATCTCGTGCTTTCAAAAACATCGTTTTTGAGAGGATTCAGATGGTCTTTGACTATTTTCTCAAATAGTACCAAAGTGATTTCGTTCAAAATTGAAGTAAATTATTAATAATTAATTGTTTTATAATTTCTATTAATTTCATATTTTTTAAAAAATTTTCAACAGAGCTAATAGCGTTTTTTCAAATTGGACTTCAAATAAACTACCCTTTAAAATTCAAATTTCCTATTAATAATTATTTCATATAAAAGATAAATGAAAATAACACAATTTCATTTGAATTGAAGAAATATCTAAAGAGCAAAAAAATAAAACTTTTTGCTATTTCTAGTTGATTAGCTTCCGGAGATAAGAAATTGAATCTTTTCATACAATTTCTTTTAAACTACAAAATTCATAATCAAAATGATATTTTCTTATATAATGGACATACTGTGAACCTTCAGATAGAAGAAATCGATAAAATAAGATCGTTTTCTTTCTTATTTATAATTCTTTTATTCTGCTATATCGAGAGGCTGGGTCGCAAGTCACCTGGCATCAGCGAGTCATTTGTTACGTTTTTCTAGCTTTATACCATTTTCTTAAAAACTAATCAATCAATTTCGTTCAAAATTGAATATAATTATTTATAATCGATTGTTTTATAATATTTATTAATTTCATATTTTTTAAAAAAATTTCAACGGAGTTATTAGCGATTTTTCAAAGTGGATTTCAAATAAACTACCCTTTAAAATCCAAATTTCCTAATAATAAGCACCAATGACATTCTTTAAATTTACGCGTTTTCCCTCCTGACTTTAAGGAACTGGAAGTGAGTGAATATAATATGGCCACCCTGTGGGATTAATTTGAAGAGCGACTAGTGAATTAATGAATATACTTTAATAAATGTTATCATTACCATTTCAGAAGAAAATGTTCAGCATGAAAATGTGATAGATATTATAGAGGACAGTGATCTACATTTAAAGATCCTTTATGATGGATGCAATGGAGGACGTTAAGGCGTTTCATTACTGTTGAGAAAATAAAGTTGAAGAATTATTCAAGGACATTGATGAATCTTAACATTGACTGAATATTAGTATAATTTAGAGGAAAATCACCTCTCACAAATAGTTAATAATTTTGTATCTAAAACCCAGAAGATTGAAAGAACGGCTCACGATTGAGGTTGAAGGTAAGGGCAAAGACAAGACCAAGGGGCTGCTAGGAAGAAAGAATTTTACTTTCTGCTTTTCCAAGGTCCTTATAAAAGTGACATAAGCAATGAAATGAAAAATTACTTGAACCAAAGACATTGAAGCTTTTATTCAACGAATTAACAAATAAGTAATGAGACAATCAATCAGAGGCAGAAGAGGAACAATTCGTGGGAAGGGAAATTAAAATGGACTGAAAAATTTCAATAGGGTTTGTTTGGGAAATGGTCTGGCGTCGAGAAGAGTCAAGTGTAATGCGGTTGGGAGGCAATTCGAATAGCGGAGTCACGACCAGAGTCACGCAGCACGCAAGCACGACCGGCAACCGAACCTGGGCCCATGGTCCGGCGACCTTGGTACAACGCTCCACATTTCCCCGATTCCCAGGCGATTGCTCCATATACGGCGGATAATAGATGATAGTCGCACTGACGGTTCATGGACACAGGGCACCTCACAATTTCGACAGCCTTCTTAATCAGCTCCGGGCTGGCTCAATTAAACTCGGAATTGATTAACAAAAACGAGAGCACATTTTCGACAGGGCCAGGGTGTGAATTATTATTAGAACCTAGAAATATACCAAATATAAATATAACTACTATTCAATTCCCTTTCATTTCATTCATATCAATAGTGTTCATTTTAGAAAATCAATTAATACGAAATTTGTTTTTAATAAAATTAATATTTTTTTTTTTTTAACAAAACATCTCCCTCATGCGCGGCCAAATAAATAATATATAATAGGGGGCCATGGAAAAATTAAAAAAAAAGGCTCCGCAACTCGACAAAGTTTGGGAACCCCTGCCATAGACTATTTAAACTTTTTAATAAACTTTTCTTTACTCCACTGAGAAATTATTTATTATCATACAGTCAAAATTTTGAGTGGTAAATTTCTCTATGATATAGGTAGGGATAATCAATTTTACTTAATAAATATCAATTAAAAATTTTTTTTTAGATTAAACTCTCTAGTTTAAACTTCTGTAATATAATATTTATCTATAGAAATATTTAAACCAAAGATTCTGCATTAGAAAGTATTGTAATTTTTTTACATTTATTTCAACTTTCTCAAAAATACACTGCATTTTGACCTCTATTATTGATTGCTTATACAAACAAGAGTTGTTGTGTAAAGAAACAAAGAAAAGGGAATTTGAATAAAATAAGAATGAATGAAAGTGTGCATTTGTTTAACCGAATCTTGAGTCTGGTCTCACTTGAAACAACTGTCCCTTGAGGGGTTAGGGCATTGATTGGCCAGACAGAAGCAAACCCACGAGTGCCCTTAGGCAATTCGATAAATTCTTAGATAAACGTTTTATAGCAAACAATATCATATAACAAATGCTTATATAAATAGTAGTACCACCAGTAGGTATTATAAGCTTCTGAAAATTAATCGATTAAAATACAATACCCTCGAGCATTTGTTAACACTATTTATTCGATATAAAACTTGGGCTAAATATTTAATCCTGCTAAGCAACTATTATGGAACCAATCATAAAATAATACATTAAAAATAAATGTATTTTTGGTGTAATCGAATAATTAAATTATTAGAATAAACTAAATCAATTAAATTTATTAAAAACAAATTAAAATTTTTTAGTATTTTTACAAAATTCATTCGTCTATCATCGGGGTTTTAGAATAATAGCTACTCTAAGACCAAATCAAGGATATTATTAGTTATATTTAATTTCTTGTCAGATGGGTCATCTAGGATTGTCAATAACGTCATTTTGACCGCGATTCTCCCCGGGTTTGGCGATCATTTTTCCAGTTCCTGGCTTACACTGGAATTATTCGGGTCATTTCAAATTTCTGTCTCATATTAAATTTGGTTTTGAGAAAGGTCTTTATTTATTCCTATTGCATGCTTTCATATTTTGTTTAGCACTTTCATTTCAAATAAATTTGCTCCAATAGAAAATTTAATTAACACTGCTTTCAAAAATAAGTTTATTGAGGATGCACAAAATTGTGAAGAAATATTATGTCATACTATGCTGTATTTTTAAATTTGTATAATATATTATATATGTATATAATTCGCAATACAGTTGCTGAATGTTGTTCCTTTAATTTATATTATTTAAAAATATATTTCTTGAAATGATTAGGAAGCCTTGGGAAACTTTTAGTGTTGTTCATATTGAATTCCATCTTCAAAAAGTTTCCCATAGCCTCCTAATCATTTCAAGAAATATATTTTTAAATAATATATTATGTTTACTTTTTTCATTTTAATAGCTTTGATTATATTAAAATTATTTTAGATAATTAAATTAATTATTTGATCAAATACATTGTAAATGGTTCAACTTTAATACTACTATAGCTGTTGCTATGACGAGATAAAATCAACCATCCCATGTAAAACCTCAATTGCCCTTAATACCCGATTTTTAAAACATTAAACTCCCCTTATATTCTATTCGAACAAACTCATTCACCAACTCGTTTATCCCAAATGACTTCGAACAACCATATACCTGTGACAAATATACCCTTAAGTCTTTCAAAATGCGCATCAACTCCGACCCAATTTCTGAAATTTCTTTCTTTTCTCCTTTTTCTTTTCATGATGCAAAGTTTCATCCCAATAAGAGTCGTAACTTTTGGGACAACTTTTTGCATCAATATCAATAAATAAATAAAATGATATTTATAATTAATAATATAAACTTAATTATCTAGAGTTTTATAGGGGATTTTTCCCGTAAACGATGCAATCTGGATCATTATTTTCAGGAATTGAAGCACTATGAAAAGATCTCTCCATAGTCATTAACATTATTTAACAACTGTGATTCCATGAAAACAAGAGAGAGCCATTTTAAATATATTTATTGTGATAAGTTTTGACTAAATATGATGTATAATCATCAATATGCTCAAATCAAGGGAGAGGTCCGGGCCATATTATGACTATCTTTTTTTTAATTTATATTTCACTAAGGGGCCGTCCGTAAATTACGTCACACATTAAGGGGGCGGGGTCATCTCAGATTTGTGACAAAATGTGACAGGGGGTCCGGGGATCTTAAAAATTAAAAAAAAACGGTGGAAGTTATTAAAATTCTGATTTGAAATGTTTACTTTCGGTTTTGTAAAATTCGATATTTAATAACGTCAATTCTTTACAAGTCCATCAATTGACAACTAAACCTCATTTCCAAAAAAATTGTGTGTTCATATTTATACTTTCTAGAAGTACAATTAGGCCAAATATGAACGAATTTCAAAACCTCACATTTTTTTTCGTTGTCCGCTTTATGTGAAATATCCCAAAAGTCAAATTCAAAAATTCAAAAAATTTTCATATATATTTTTCAAATTTCAGGTCACTATTATTCCAACCTAAAAATGTTGGTAAAATAAATCTAGACAAGTTTCTACAATTATTAAATTATAGGGTATAAAGTGATAGTGTGACATCACAATACAGGGCTCAACGAAAATGTGACAGAATGTGACTCAGGGGTAGAGGTGTCTAAAAATCTTGAAATTCATGTGAAGTAATTTATGGAGGGCCCCTAATCCCTCTTGGACTTTTTGAAGTTTGCACTTGTTAAATTTAGTAAACATGTATTTTTATAAATTGTTTACACAATCAGTGAAAATGTCTTTGATCTTAAAAAAAGGGGTCGAGGGATGATGAGAGAGATTGAAAGATAAATAGCTCTCATTAGATTGGGTTAGCAATTTTTTTAATGTCAATCACGTTTTTCCATTGTTCTATGCCATTTCCCGATTGGGCTCTGAAGGCAGTGATGGATTTGCTCCAGCAGTCGGAGGCTGGTCAAAGGGACCGAAGTCTCTCGCATTAGGCACTTGCCTTTGGGAATGAAGAGCGAGGCGTGCGTGAAGCGCGTGCCGTTCTAGGAAGGAAGTTTACTTTCTTCCCAAAGACAGCCATCCAATTTGCCTCTATCCGTAACTTCTCTAGTATTCAAACGTTTCTGTAAATACAATCCCACCCAAAACAATTGTGTTAAAAAAAACCAAGTTCGAAAGAGTAGTGAAACCTAGAGTGCTGCCAAGTTAAATTGACCAAGAATAATAAAGTCGATAAAATTTCCTCATTTGACTACTGCCTAGGGTGTCCATATTTTCTCAATGGGCATAGGACGATAATCATAGTGAAAAACTGATTTTTACTTTACCATACAGGGTATGGTAATTTTCAATATGGCATACCTTTTAGATCAATTTGTTGATTTAAATTCTACATCGAAAAAGATATTTAAAAAAATAGTTTCAAAATTGTAGGATAATGTTATCATATAGTAGAGAAAAAAAAATTCGAAAAAATAAAAACGGTTATTATGAAGATTATGAGTTATTTTTCCCGATTATAGCCTTTATATAGTTCTATGATGTGACCAACTTTCATTCAAATCGGTCAAGCCGTTTTTGAGAAAGAAATTGTTTTCTGATTTTTATTTTTTCCGATTTATTCAAAAACCAAAGTAGATAAAGATCTGAAACTATCAGGATAAACGTTTCTTATTATAGTACAAACATACCCTCAAATGATGATCCTTCTGGGGCCGATTCACTATGTACACACTGTATCATCCTATGCGCTATGCCCTTTAGCCCTATTGCCTTTCAGCATTCTAGGATCAGCGCAAGTACTTTAGGTTTTTGATTTATGAGTGGTGAGTGAGTGAGTCAGTTGTGTTAAAAATGGCACTTTTCAGAGCTTAATAACTCAAGAACTATAATAGGTTTATTCATGAAATTAGGGATTCTAGGTGTTATTAGACATGCAATATTCATTTGGGACAGCGATGAGTCGATTAGAAATGGCTAAAGGGTTTAATTTTTCTCGTCATCACATATTCAATTAAATCTATTGAAATTTCATATCTATGAAATATTTTCTTTTATCTTTTATATCAAATAGTTTTTATTAAAAATATTTGCATTTTAAAGGTGTAGTTTATTTAAAGTCTAATTTGAAACAATGTTAATTACGACTTTAAAATAATTTTTAAAATATTAAATTAATAATAATTATAAAACAATCTATTATTAATAATAATATTCAAATTTGAAAGAAATTGATTGATTAGTTTTTAAGAAAATGGTAAAAAGCTAGAAAAACCTTAACAAATGATATGCCTCTTGATAAAACAGACCTAAAGAGAAAGAAAACTATCTTATTTTATCGATTCCATCTATCTGAAGATTCACAGTATGTCTATTATATAAGAAAATACCATTTTGATTAAGAATTTTGTAGCTTAAAAGAAATTGTATGAAGAGATTCAAAATCTTCTCTCCCGGAGTGAATCAACTAGAAATGGCCAAAAGTTTGATTTTTTTCTTCTCATTATATACTATATATATATACAAATCTATTGAAATTTCATATCTGTGTGTTATTTTCAATTAAGTTTTATATTAAATAATTATTAATAGGAAATTTGCATTTTAAAGGGTAGTTTATTTAAAGTTTTATTTGAAAAAACGCTAATTACTCTGTTGAAATAATTTTTAAAAATATGAAATTAGATATTATAAAACAACTTATTATTAATTATTTAATTCTATTTTGAACAAAATCGGTTCAGTACTTTTTGAGAAAATGGTCAAAAACCACCTGAACCGTCAAAAAACGATGTTTTTTGAAAGCACGAGATACCTTTGAAAAAGTTTAAAAAGACATATGAAACGAAACATTGACTTGTGACATGGAGGTGAATTTTAAAATGTTTGTAAAACGGCCTTTCATAGACGGTTTTCGGGGTTTTTGACAATTTTCTCAAAAAAGTACCGAATCGATTTCATTCGAAATTAAATTAAATTATTATTAATTAATTGTTTTATAATATCTATTAATTTCATATTTTTAAAAATTAATTTAACAGAGTTATTAGCGTTTTTTTCAAATCAGACTTCAAATAAACTATCCCTTAAAACGCAAATTTCCTATTAATACTTATTTTACATAAAAGATAAATTACAATCAGACACAGATATGAAATTTCAATATATTTTAATAAATATCTAATGAGAAAAATATAAAACTGTTGGCCATTTCTATTTGATTCGCTCCCGGAGAGAAGAAATTAAATCTTTTCATTCAATTTCATTTAAACTGCAAAATTCTTAATCAAAATTCTATTTTCTTTTATTAAAAAGTTACTATGAACCTCAAGATACAATGAAATCGATAAATTAAAATCAATTTCTTTCTTATTTATAATTCTTTTGGTAATTTGTATCCAGAGGATTTGTTATTGATTCAAAAGTGATTTCATATAAAAGTTTCGTCGTTTAGTTGCAACTAAATTAGATAATTATTTTATACATTTTAGTGCATTTTATTTGATTTTTGAGTTCTTATTATTTTATTTGTTGCATTTAATTTTTTTGAAGTCATTTTTTTTAATAAATATCTTATTGAGAGTTAGAAATGGGTTCAATGATTAACATTAATTTTTTGTATTCTTTCTTTCTTATTCATTCATACATTCTTCAAGAGTTTTTTGAAATATAATTTAATTGAATGTAAATTTCTTGGCTCATTTTAAAAACGTCCTTTTAACATACGTTCAGGATTATACTTGTCATTTCCCCTAGTGTTGTTTTCTTTGGATCAAAAGTCCCTTCTTCTTCTTTTAATTCCTTAAGAGTTTTTCTCGTACAAGTTTACCATATGCATGATTCCGTTTCAATTTGTTATTGGCTCGTGTGACAAGCCAAGCTGTGGGGTCTGTTTCTGTTTTCTTCTTAAGGCCACCGGGACTTGTATGGATGGGGTTCGCGATCTAGAGACATTTCCCAGAAGAATGGAGAGCATTCACGTTGTTCTAACTACCACCAACTGTCAAAATTAGTAATTTTACATTCTATTCTTATTAGTTTAGATAAGCTTTTTTGCCAAAATGTTTGATTTTAGTTACAGGCAAATTTAATAATAGATCCATTCTGTATCTAATGAGCAAAGTTTCAACACGAGGAAGATGGATTCTAGTTCAGATACTGTGTTGCTTGTTTTGTAATGCCAACTAGATTCTTTGCTCTCGTCATTCGATCCGAGCCCATTTGCCATCAATCGGTACAAACCGGAGTGGAGGATTTGCATGAAAGACGGGTCGTTTGTCGCCAGCTGGACAGAACAATCCATCCAATATATACAAAAAAATTTTGTTTTCAATTGAAACTCTTTCTCTATTTTATTTTAAAGTCAATGTTTCTTTAGTTCATGACATCTGATATAAATTATTTTTAGATTATTTTTTTTTTCATAAAAATGAATGGATATGCAAATTGTACTTGTTACTAGTCATAGTGTTTTATTTTTTATCAATTTTGACTTATGGAATTATGGAAATGAAAACATTGACAATTTCGAAAATTTTCTGTTCAAATGAGAAGTTAGATTAGAAATAAATATTATTCATTAATTTATTTATTAGTAATCTAAAATTTGTCTAAATACCTTTGATAGGTCTTATAATAAAAAGTTCTTTCAGGAGGGGTTTTCCGATTGATTTTTAAATTGATGAAAATTTCATAAATCCAATACCTACAAATATCTTACAATTCATTTAATTATATATATGATTTAAAGAGTTAAAGTGGATCAAGTCCATATGATCCAATGATAGTATCGAGATAATCAAGATTATAGTTTATTAACTCCAGATAAATCCTAAAGTAATTTAGAGGGAATATTTTTTTAATTCTTGTTTTATGAAGACTAACTTAAATATGGGTTATAATTTGAAAATTCAAAACAATAATTAATGTGGCAATTTAATAATATTACATACTCAAACTATATATCCTGCAGTAAAAACACGTTTTTTAGTAAGAACGGGTTTTCACTGAATACCTTTGTGGCAACTAGAGTTTACTGATGTTGGTTGAGTTTGGTTCAAAGGTCTAGCTAGAATCTTCATTTTTCACCTTCCGCCTCATTTTGGGTGTTTATTTTCAAAAATTTTTTAAACGATTATGTCAAAAATTACATCCTCTATAACTTTGCTTCTAATGAGAATGTAATTTTTGACTTTTTCGTTTAAAAAATGAAGATTCCTAGACCTTTGGATAACCCAACTAACATCAGTAAGTTCTAGTTGCCACAAAAGTATTCAGTGAAACGCGTTTTAACTAGTAAGAGCCCGTTCTTACTAAAAACGGGTTTTTACTGCAACATATACCTGCATACTCTGTTCTTCTATAGATCTCTAGCTCTAATTTCTCTAAACCTTTGAAATATTTATTTGTTCTTAGCGCAACCAGCTATTTACCCGTTCCCCATATCGTGGCTGATCTTACAAAACCTAAGTCCGATTTTTGGTCAAATACGTATTATACGTTTATACCGACCAACTTTTCACGGCGCATCTGTCTATTGAAACCTTATTATTCTATTCCAATTTAATTTCGCGCTACGGACAAATAATAAATATTGCATTGTATTTGTATGTATTGTTGTTTAAAATGTTTTTTCTTGTTTTCTAGCAAACAATGAATTTAGGACTTACGAGGTTTTGAAAAGATCAGCGACGATATGATCTTATTACGAATAGAAACATTCTATTAGTATCGATTAGTGTACGATGAAATTTTTCTAAAATTATATATATATATATATATATATATATGTATCATGATAACAAAAGTGAAGTCTCGTGACATATAATCAAACTGTTCCATCATATTTGATTTTTGGAATACCTAAAAAGAAAACTTATTCCAGTCTATTTTACTAAATTCGCAACAACTACTTTCTTACCCTCTTTTTTGTTAATTGGAACAGCCTGATCTCTTTCCAGATACAATGCGTACATAACAAATTAGGCTAGAGCAATATTCTAGAGGTGTTAAATGTGTTCGAAAGTAGTACACTCTCAAATTAGGAGATCAGAAATCGAAAGTCAGTATCAACTGAGATTACTCAATCATGAAGTAGTTGGTACATATTGGAGAATCAGATTAGTTCAAATATAATAATGTTATTTACAAATAAGATACCTTTAATAAATAGAACGTTCTAATAATTATCAAGATCATATGTATTAATATTTATTTATGGAAAAGAAAGTCTAAAACATAATTACTAGAGTATAATAATTCTGTTTGTTTTTTTATTTATTAATAAACACTTAGTTTATTTTGATAAAAAATATATTTTGCTAATTTTAAGTTTCCTTGGGCTGTGTTCTTTTTACGATTTTTTTCTTTCTTTTCCTCGATTTTGACAGTCGACAAGTCTAGATTTCTTCTAGTCGATTATTTGGTTTTCAATTAGACCATCCAGTTTCCGATATCTATCTATACTTATTATAATCGGCTTGTGCAACGACGCCCGCCTATGTGATTTTTTTTAATTTTAAAACCCACTAATAGTTCATGACAAATAAAATTTATTAAAATTAGGCAATTTAAATGATGATTTTAGATTGCTTGAGATGGAGAGAATAATGAATCATTATTGAAGAAAGAAAATGAATTGGAGATCCTAAGAGGAATAACATGGCTAAAACCTTTTTATTTCTTTAATTTTTTCCTCTTTTAAAAACAAGGACTACAAAAATTATCGCAACCTCAAGCAGATCAAGGACAGTCGATAGTGGGGAAGTAATCTCCGAAGTCGCAGCCTCAAATTCAATGTAAACTTTATTTCATGTAATACAATTGGTTCAATAAATTTATTATTATTAAAAATGATTATTTTAAAACCCACTACGGAGTCCAGGGGCGCAGCCCGCAGCGAAGCTAAGATGCGCGCCGAAGGCGGGCTTCACAGCTGGTATATAAGTAAGTATACAAGGTGTCCCATATCCCAACGATAAACCGTCAACAGGAGATAGAGTAATTTATGACGGTTCTGAACATAATTTTTTTAATAAAAGTCTCATAACTTTCGAGTTTAGGAATTTTTTGAAAATGGTTAAAATCGCTACACTGCTCTAAATATCGAGATGCTGTGGCTACAAATCTACATATTTTATTATTCTAATTGTTGTTACGCAATTCTGAATAAGACCAGAATTCAAAATAAAACTAAATAGCTATTAATAATGCCATTAATAGCCAAAGATTAGTTCAATTAAGATGCGACATAAATGATTAACATATTAAATAAAATAACACTACCAAAATATGTTATTAGATTAGCAAATTTTGCCAAAAAAATCCAAATATTTTTTTTTCTAAAGATGGAAGTACAAAGTGCTGTACCATTTTGAAATCTTGAATAAATGGGCCAATTTTTAAAATAAACTTGCCGTAGTAGTTTAAGTTACTAGAGACTTTTTTACATTAAAGATGATTCAAAGTTAGCTGATGAAAATTTTTTAAAACATAAGTCCGGGAAAAATATTTTTTTCTTCAAAAGTAGTATTACTTATAATTTTATTTTGTATTCTGGTCAATACCAGGATTATTCAGGATTGCGTAACAAAAATTATAATAATAAAATATGTAAATTTGTAGCCACAGCATCTTGATATATAGGGCAGGATAGCCATTTTCACCATTTTCAAAAAAATGCCTGTAACTCGAAAACTATTAGACTTTTACTAAGAATTTTTTATCATAATTTTCCCTATCCTCTGTTCGCGGTTTATCGTTGTGATACGGACACCCTGTATATAAAAAAGAAACCTTTTTTTGGACTCTTTAAATTGCTAATTACTATACAGAAATGATTTTTTTTAAACTATATTTTATGTTTTGAAAATATTATTTTACAGGATGTGATAAATAAAAATTATTATTCGTAGACCTCTTATTAGGCACTCCTTAAAATATGCTTTAAGCTATTCCTCTTATTAGCCACTCCTTAAAATATGTTTAAACTATTCCTTTTTTCAGAGGAATATAATAACATTTTCAAGCATTAGATTTACCCTGTCAGTCTTCTGTGAGCGCTCATAGAGTAATGACGTCTTCCGCCAGCGAGCTCCTGCTTATCGCCAACAGATGCGATAAGGTATATATATATACAAGTGTTTTGTTTTATTTTTTTGTGTATTAATTTTATTTTCATATCAAAATTATTTGTTTAATTTACTTAAAATGTGGTCTTGTATTAGCCATCGAACTGACGACATCGGCAAGCTCATAAGCTAATCCTCATACTATTACTAATTATATTTTCTTGTTTTTTTCTTTCTAATTTAATTTTTTTTTATTTTTATTAATTCTCCCTTGTCTTACTTAAAATAACAAGTAAGGTATGGGGATCCCTGCTCATGCCCGAGCCGGGAGGGGTGCGGAAATGGGATGCCGAATTGAAAACGGCATCCCCAATACTGAAAAAATAGATGGATTCTGTAAAGAATTCAAGAAATATGACACACATTATAATGATTGCGACACTGTGCCCCTTCTGTAGTAGTCCTAGAATCAAAAAGTAGGAAATTTGGGAAAAATTCATCCCATGAAACTAGGAAGAATCTTCAAAAACAATTTTGACCAAATAAAACAAAATATCAAAAATATAGCATTTGCAGGTCAAAATAAACTAAGATTAGAATTCGATTCTGCTAAATCAGCAAATATCTTCATAAATTCGACATGCCTTAAATCATCAAATTTCAAATATGTCATTCTTAACGATCTGATAACTTGACAGGGGGTAGTTAGAAATATAAGATACCGATGTAGAAGAAAAATATATTTTAGAAAATATTGAATGCAAACCCATTAATATTATTGAGGTTAAAAGAATAAAAAGAAAATTTTTCAATAATGATAAATATGAATACATTCCTACAGGCATATTAATACTAATATTCAGGGGTACATACTTACCAAATAAAGGTCAGCATGCCCTGGCGTAAATTTCCTCTTAGGGGCCGTCCATAAATTACGTCACATATTAAGGGGGGAGGGGAATCTCAGATGTGTAACAAATTGTTACTGGGGGGGGGGGGGGGATCTTAAAAATTGTGATATCACTAAAGTCAAATGAAAATTTTTTAAAAATTATGTATGTGTTTAAAAATGAATTTAAAGTGGATTTAAAAGTAAAAGTAATAGTGTGACATCACAATTCAGGGGGCTCAATGAAATTTGACAGAATGTGACACAGGAGGGGGGGGAGGGGATCAAAAATTTTTGAAATTTGTGTTACGTAATTTATGGACGGGGCGGTATGCCAAATGGTAAATTAAGAGTAGCTTGAAATTTTCACATTAAATACCCGATAATTATTTATATACTTTCTTTTATAATTGATACAAGAAGAAGTTGCACCAAGAAGGTACAACCTCAGTAGTCCGAGGTGGACCCTTATATCGTGAAAATAAGAAGAGATTTGGGGATTGGGTAGGAGTCGAAGGTATCCGTGGATGCGGGTCTTGAAAAGATTGAAGGTTATAAGATGCTGTGTTGACGGTCGGAGGAAGAGAGTTCCAGTCTCTAGATGTCATAGGGATAAACAAATTGGCGAATGCATTTGTTCGATTAGTATCTAATTTAAGCGGGTAGGGGTGTTGAATCTTAGAAAATCGGTCGCGCAAATGAAGCCCAGAGTGTTTATTGATTTTATCTCGTCAGAACAAAAGCCAAATGGTAATATCTATAATAAAGAGAAAGGGCGGGGATAGATCTACAATGGGCTAAGGGAGTCAAGAGTGTCAGTTAATGCAGGATCTCCTATCAGTCTAATAGCCCGCCTCTGAATTGTATCCAAGGTATTAAGAGAATGCTTGGAGGCTCCTCTCCATAAATGCAAGTAATATTCGATAGAGGGTCGAATTTGATGATTATATTCGTTTTGGCGCTTAGTTAACACTTTAAAGCCGATCCAAAAAAATTTTGGTGTCTACTAATCAGATGAATCAAAATTGAATTTTATTTAACTGAAAACACTATTGTTTTCACATTTATAATGTTTCTGAATTATTCAATTAATCTCACGAGTTATTCACAATAGGAAAAATCGAAAAATATATTTAAGTTAAAAGTTAAAGTTATAAGATATGAATGATTTAGGGTAAAGCAAGGGGTGAAGCGCGACCTAATATCGTGTAAATCTACTTCCACTTGGAAATGAAAGTGGATCCACTTTCATTTCCAAGTAGAAGACAATAGATGAAGGGGTATTATCTAATGAATTACAAAAGTACTAAGGTAAATATTTTGTTTATTTTTAAAATATTTTTTCTTTTTTTGTAGATAATATGGTTAAAAGGGATAGTCAATCCAGGGTTGGGACTAGAAGTATAGGTATTGAAACCAGTGGTGTTATTTTTCTTATGAGAATGATTCAGATAGTTATATAGATTATAAGGATATAGGGAAGAATGGTATTAATTTAAATAGGTCTGGTTCTTACAAGTTAGTTAATTCAGATATTAATATGTAGGTTTGCATTCATTTGTAGGATCTGGCATTGATTTGTGGAAGTCTGTCTATTTATTATTACTTGGGATTATAGTATTCTGCCTCCTATGATTAAATTTTGTCAAGTCCTAAAGTCCTATAGTTTTATTTAGTTCTCACAAGCAGAGATTAGGTGAGGTAGAGAGAGGTCATACCATCCTTGTTAAGGTTTTGACCAGGTTTCCTTAACAACTTATGGCAAATGCGTCTCTTGCTCCTGGTATCGGGTTTTTGCGCGGAATTTTTAAATTACTTTTTGTCTTTTGATGGAAATCTATGGTCATGTTATTTGTTAATGAGCATACATTTCTATTTTTTCTTTTTTCTTTTTTTTTTTTTACTTGTTTATTATTTGTTAAATTGTTGTAATTAATTTGTATTGATGTTTGTTAATGTATTGTAGCTAGATTGTATTGATGTTTGGAGGACCTAGCCACCGAGGACTCTAAGCAGGTCGAGGAATAAAGATTTATTTATTTATTTATTTATTTAAAATAATTCCACATAATTCCAAAGACGTGTACGCCTAATTCCAATCGCGGTTCACGCCTCGGGGTAAAGTATTAAAAAAAAAATCAAATTTTCGATTTAGTACTCTAGCTAAAGGTTTTGTCTATTAAAATTAAGTCCCGGCGCAAACCGAACCCAATCCACGCACACCCCATGCGTGGGTTGTTTTATAAAACAAGGTTTGAGACGGAGTGGCGCATATTGAACCCATTCCACGACCATCCCACGTTTAATCTGTCTTTGTGCTTGTCTACGCGTGGGCTATGCGTGGATTGGGTTCAATTTGCACCGGGCCTAACCCTCCACCTTTTTTTTTCTTTAAATTTGCCTATAAAAATAATACCTTTCGCACTATTAATTCAAAATTAGTTTTCACTCCGGAAACTATGTTCAAATCTTGAATAATTTCTAAACAATAGAATGAATGTGCTGTTATATATATTTGATTTATTATAATAGTATTTCCATTCACTATGAATTCTCAAAACTAATATTCTACATAGTATTAGACTAGAATAGATAAACTTGCGATAAATTTTAGAATAATATAATGGTCTCGTTTTTCATTAATATTTAACACATCGGTTATTACTATTGCCATGTCAAGGAATATCGCAAAAGCGATATATCAACCGAGAGATATCATCGAATTGAATCAAGAGATATCGATCGTAATAAAATTTGAAATCAGTTGCCCTAGCAATAAATATCTCTTCGCCTTCGATACTTGAATGCATATAAATAAATAAAATAAATGCATGCTCCAAGTTTAAACAGACTAGATAAATGATAGAAGATGTTGCCCAGGTTGCCCTGGTTGCACTGGTCTCCCTTACCCCTCATCCAGTGGACCAATAACAAGCATTTCAGAATTATAACAACTTGACGTTGTTGGCCTAACAAGTAGAGAGTTCACCTCTAGAATTAATTTTATAATCGAGTGGATCTATTGTCAGTACTCACTTCAAGAGAAACTACTTCTATAATTGTTATCTTTTTATCGCACTTGTGTGATAATTGCAGATAACCTTATCTGCCATGGAGAGGATATGTCGATAAAACTCCTCTCTTACACTAGATTATAAGATTAATTTATATCTTGACAATCTAATCTTAATTAACGTATTTAATATAAATTACTTTTGCCTATCTAATGAACTTCTGAGAAGAAAATGTCAGACGAGTGAGTATGAGAGAAAAAAT
Source organism: Forficula auricularia (assembly GCA_024734495.1). Taxonomy (NCBI): domain Eukaryota; kingdom Metazoa; phylum Arthropoda; class Insecta; order Dermaptera; family Forficulidae; genus Forficula; species Forficula auricularia. The sequence continues at coordinate 6,117,991 of JALMQS010000816.1, read as the reverse complement.
TATGAGAAAATGTATTTAACAGCAATTAATCAATCTCATTTCAGTCGTTTGACACCTCTCAGCGTGGGCATTTGCATGATCCAGTTTTAGACATTTGATAGCTAATAAAAACATCAACATTTACAAAAAAAAAAACAGGAGGAAAAAGTAAAACCTTTTCCAAGACTCGGTGCACTCTCCATCTGAAATCATCCTAGTAATAAACCTTAAATATGTATATTAAGCTATTAGACATTTTTTATTTTATTTAACTTGCAATAAATTAAATTTTGTAATTATACCTATAAATGATTTGTAATTAGTGGGTTTTAAACGAAATAAACTAATTAATTTAATTTTAAGGTGGTTGTTTCGCGACAATACTAGCAAAAAGCTAATGCTAGAGTATACAGGGTGATTCACGGTCGATGGCACTTAAGACGTTTTTGGAAAATGGAATGGTGGATTTTTCTGAAAATTTAGCACATTACATTTTTTATCTGTTCTATCGATCTACAAATATTTTCAGCATTGCGACCTTTCGAAAAGTCGTAGCAACTTTATTTTTTTAAATAGAGTACCGCTTATATTAACACGTTTTTAGAACCGTCCTTTTATTAAAATACTTTTTTGATAATATTGTCCTATACCTATCGATTTTTGCGATAAAAAATAATTTGTGTTAAATTTGGTCCAAAACATGGCCTTAATTAAACTTAAATAAATTCAGTGCCTTCAATTCACGAAAAGTTGATATTTTGGTGGTAGTTTAGACACACCTCAACTATTTAATTTACGCCGAAAAATCATCTCCATATTATACAGGACGTGCTAAGATTACTATTAGTTTCCGTTATTCATAGCAAGGGTCAAAATTTCGTTTTTTCAAATGAGACACCCCATAGTAATCAATAAATGGAAATACGAAGATAAAGTACTTTTAAGACGATATATCATGACCCATACCTAAAACATCAAGTTTTGCTTAATAAAGCATTTCGTGAAAAATTAAATTTAATTAATTTAATTTTAACTAACCATCACAATATCAAGTTTATGACAGTTTTTTGAATATTTATAAGTAACTTATAAACAATTTATTGACGATGTTCAAAAAATCTCCCAAAATGATCAGAAATATTGATTATTCAAACGAAGTTCTTACGTGTAGTACAAAATAAATAATTTCATAAGAACTTCGTTTGAATAATAAATATTTGCGATCATTTTGGGAGATTTTTCGAACATTGTCAATAAACTGTTTATAAGTTACTTATAAATACTCAACAAACTGTCATAAGCTTGATATTGTGATTGGCTAGCTAAAATTAAATTAATTAAAATGTAATTTTTCACGAAAAAGCGGCTTTATTAAGAAAACTTGATGTTTTAGGTATAGAGACATGATATATCGTCTTAAAGCATTTTTCTTCGTCTTTCAATTTATTGAGTAATATACGGGGTGTCTTATTTGAAAAAACGAACTTTTGACTCAACAACAATAGTAATCTTAGCACGTCCTGTATAATATGAGACGATTTTTTCGTGCGTAGGTCGCCTAGCAGGGTGTCTGCAAGAAACTACCACCAAAAATATCAACTAACTAGTAGGGCACTAATTTATTTAAGTTTAATTAGGGCAATGTTTTGAACCATATTTGACTACAACTTATTTTTATATATAAAAAATCGATAGAGATAGGCATAGGACAAAAAGTATTTAATATTAACAAAAAAAGTATTTTAATATTGGACACGTTTTCAGAACCGCCCTTGGTTCTGAAAACGTGTTAATCTACGGGGTGTTCCATTTAAAAATAGTAAAGCTGCTGACTTTTCGATGGAGGCTCGAGACGTCGCAATGCTGAAAATATTTTAAATCGATAGAACAGATAAGAAAATGTAAGGTGCTAAAATTTTCAGAAAAATCACAGACTTTCCGTTTTCCGCCGAAACGTCTGATGTGCCATCGACCGTAGCGGATCACCCTGTATAGAACAGACAATAAGGATTCATAATTCATAAGCCCAAAATTGTTTGCTGTTTATGTACCACTACTAGCCAATCCGTGCTCGTTTGACAAATCTGGCAACAGTGTCCGAGCTTGTATATACTTCATCATAGAAATTTCAGATAAAGTACATTTCAAAACAAATACCGTATTTGGTCTCTCTAAATACTATTGTATTAGAATCGATAAGAATATCTTGGGAATTAATAATTTATTTTTCTATGAAAATCAAAAATTCAGACCACAGGGGTTTCTCGAGGGTGTCAAAGTTAAATTTTTTTGCTTTAAATCAAAACAAATACCGTATCGTCGCTGTTTGGTATATCAAAATGTCTGTCGTATTTAAAAATCAACACTTTTCAGTAGCTAAGATAAACTTCCGTTTTCATTTATATTAACCCAAGGGATGAACCACGAACTAATATCGTGTATACCTACTTCCACTTCCACTTTCATTTTCAAGTGGAAAGCAATAGATATTGCGATATTCGAAACGGCATTATCTAATGATTGCAAAATAATTCCACATAATTCCAAAGGCGTGTACAGCTAATTCACCCCTCATATTAACCCCTAAATACTTTGTTTTTTGTTTTTAATCTGTAACTTGAGTTTTATCACCTGATAACATACAAAAATTTGAGAGCAGATGTAGCTAACAAAAAATACAAGTGTTTTTTTCAATATTTTTTTTTGATAATTTTGATATAACAGTGACGGTATTTCGTTTCTTTAAATACTTTTGTATTAGAATCGATAAAAATATTTTTGGAATTAATAGTTAATAAAGACAGATAAGGGGCTGTGGGAAAATCCGACCCTCTAGTCTTAAGATGTACTTGTCTAGAGCCAAATTTTTAATCACAAAATAACACTTTTTTTCATAAAGGTCTCTTGAGCAAGATATCTTTACAGGTGGCTTTCAAGTTTAAATAATAAAAGGTAAGATCTTTTTAGGTCACATTGGGCCGCCGCGTGGGTAAGAGGAGGATGTGTGCAAAAGAAATTTAGGGCCCTTTTCCATGATAAAAAATTTGTAAATAAAACAAAATAATTAATTTCAATTCAAAAAAATGTTTATTTAGTTGCTAAATCTTATCTTCATCTTCTTTTCACGATGGTGGGGCCAACCCAGCCCTTTAGATGATGCACCTTTTTGGTGTATCTCCTTCTCACATCAATAAAATTAAAAAAAAATCTTCTATCTTTTCTCGTCTATTTCCTTGTGTCATCTTCTTCTTAGTTTCGTGTGGCGCTTGTTCTTTCTTCTACTCTTTTCTTTCTTAATCCTTCAGTATTTGATTAATTCATCTTTCTATCTTTTAAAGGTTCTACCAGATTCTTCTACAGTTTTATTATTATTATTTTAAAACGATATATTTTTCATGTTTATTTTCATCAAACATCTGTCTGGAGCTGGACTAAGTACCTGTTATAGCTAAATACTAAACTACACTTTTTCATGATCTCGAGATGAATGAACAAGAAAAAAACTATTCTTTATTGGCTCACCAAGCTCCAGCACCATCGACGTCTCCCCTTTGGTGTCTCCTCTCGACGATATCTTCTGAAAATGGACAAAAGTGAAATTAAAATTGATTGATTCTACCTTTAGCATTTGTTAAAACTTGAAAACATTGAATCAAAATAAAATAAATAGCTAAATATTTAAAATAAAATAAAAGAAATTATTTTCAATTACCTATTTATCTATTTGTTTAATCAATTTTTTATCAAATGAAAAAAAACGTAGCCATTTGAAGGGGCTACGGCTAAAAACGATCATTGTTACTTTTGCAAAACTTGTCAGAAATCTAAATTGAAAGTTTATTATAGGTTTATTAGAGGAAATAATTATAAAAAAATTATTTTTAGTAAAATTCAAAATACCTTTATTAAACGAAAACTACAATTTAAAACTTGAAATTGATCTTGATCGTTTTTAGCCGTAGTCCTCCGTTTTGCAAAGAGGTTGTTTTATTTTTTAGCAAACTTAATTTCAAGGTATATAACAATTATTTGCTTTAAAAATTTAATTTGTTACGATTATATTTACTATTTTATGTTAAAAGACTGTTGTTCTTGTTGTATTGTAAAAAAACACTTGAATGTCATCTTTTAGTTATTATACTCAAATATTATATTCTACGAGTTATATAAGGTCAACAACGTATTAATGAAAGACGGTTGGTTAAAGGAGTGTGTGGTGTTTCACAGCATAAAGTTTGAAAAACAGCTTACAATAAGATCCAAAATAATATTCATTTTTACAGTCTCACTTTATTTATATTTTAAAATTGTTCTCCTACTTTTTATAAATGTAAATTTTTTGATTAGATCTTGAAAATTAATATTAGGTAGCACGTATCTATCTATCTCTTTGCTTGTAGACCTAGTAAGGCGTTCATTCAGCCTGCATTGTCGCTTAGTAGTGTTGATATATTTCATATTATATATTTATATCATTATACTGACTAGATTTATTAAAAAAATTAAGGTGCAATCTTTCTTGACAATTGATAAATCTTTTTGAACTCTTTTGTTTGTTATTATGATGTGTGTAAGATAATATATGATGAACATAGTGGCAGAACTAGACATAGATCAATTGTCCTGCCAAAGATTAATAAGTCAATTACCCAAAAAATGTCTATTTTGTGGCAATTAAATATTTTAATAAACTCCCAAATGATCTAAAAAATCTGTCGTGTGACAAGAAAGTATTGAAGAAAAAATTGGTTAAATGGATCGGATCGCTGTGATTCACCCTGTGATATGTATATAAATGTGTAATGTTAACTAATGGTTAGGGATGTACACCATATTTCATTTATTTTAATGGTTTGTAAAATTTTATAATTATTAATTTTAATCCGGTCCTATGTACAGTTGACTTGTCAACTCTATAGGACACGACATATTATTGTATGTTGTGTATTTTCTGGATAGATAAATAAAAAAATAAATTAAATAAATATTTCAATTGAGTAAATGAATCAGCTGAGCAATTTGTGAACAATAATTTTGAAAATATACAAAACCAAAGTCAACTTATGAAATGCAAATAATCAATTCTTTCTATTCTACTATGTATTCTACATTCTTTTATGAAGTTAGTCATGAATTACGAGAAAAAATGAAATGATGTGTAATTAATATATATACATAATTAAATAAATATATAATGAAATTAATAGGACCTAGTCACCGAGGACTTGTGCCTCTAAGCAGGTCGAGAAATAAAGATTTAACTTGAATATTTTACTTTTTTTTTTAATTTACCATACAGGGTATCGTCAAGTATTGTAATAGTGCATGAAAAAAGTGTTTTTTTCCTTCTTTTTTCAAAATATCTCAAAAACGGCTTAAAGTAGTATGATAAAAAAAATTGAGCGAAACCATGGGATTTCGGTCTATAAAAAAGCTCTAATAAGTGAATATCGAAAAAATTATATTTTTCGATATAACAATTGTTTTGTCAAAAGTGTAACAAACTACCAAATGATCTTAACAAACTACCAAATGATCTAAAAAATCTGTCGTGTGACAAAAAAATATTGAGAAAAAAATTGGTTAAATGGATTGGATCATTGTGATTACACCCTGTGATATGTAGGTAAATATCTAATGAGAACTAATGTTTAACAATGTACTCCATATCTCAACTATAGTAATTCTTTGTAAAATTAAAATTAAATAATGATTAACTGTTATATATAAGATATATAATATAAGATAGATAAAAGATATATAATATAAGATAGATATAAGATATATAATATAAGATAGATATAAGATATATAATATAAGATAGATATAAGATATATAATATAAGATAGATATAAGATATATAATATAAGATAGATATGAGATTTTAATCCGGCCCTATGTACAGTTGACTTGTCAACTCTATAGGACATGACATATTTGTATGTTGTGTATTTTTCTGGATAAATAAAATAAAAAAAAAAAAAAAATGTCTGTTAGTTAGTCTGTGAGTTAGCAAATTTTTGTGGACGACCTAGCTCAAAAACTAGTGTGAATATCGAAACCAAATTCCACACGTAGTTTTGATGCATTGAGATTAAGAGCTGATTAGATTTTGTTGCATATCGATCCAAAATTAAGGGGGGTGGAGGGAGGGTTAAAAATTAAAAATCTAGGCCATTTGAGCAAATTCAACCAAATTTTGTATACATAATCAGTGGCGCCCTAGAAGTCTAAAAATGCAAAAATTAGCCGCCCAAAATGGGGGGGGGGGCAAAAAATGAAAATATAGGCCCTTGTACCAAACCCAACCAAATTTTGTATACATAATCAGTGGGGCCTTAGAAGTCTAAGAATGCAAATACTAACCTCCCTCCTCTACATGATTATAAATAATTTAATTAAATATTAAATATGAGAGGGCCCAGATTGTATGGTAAAGTCAAGTGGATGGCCACATCAGAACACGTCAGCTTATTTTTGTAAGAATTAAATTGATTATGTAAAGGACAATTAGAAATTTTTTAATTGACAGTTTAGTCTAATGAGATATTATTTATACATAATAGCAATTTTATTTACCTTTGATCAGGCGTATATGTTCCCAGCTTTTGGCTGCCATCTAAAAAGAAAGAATGAGCGCGTTACTGATAAGCTCGAGTCGGGCGAAATTCCCAAGAAATTGATAAAGGTAATTTCGAGTAATTCACGCATTCGAATTAAATTAATAAAATAATAATAAAATTATGTTTATTTAATTACCCACTATATTAATTTTTATAATATTATATTACAATTTTTGTTTTCTAAATCATTAATAACAGAGAATAAATGAAAAGTTGAAGTAAGAATAAAATTTATTTTTTCTCTTGGTGAAACATTTCAAGATTTTCAAATTTTCTTCATGGCACCAGAATTAAAAATCCCGAGGAACTTGCCCAAGAGAAAAAAAAAATATTTCTCGCGATAAATTTTTTAAAAAGAGAAAAAAAACGATAGTTGTGTCTTTTCTAATGATTTTATTAATCAACTTTGTTTAATGCACATATTAAACTTAAAATATTAAAATCAAAACTATAAAAATATTTAGAAAGATTCCTGTACACGATAATTATTTCTAAATTTTAAATTTGCATGGATGTGGACACTGGCACAACCACGGGGGCTGAAGCCCCCCCCCCCCCCACAAGGAAAAAAATGAAAGTAAAAGCAAAAATGAAAAAATTAACAAATGAAAATGAAAAAAATACATGATAAATTTTATAGGCCAGGCCAATTAGACTTTTGCTGGCCAATAAATATGCACAAGCTGGAAATAATTTGAATTGACATTAGGCATCACAAATCAAATAACAGTTATAAGAGTTCGTGACGGTTTCTGGCTGGTGCTAAATTCTTGAGGGCCTAAAAACGATGAAAATTTTGGACTTTTTTCAGCTATTAGCTTATAACTCGAAAACCATGTGTCCTACAGAAAAAATTTGTTCAGTAGTATAGCCACAATCGATCGTCAAAGATAGACAATTTTTTACCATTTTAAATTTAGAATCACTAGATCGCGAAATTTTACAAATTACGATTTAAATCTTCGAGTAAAATATTTAACGCGTTTACATATGTCAGAGGGGTTCGCAACTTACAGGCTAGCCAAATGGCCCGGATTGCTGTTACTGGCATTCGAGTTCAATTCCCGAGGGGTGAAAAACAACCCTTCTGACATATAATTAAAAATAATCCATTTCAAAAGATCTAATAGATGACACTCTCTTATGATTTTCTAAGAAAATTTAAATCTAAATTGAAAGTTTCTTTTTGCCTAGAGTAGGAGAATTTTTATAAATTGAAGGAGACAATAAAAAGAGTCGGCTGGAATTATAAATCGTTATAAATAAATTAAAAATTTATAATTCCAACAGAAGAAACACTATTTTATTGTGTCCTTCAAATTTAAATCTATTACTATGGGCAACTTGAAATCTCTCATATTCAGTTCCAAAAGTCATTCCATCGCCCTTCAAATTTTGAATCTCTTCAAAATTCGAAACACTCAACCGCCTTTATTTAAACTATATGGCAGGGCTGTGTGTTTAAATTTAGAATCACTAGATTCAAAAATTTTACAAATTAAAATTTAAATCTTTGAATAAAATATTTAACGCGTTTACATAATTATGCCAGAAGGGATCGCACCTTTAAGGGTAACCAAATGGTCCGGATTGGTGTTACTGGCATATTCGGGTTCGATCCCCGAGGGGGTGACAAACAACCCTTCTGACATATAATTAAAAATAATCCATTCCATTGGATCGAATAGATGACACTCTATTATGATTTTCTAAAAAAAAAATATTGTTTGAATGAAGAGTTAATAATCGGCAGTGACTGAAGAAATTGTCTTTAATATAAATGAAATAGTGACAAGGATGATAAATCCAATCTGTGCCGATCGGAGGTCAGAGGCACAAATAAAAATCCATGATTGATGGACTGGAAATCGGCGCCCTCTGAGTCGCCATCGACGCCTGACGCGTTCTCCATATAAACGGACAACGCCGCGGCGACCTCCTGATGAATGGGCATCAGTCACTTATTCATTATTTATTGGACTTTTTGCATACAAACTGTGAAGATAATTCTGTCATGCACATTCAGGACATCATCGTGGTTTCAGACAGCACCGCTGAGCTGTCAGGGATGATAATTATTAATCAATTTATAGAAGTTTTTCATTGGGTCCAATAGAAAGGAAAAATTTTCTAAGATTAATAAATAAAATCAATACTAATCGAATATTGTTTTTTTGAATGAAATTTTTTTGTAATTTATCTTCGATTTAATGTTTGTTTTTTCTCTTTGTGCTTTGTTTATATTGCATTAACTCAATGAACAGACGAGATATGTTTTACTATTTCGTTTTGCCTTCTCACTCTACTTTATTACAGTCCGAGACAGTTTTTCAAATATTTATTTCGAAAAAACATACATATTTTATAGATAATTCGTATCTGACATTTAAACTTGTGATTTTACTTTAAATAAGTTCGACAATAAAATATATTAACATGTAATCAAAAAATACATAAAATTCATTTAAAAAATGTAGAGGTCATATTTTCATATTGCATCCAAATTGAAGATTTGTGAAACTAAAATATTAAAATACTTTAAGCAGAGCCGTCGCGTGGGCGGGGCGAGCGGTTGCGATCGCCCTGGGCGTCGCGGCTTAAAAAAAATTAGATTTGTAAATTTTGAATCTTATAAATTTTTTGTACTTGTTTGGTTCCAAAGTACCTAATTTCAAATAGTAAGGATTAGAAAAATAGAACACCGTGATGCAAAATATACTGTTTTATGTGGTATGTTCCCTTTTTTACAAGAAAATATCGGCAATAACCGTTTGTTAAGACTCCCAAACGACGAAGCGACGAAACTCACTTTTCTTTGTCAAAACACTGACCGACCGAGTGTGTAGGGTGAGTACGGGGGTTTTAAATTAAAGGTTTTCAGCAAACATAGACCCAAGATTAATGAAATGAATAGAAAAATATATTTACTAACGTCTAGATGACGGTGATGATGATGCCTTCAGTATCAGTAATGGTGAGCGTGAGAGGCGATCGATATTAATTTACTGACTTTTGGACTCATGGAGGTTAGTGTTAGTCAGTCAGTACACCACGGCCGTCGGCCAAGAATGACATTATAAAAAACATACTTTAGGGGGAGGGGTGGGGAGCCTACAACCCACGCTAAGTTCAGTGACGGTTTTTTTTTAATAGGTTAAATAGTTTTAATCAGGTCATTTTGAAAATGTTGTTATTCTGGGGGGTGCCAAACATTAATGTTATGTATTTTATTTGCCTTGAGACGACACTCAAAAGTTTGAAGTAGAAAATCCATTGTTTTCAAGTTTCTGGCCATACTGCCATCTATAATTTGATTTCAATAATTTCTTTGGAGGAACACCGTAGGTACTCTTGCATATTTCATCAGACTTTCATTCATCATATTCTTTTTGATTTTTAAGACACCTAATTACTTTATATGCCTAGCTATCCTGAGAGGAGGAACGCGCCAAGTCTCTTTTGTGCCGTCGCGTAAAATACTGATTATCCGCGAGCAAGGGGTGGGGGAAGCATCACCAGACATAATCATGTTCAAACTTGTCTCGGCACACTCGCTGTTTGCCAATAGCAGCAACAGTCGTCATTTAATAGTCTCATCTCGTAGAGCAGGAGCACATGCTGACTCATGCTAAAGATAAATAACCGATAGCCGAGTATATTGTGAAGAACTAGGAACGAATTATTTAATTTGGAGATAAGTGCACATCTTTGTATAGTCTTGTAATTAAATTATATTCATTGAGACGCCTGATGAAGCCTAAAAAGAATTGGCGAAACGTTGCGCAAATCAATGTGAATTCTTTTATTTTTAGTTTCCTGTCTAAATACCTGCATATGTACTTCATTTATTAAATGATATGGACGCGATTGAGTTCAATGATTAATATTTTTACTTTATCCAATGCGAAGCATGGCTAAAGTATTGTAATCGGTCTCGCGGTAAGCGCGACTGCAAATGATCCCCAGGTAAAGACTACGGAACCCATGGTCTCAATTAAAGTCACAAATTGTAATATTCATTTAGGTTGAATTTTAGCATGTGACGGTTTTGCCAAAAATTACATGGGGTATCGTCCAGAAATTAAAAAGTGCGATTTTTTCATTGTGTGCATGCGGATGTATGTATGCTGTTATGTTACCCTTTTTTTCGTCGACGATTTTTTTCACACCGTTCAACCGATTGCTGAAATGAAATTAAAAACCAACCATTGCTTTAAAAAAAGAAGCGCTGATTAGTTTTTGGTACATATCGACTCACAAACATTAGTACATTATTATAGTACTTTTTAAATTTTTCCTAAATATCTTGAAAATGACTTAACCAATTTTGATGAAATTTAATATTCATAATCAAGTACCTTGAAGACCACAAAAAAGGTTATATAAAGTTCGAATGGATTTTGTGAAGGTTTGGAGGGAGTATGCAGGTGGTATAAATTTGTAATCTGATCGAAATAAGGGAAGGGGGTGTAAATTAGGCAGTGTCGCAAAATAAATATTTTAATCGTTCATATCTCGTCTTCGGTAAGTCGCGGAACATTGAAATTTGAAATTTAAGCTATCTAGAGGCTAGAAGAAGAACCACAAGATTTTGGCTAAAATAGAAGTACCGGAGGTTGATGTTTACGTACATAAGAATTTAACCCCTCTGAGTTTCGCAACCAAAAGTCTCAGAGCTACGAAATTCGAAACTTAAGCTCGATATAGTTAGAAGGGGTACAGCAAGATTTTACTTTAAATCGGAACACCGGAAGTTGAATTGATTTTTAATATCCTGAATTTGATATGGAAAAGTCCGAATTAGAAGTTAAAAACCTATATATCTATAAACATAAAATCCTTAGTATTCACTAAACACGACTAAATAATTAGTGAAGTAAGTGAAAATCAAATGGTAAGTATTCACTAAACACGATTCGAATAATTAGTGGAGGTAAGTGAAAGTCAAATGGTGTGCACAAATCAATAGTCCAGTATCCCTATTGGATATTGACTACATCACTGCCCGAGAAACACGGTCTTCTTCCCTCTGCTTTACCTTATTTTATACCGCTCATTGGTAACCTATTCTTAGTTTTCTTCCGAGAAATCCCTATGACTCAGGGCAAAGTCTAATCTTTTGAGGTCATTAGACTTTTATCTTGGGCTCACTATGCTCACATGCTTTGCACGCAGCACACGTTTTGCCGACTCCCAACACTCTTTCGCGGTCAAATTAGAAAAGGGGTGCCCAGGACCACTTCATTCGCCAATTCATATATCCCCATGACTTCAAGGAACTGGAACTCTCTCACAGCCTCTATCTTTCCCAGCTACCTATGATCTTCAAACCTTCAAAACCAGGGTGCATAGACACCTACGTCTACACCCTCTCACTTTCCCTTCTCTACCGGTAATGCAAGGGTCTTTCGAGATCCATGGGGGCTACATCTTTACTGGTGCACCCCCTTCTTGCATTCGATTGCATTAAAAAAAAAAAAAAAAAAAAAAACTATCGATTTATTCTTGGAAGTTAGCTGCGATTAGATTACCATTAAGGGGTATAAAAGGAGTTATACCAGAGGCAAGAAGACCCGTGTTTCTCAGGCAGTGACGTAGTCAATATTTACTAAGAATATAGTGGACTATTGCGTTGGGCACACCATTTGACTTTCACTTACCTCCACTAATTATTTAGTCATGTTTTGTGAATACCATATGACTTTCACTTACTTCCACTAATTATTTAGTCATGTTTAGTGAATACCATATGACTTTCACTTACCTCCACTAATCATTTAGTCATGTTTAGTGAATACTATTTGATTTTCACTTACTTCTACTAATTATTTAGTCGTGTTTAGTGAATACCATATGACTTTCACTTAACTCCACTAATTATTTAGTATGTTTAGTGAATACCATTTGATTTTCACTTACTTCTACTAATTATTTATTTTTTATGAAAATGATGAGAGGAGGAGTTACACCAGAAAGGCCTGGGTTGGCCCCCTCCATCAGTGAAAAGAAGAAGAAATAATTTTATGGGCTGGGCGGGGGTCGAGGGGTGTCTGTGGATACGGGTCTTAAATAGGTGAAAGGCGCATAAGTCGCGGGAAAGATGGTGGCAGGGAGCGAGTTTCATTCTCTGGAATTCCATAGGGATAAAGAGTTGGCGAAAGCGCTTGTTCGAGCTTTCTATCCAATTTAGACGGCTGAAGGCTTGCTTGCTGCCATTGCGTTTAGAAAACCGCGTGTTTCTCGAACAAGAGGGCTTTAGTGCTTTTTTTATTTAGTCGTGTTTAGTGAATACCATTTGACTTTCACTTACTTCTACTAATTATTTAGTCGTGTTGAGCGAATACCATATGACTTTTCACTTTACTCTAACTAGTTAAATTGGTTGTATTATTTTTAAATAAATATGATAAATGATATTTATCAAGTGTCATGAATTATTAATCGTGAATAGATTTTAATCTGATTGAAATAAGGGAAGGGGTGTAAATTAGGAGTGTCGTAAAATAAATATTTTAATCGTTCATATCTCGTCTTCGGTAAGTCGCAGAGCCTTGTAATTTGAAATTTAAGCTATTTAGAGGGAAAAAGTTACTGAGCATCGCTCGGTGCTCCAGGCGCTATATTATTAATTTAATAGTAAGTGTGGAATGAAAAGGCAAAGTTTTTATTTTTAGAAATTTAAAATTTATTGTAAATGATTAATTTGTTTGAAAGTGAAAATTTACGAATGAATAAAAAAATGGATATATTTATGAGATTTTTAAATGGTGAAAATCTTGGTTAATCTAAGGATGGGCTGTATGGTCCATTCTGTTCTCTTCCATACACTAGATGATAAGATATTAGTTGCGTGTTGGATAGAACCGAATCCCGCAATATGTAAACCAATCCCGTCTTTTTCTTTTTTCTTTACTTCAAGAGTGTTGTTTCGAAAATTCCAGGACGAGATTGATCAAATTTGTAAATAAATGATTCTTCCGCTTCAATGCATTCTCGACGAAAAATAATAGAAGAAGAAATAAAATAATTGTACGAGCTCTATTCTGGAACCAAGCTTTAGCTGTTGTTGCTTGAGATAATGCTCATATAAGAATCATATCAGAATCAGATAAGGCATGCCAATTAAATCTTCTTAAAAATAATAATAGAATATTTATTAAAAATATATATTTTCGGCTCCATTATTTTTATTTATCACAAAAGATAAAATAGCAAGCCAAATCAATTCGATGTATTCGTAAAAAATATAATTTATTTATTCATTATTTTGCATTTTTTTAATCTTATAAAAGAACCCCCTCCCCTCAAGGGCAGGGTTCATGGAATGAGTAACGGCAACGACAAACCGTTTCTTATGGCAAACTAACCGTAATTAAATATAATATATTTCATATGTTTAATCAAGAATTATCTTGCTTTTTTAATTTCTTCAAGTACCTATTTGTTTTAATATAAAAAAAATCCTCCACTAAATATTTTGCTTTCTGGACTGACCCCCATTAAAATTTTCTGGTTACGCCACTGCCTGTGACCATTGCGAAAGTTTTTAGTAAAGTTATTTTTAAAGAACTTTACCTAGTGTAAGATAGTACTTTTTTTAAATTCTTTAAAATGTATTCATTTGATCGGTATAATATAGCTCATGGCCAATGGGCCTTTAAGGCATTGGCGCCGTCGTGCACCGCACGATCTTGCAGATATGGCGAGTCCCGCCGTCGAGTGGGTTTATTGAATTATCTCATTTTTTTTTTTTTTTTTGCTGATTCTTTATAACTATAACGGAAACTCTTAGAAAGTTCGTACACAGGTGCCAAAATATTCGTATTTTCATTACATTAGAATCTAGTTTCAGAACTTACAAATGAAAAATTAGAAATAAAAAATCGATTTTTTTGATCGTTAACTCTTAAACAGATGTAGCCAAGAAGCTTAAATTTGGTATAAAGTTTGAAATTATAAGCTAAAAATTTGTTCCAGGATTCAACTTTCTAGCTCAAACCAATGAAAAACAAAAATTGCCAAATTAACAAAATTTGAAGATAAAATGCTTCACTTTATTCTCTAATTTTCTCATTAAATTATTTTATTTTACTACTCCTTGTAAATAGGAGAGTTACTATAGATATAATAATTAGAAAACTTAGTATAATAAGAAGGTACTTACAAGTGAGTAGTAAAATTAAATTATTTGATATTTAAACTTTACCGATGTAATTGATGTACACATCATTTCTTTATTCATTTCTAATAAAAACTAATATAATAAATTATTTTTTGTTGAGGTCTTTAGATTAAAAGTTCACAACAATAAAAAACGTATCTTTGCTTTTCTTGCTTGAAATAAACCTATATAATATATGGTATTTATATCCACACAGTTAAACCAATATAGAATTTTCACACTTTGCTAGCAGTAATATATTAGGATACAAAGCAGAAAAATGACATTTAATATCAAATATTTTTCCATGTTTATATTCTAAAAGTAAAAAGGTGAAATATACGATCACAAGTAAAAAGCCGTGGACATGACTGAGTTCTCAACATATAAACGGGTTTCGAGTGAAGCTTTTCGGTTACTATCTTGTAAATAAAAATAAATTTTGCTGTTAAAATGTAAGTAGATCTAGAGCCATTTAATATATGTTTATGTAGAAACTTTCATAATAAAAATAAATAAATATCACATCAATATTTATTAAAATTGTATTAACAAATAATATTTATAAATAATTTTATATTACTTACATTAGTGTGCGTATTATAGTGAGAGCCGAGAAGGATTTAAACCTTCAACCAACATTATACAATTCCAATCAAATACCACTATGGTTAGTTTTATTTGATACAAAGTGGAGGGCAGACAGTTGACCTACAGGAAGAAGTAACACTAATACAATTTTTTTAAATTGAATAAAAATTTGAAGTAAAATTAGGAACTTTTACACGGTACGTTTCACTCGAGTACTTTTTTTGTTTTGGGAATTTTACAAAAACAACTGAAAAAATCTTAATTTAAAACAGGGCTCAAAAATTAGGAAATGTTATATATTGAGAATTAGGACTCACTGAATTTTGATTGAAATCGGGCCTAACATTGGAGGGAGTGTAGGTATTGAAATATAAAATGGAAATATATGATGAAGAGAACTGAAATTTACTATAAAAGAGGTACTCACTAAATGGATAAATATTCAAAAATTGGGGGCTTGAATTTTTCGGGTATTTGGGAATAAGACTTTAACTTCTAAAAACTGCTCACCGATGATTTTGTAAATGCCGTTGTTTTCAAATTTTATTTGCTATGATTTTTCTTTTTTAACTATTTGTCTGACTAGCTATTTAAATTATTGTCTTTATTTATTTATTTTTTTATTTTATGGGCTGGGTTGGAGTCGAAGAATCTATGGATGTGAGTCTTGAACAGTTAAAGGTTGTAGGTCGCGCGAAAGTCGGTGGCAGTAAGCAAGGTGTTCCACTCTATACCATATAGTGGTCATTTACCCCTAAAAACGACTGGATTCGGCGATTAAGAATTTCACTTTAGGGGTGTGTGCTGATCACACTACAGTATGTGATATGTTATTTGTATTCTGAAATAATGGTCCAAAATGTTCACTAGCTCTCGGTCTATCATGGGAGTAAACAATTTTCCGAAATGTTTGATTCGATTCTTATCCGATTTGGGACGTTTTTATTTATTTATTTTGCAAATCAGGCTTAAGATTGACCTTAACTCGTCATAATAAACAGCATGCTAGTATTTATAGTAGTGTTAGAGGGCGCTAACAGTTCTGAGGAGAGCCAAGGAATCAAGTAAATGAGATATGGCCTCAAGTCCTAATAGTGTAATTAATCTTTTCTGAATTGTATCCAGGATGGCAAGAGAATGCTTTCCTCTGACTACAGATGCGAGCCATATTCAGCCGGGGACTTGAGCCTTTTCAGGATAAGAAATTAATTAGGCGTAAAATAGCGTCTGGGGCTGAAGATATATAAAGTCAAGCTTGCAATCAGCTGACTTACATCAGACGTAATTTGTTCATTCCAAGAGAGGTCAGACTCCATAGTGACACCCATTGATACATTACACTGCTCGACAAAAATTAAACAAACATTTTCCCCCGTAAACCTAACAATGGATTACAATAGTTTTATACACAGATTTTCATGCAATTTTCCAATTTTTTACAACACCTCAGAATTTTGAACCATTTTCGAGCCATATTAAATATTAAACAGCAATATTTGAAATCAAAATATTTTGTTGACGTAATAGAAAACAGCTTCATCCTTGATTTTCAAATTACTACTTGTTTTTAGCTCGATTAGAACTCGAGTTATAACTAAAAAACTAAGACCTTATGTTTTTATCTATGTTCATTATCCTTTATATATTCACGTAGTTTTAATTTTTAGTTAAAACTCGAGTTCTAATTGAGCTAAAAACAAGTAATGATTTGAAAATCAAAGAGGAAGCCGTTTTCTATTAGGTCAACAAAATATTTTGATGGTCTCGAAAATAGATCAAATGGTCTTTTTCGTCAATTTGACCGATAATATCTCAAAACTCCTGATGTGCTGTAAAAAATCGGAAAATTGCATGATAATCAGCGTATAAAACTCTACTGGAATAGATTGTTAAGTTAACAGGGAGAAATTTTTGTTTAATAGATAATTATCTTTTGAATTTCAGTGAGGTAATACTCTAGAATCAAATAAGATGTCCTATCAACGCGCCTAGATATTAGGTATTATTGTGTTTTGACTTGCTTGAATTAACCAATTATGAGATGGCTAATATTTTATTTCTTATTAAATCATTGTATTTAGAAAATGTTAATTAATTGCGTGATTCAATAATAATGAATAAAAATTTGCATTTCTATGATTCGCTTAAAGCAAATTAATTTTTCGAATATTCGAAATACGAGTATTTAATATAAAAACCCATAATCTCTCTTCTCTGGATTATTAAACCTGACTAGGATATCGTGTTATGACGATTATCAAATTATCCCAAATTATGATATTTTAGCTTTTCCCACGCATGCGCTGAGTTGCGGGAAGAGTGTGCGATTAGATGGCATGCAAACACGTTCAACACTTAGAATTCAAATTAAAATGAATAACATATCAATTTAGATAATTGCATAATTGAAATTGTTTAAAAGTCAAGAGAAAGAGAGAGAACTCTTTTTTTCAAGATATGGGGCGAGCTTATAGCAAAATATGCGAAATTAGAGATTTACTAATTATTTTCAAGTTTTGAAGATTTTATTATTTCTTAAATTTTAGAGATCAAATGAAAAAGTGACAACTTTTTCAAGACTCTGTATGCTGTTTGTAAACTATGGTGATATAGCAATTTGAACTAATTAGATCGAACTTAGCGTAAATGTGCAGTTTATTCATATAAACTATGGTGGGGTATTTAGCTCATTAGCTATAATATTTTAAATCAAATAAGCTGAAATAACTATTTTTTTTTAGCATTTTTAATGTGAAATTCCTTAAGCTGCCTATAGTTGGGCTAACCAGAAAATTCTTATAAATTATTCTTCAGTGAATTCTTTAATAATAACTAATAATATTTACAATAATAATTATTAATATGTAAAATTAAACTTCAACTATAAATTACACCTTTATTATTTTAAATTTCTTTATATGTACTAGGTATAAACCTAAGAACAATTTTTGTTGCAACTATAAAAGGTGTCATAAAAGTAAAACATCAAACATTTTGTTTATTACATTCACTATATATATATATATATATATATAGGTACCTATATACAATTAAAAATTTATTACATCCTTATAGATATTTTAGAAGTAAATTCTTATGAATTTTATATTATATTTGTGTCGACTAATTTTTAGATACCGGAATCAACAAATTTTATTAAGGTAGGTTATACGATTTCGAATATTCAAATACGTACATGGCGTAGGCCATTTGGAAGTTTTGGCAAATACTGTTGCCAAAATGGGCCGACTAGGACCGACCCGAGCTTAGCAAATTTGCCACACATGGAGTCAATAAATAATGATAAAGGACTTTTAATATCAATATAGTATTATCCGGGGCTCCGAAATACCTAAAATACCTATGGTATCGCAGATACGAGTGGTGTACGTCAAACCAGTCTTAGTATTGTACAGGGGCTGTTCATAAATCATGGTACGTCACACGAATTTCAAGATTTTTAGACCTCCCTCCCCCTGTGTCACATTCTGTTACATTTTCATTGATCCACTCCTGAATTGTGACGTCACACTATCACTTTTATACCCTCTAATAATAAACCCATTATCTTAAACAAATTAGTCTTTGTTGAAAAAATAATAATAACATATTTATAAACAAACATATATCTTTAGGGATTGAATCCTTAATTATAAGAAAATGGTTTATTTATTTGAAAAAACTGTTTTTGCTAAAAATTTCTTGCTTACAATTTTTTGTCTAAATTTATTTTCAGATTGGATTAATAATAACCTGAAATCTAAAAGATATAATTGAAAATTAAAAAAAAATTTTAATTTGATCTTTTGTGACATCACAATTTTTTAAGATCACCGCCCCCGCCTCCCCCCCCTGTCACATTTTGTTACAAATCTGAGGTGCCTCTCCCCCCTTACTGTGTGACGTAATTTATACGTCTCGCATACTGGTATACTCTATGATAATGAAGCTGAAGATTATAATTATAATAGTGTAACTTTATGTAAATATGAGTTTAACATTTTCTAATAAACAAAAACAAAGATTGGCAATTATGTAATGAAAACAGCTCCATTTAAACGTTTGTATTGTATAAAATACTTGTTACTTGTTAACAACTTTAATCCGGAGTATTAAATTTCTTCTGCCAAGTCCGAGATATAAACTAGATGAAAATCACGGTGAGTAACATCGTGATACTTTCTCGCGTGATTAGTTAAAAGCGTGATAGAAACTACGTTGAGGTCTGTTGACGTGATGTGTTAACGTATGATAAAGAGACAGAGATGCAATATTTATAGACGAAATCCTTGAATTGTCCTTTGGCTTTGGTTGAATCAATCATTATTCTATATAACTTATATATTTATGGAGTAATAATTTATAAGGTATACAATTAGAAGAAAAAAATTAGTCATTAATTTGTCAAATGTACCTATAGGTATATTAATATATTTATTATTGACAACATTCTTATTAATTTATAATCCATTTAATGAATGGCAGCAAGACAAATTGACTTGGCATTAATTTTCTATGGTTTAAATGATTTCCTTAATAATATAATTAATATATTGAGAAGGTTACTGATTTACCGTATATATTTTTACTTTCCCATATACCCAAGGGCGGATCCAGGTTTTTGTTTAGATGGGGAGGGCAGGTCCAAGAAGAAACTGAGGATTACAAATAAATTAAATTGAAAGTTTCTTTTTTTCCGAGAGTAGCAGAATTTTTATAAATTGAAGGTGACAATAAAGAGGGTGCCTTCTGCTGGAAAAAATAAATTTTTAATTTATTTATAACGAAACTATAGTCTCTTTATAAATAAATTAAAAATGTGTTCTTCAAGCAGAAGATACACTTCTTTTATTGTCCCCTTCAATAGATTAACTATAAGAAATTTAAAAAAATTAAATTAACTAAAAGAATATTAAAGATAAATAATAATCAAATTTACTTTCATTAGTTAATTTTCAGTAAGTATTTATATTTTTTTTTCATTTAAATTAAAGTTTTCAAGAATCATTTTGCGTCTAGAAGGAGGGGAGGGACAGCTGACCCTGACCATTACTGATTATGGCCATGCTTATACCTATTGAAAAGTACTAGTTCCATAATTCTAGAAATTGACTTTTAGAAGTTTTCTAATTTCAACATTATAAATTGCACCAACACCACAATCTCTACTAATTATTATAAATTTGACAATCAATTTTTGAATTCTGGAATACAATTACCTTTTATGTTACTTACAAGTTTACGCTTGATCTCCAAATCCAATTTAAATGAAAGATTTTTTTCCTTTTTTTTTTATTTTCTCAAAAACGGCACTAGAGATTTTTTTAAATTTATGTACTTATCAAGTGTCATTAGTTATTAGTCGTGTATACATTTTAATCAAATTGAAATAAAGGAAGGGGGGAGTAAATTAAGAGTGTTGCCATGATTTCAAATAATGTGAAAGTCGTGTGGCGATCACACCAGTTGATTTATTTTTCGTTCTGATACCTAAACATTTATAACAATGTTGCATCATTCCCATCAATAGTAAATTAGTAACAGGTATAGTAGAGCACAATGTTTCAAAATATATAGTAACTAACTTATGAGGAGAATTTTCTAGGTTAGGTTTCACAAAAGGAACTATATAGTGCCTATATAGATGTCGAGAATATAGTTACTATATAGTTTGAAACATTGTGCTACTAGGCAGGGAACTGGAAAAAATTAAAAACACAGAGTTTTATTATTAAATGTGCAAAAAAAAGATGTTTTGTCAGTTTATTCTAACTTCCTTAGAGATAAAATGGGCCACTGAGGAATTCAGAATAAACTGACGAAACGTCTGGCCCATTTAATAAAAATGTTTTTCAATTCCCTACTATTTCTGTTACTAGTTATAACAATTTTCTCAAAAACTATTTATTTCTTCTTTGTTAACTGTATTTTTAATAAAAATCCTAAAAAACCTTGCCCTAAAGAAGATGTAAAATCTATATTCGAATATTATGACTTGAATTTGTGAATATATGCATCTTCTGTCACCTTGGATTCAATTCAGAATCAACCAAAAAAAACTCTATTTAACTGGCTCATTGGAAAACAATTTCGTTCTTCTATTTTATTAGATACTATCATGGTTTTTGTTTTGACGAGATATGGTTAAGAATTTCTCCTAATGCCTAAAGTACGAAACATTTTCAACTATTCCCATTGAGGTTGAACTGAATACTAATCGAGCAAACACATTCACGAACTGTTTTATCCTTAAGAATTTTAGAAACCGGAATATTCTTCCTTTCTTAGTGTTTCCTTCAACATACATTTTTCAAAGATCCAAGCACCACAAATTCGAATTCAAATAAACCCTTAAAAAAAATTTCTCTTTTTTTTACGATTAAGAGTCAATCCTGACTACTATGTTACACTTTTTAGCAATTGGTAAGTGTTTCTTCTCTCTTGCCACAATGCAATCTCGTGGTCAAAAATATAACTAAAACAAACGGGTAAGCTGCACAGTTATTAATCATGCCGAGGATAATTTTTCAAAATTGAGATGACGAAGAATATTTAAATAAAGCACTTAATATTGAATAAAATAGTAAACAACAATCTATTAAAAATAAACAAACTAATAATATATCTTATTTTTTAAATAATTCTCTTTATAAAAATAATATGACCCGCATGTGTTAGTTTTTATTTTGACCACCAGTAAGCGCTGTTTACCAACTGACGATACCAATAGCATTATAAAAATTCTCGAGTTTCCATCTCAAGCTATTCAACGATTTTTTAAATGAATAAAATCAAAACACTAACCCCATTTCATGAATCGTTGTCAAGTGTAGAAGAATATAAGAAATATTTATAAAATTTATTCTTGTAATCAGTCTTTGTTCGCTTAAGAAATATTTTCCAATAAAATCTCCTCTCTCGAGATGTGTTCCCAAGTGACTCCATACATTTTTGGTATATATGATCGCTTGGCGACGACGGTGTGCTATTACTTTGGAATTTTAAATGAGATCATGATCGAGCAAATGGAGGCCTATTACCTGTAATTCGAGTTATAATAACCGTGCCATTCTTGGGAGAGCGATTCAATGCATGCTACGATATTCCCACACCAAATTAAAGAGCGATCGAGAATTGCTGATATTTAATTTGTTTGAATACATTGGAATCTTCTTAAAAAAAAATCATTTAAAGGAATTTTCAGTTTTAATAAGGATCTTAATAATTATTTACGGAATTTGGGTGTTCTTATTATATGTATGTAAAATTAAATATTTGAATGAATAAAATAAATAGTTATATATTAATATTTAGATATTCTCCATCTCAAAGAATGTTTTCTTTAAACAAATGATTATGATTATACTTATATTGAAAAAATATATTGATAGTTTTTATAATAGGTATAACTAAATAAAAAAAATTCCCGAAACGTTTGAATATTGTTTTTAAAAGATTTGTATTTATTTATATGATTATATACTTTATATTTGTTTGTCATTTTTATAATCACAAGTAATTCTATTGGTAAGTACAAATTACTTCAATATTATCGTGAAATAGCTTAGTAAAGCTACTCTAGTAGGTAATATAGATTTTTATTATTTTTATTAAAACAGTACAAGGCACAAGCTAGCTTAATAAAACCCAGACTTTATATAATCTACAATCAAATAAACATACATTGTGAGAATTCCGTAGATTTTTTCATGTTATACGAGCTAACTATTAAATAGCAACCAAATTAATTTTTAGGATATCATTCCGACTAGGAATTTTTGCGAATTTTTAAACCTAAGGTTTGCCAAGTTAGAGGAAGAAAAAGCAATACTAAAATACTTAACATTACATGATATATGTGAAAGTAAAGAGTATAGTCTTATAACAAGTTCAAAATCAAAATTTCAAGCAAAATTTTTGCAGACATAGAGATTGATTAAACTAAAATTTTTCGAAAATCCATCAAGGCTAATTTTTCAGTGTTTTCTTTTTCTTCAAATTTCAGCAGTTAAAAACTACTAACTTAAGTAATCTACAAATTAGAACATCTATAGTTGATTTGAATGGAGAATCGCCATGAAGATACTATAATCGTAAAAAAAATCTGATGGATGGACTCAGCAACAAGGGGGTCAATTGGTAAATATTGGAATTCAAAAAATAAATAATAATTATTTGTTTAGTCTATAATTGACATATGTCCCTTTCTTTTTATAAACATGTTTTCTTATTTAAAAAGAAGTTAGCATTTCGTTAGATTCTCTATTTAATAAGGTTTAATTCATATTCAAATAGATATCTAAATATACTAGAAAGCCTTTCTCTTTCTTAAATAGTAGAACCTAGTCCTTTTTTCCTTATTTTAAGACAAGTTAATAAGCAGATTCTCTCTAATAAAAAAATTCAATATTTATTTTTAGTCTGATTTCTGATAAAATAAAGTCAAGGTTAAAGTCTGTCAGAGAGTTGATAGAGATTTGAAATTTCCCGCTCAAAAGTAAAACGAGACTCTTTCAAAATCAAAAAACAAATTAAAATTTTAATCCGATGGATATTATTCAGAAACAGGGTTGAAATGGCTATGCAAATTTGCACCGGGAAGTTATGGACTCATTTTATCTGAAAAAAAGCAAAAAAAAAATCAATGCTTATCACATCTTTATTAAGATTATTAATTAAATTATTAAATTTTTAGAAAATTCAAGACTTCCCTTACATATTTCTTTTTTAGCACTAAGTATTTCCAAAGTAAACTTTGTTTTTAACCGACTTCAAAAACGGAGGAGGTTCTCACTCAATTCGACTGATTTTTTTTTTTGTCTATTTTACATGATAAGTATCTTCGCCAATTGTGAACCGATTTTGATTATTTTTTTGTATTGGGTTCAGTCTAGTTTCCGATTGGTCACTTTTTTACTTTATTTTCATTGGTATTGGACCCTTTTTGCTATGTTTGTTTAGGCATAACTTCTTTGTTTATGAACTGATTTTGATGATTATTTTTATATTGGAAAGAGGGTACCTTAGGGGTGATCCCATATTAATTTGGTTAAGTTCTGATGATATGATCAATGACGAATTAACGTAAATATCCAATTCTTATGAGCAAATAATCGAAATTATAATAAATAAAATCTTTTATAAAAAAATCAATCTTAAAACGTTCATTTAAAACCCGCAAACTTTTCTAGAGAATTTCTATATTTATGAATTTAATTTTATTATCATTTTCTGATTCATTCGCCCGACCCTTTCTCTTACGAGATGCATGCAAGGTATTATATTAAGTCACTATTAATAACATCACTAAAAAGAGAAAAATAAAAATAATTTTTATAAAAAATAAATAAAACCGACTTCAAAAAAATTAAATGCAACAAATAAAATAATAAAACTCAAAAATAAAATAAAATACACTAAAAGGTATAAAATAATAATCTAATTTAGTTACAACTAAACGACGAAATATTTACATGAAATCACTTTTTGAAGTCGGTGCTAAACAAACTATATAAGCGAGCGTACCCGCCAATCGTACTAAGTAAAATCCGTCGAGTTTGATTAATAAAATGTATATGTTTGGCACCGACTTCAAAAAGTGATTTCATGTAAATATTTCGTCGTTTAGTTGTAACTAAATTAGATTATTATTTTATACCTTATAGTGTATTTTATTTTATTTTTGAGTTTTATTATTTTATTTGTTGCATTTAATTTTTTTGAGTCGGTTTTATTTTTTTTTAATAAAATTTATTTTTATTCAAATTTATTACGATTGTAATCATTTTTCACCTGGCGATTGCTCACAGGCCCTCTTCCACAGTGAAACTGCCCGGCGTTCCGGTGGGCCAGTCCAAGCCTGGACAGAAATAAAAATTCACCCACGCCAGGAACGAAGTTCCTTACGTTATTTTAAAAATATTAGAGTTTATAAAATACGGGCAAAAATTTTATCCCCCTTAAAAAATCACACTCCATAAATACTGGCTATTATTAATACATAATAATTGTATAACTTCATTATTTCCTTGAATATATTATGAATTGTAAATCAAAATGTGAATAAATTAATTACTATCTTTAGTTTTTAAAGTTGAGAATTATTTAAATAACTCTATATGAAATTAATATTATAAAAAATTTTATATTATCTAATCAAAATAAATCAACAACTACTCTATGATTAAAATGACTTTTTTTAGGTTTTTTTATTCAAGATTTTGGAATTAAATATTTTTTTTATTTCCGGCTTGGTCTTCCGTTACGTGACGATTTCTGCCAGTTCGCTAAGCCCCGTAAAGGAACTTTGTTCCAAAAATATTTTTATCATGGGGTGTGAGGGACCCTGTAAAGTTTAAAGACATAATTAAGTAGATATAGTTTGAATTTTTTAAATTACATTTTTTTTAAATAAATATTTTTAAATTACATTTTTTAAATAAATATTTTTAAATTAAATAAAACCTTTTTAATTAAATTAAGATTAAAACAGAAATAGTAGAAAATTGCGGACAATAAATAAAAAACAGAGTTTTTATTAAATGGGGAAGGCATTTTGTCGATTTATTTAGACTTCTTCAGTGGCCTATCTTTTCACTAAATAATAAATAAATCGACGGAATGTCTGGCCCATTTAATAAAAACTCTGTTTTTTTATTTATTGTCTAATTCCCCCAGTATTCCTCTTTTAATTGTTATTTATTATGGATGCGAGTGATGTTAAATTAAATTAAATTTTTTGTTATAACTTTCGATTTATATTTTACGTTTGTATGGTAACTTTCCTTAAAATTGTGTTTTATAAAAATATATTTTCTTTGAAAAAATTTGTTCTAATATTTATTTACCTACGTATCTCATCCAGAGGCGAATCCGGACTGTTTTCGGGGCGAGCGAGAAAGAACTGAGAAAATAAGTATTTTCAATATACTTTTTGCAGACAATTATCGTTGGTATGAAGATGATGTCTAATACATGGTGTGAAAATACAATAAATCATCTTTCTGAATTAACATAAAAAAATCGAATATCCTTGGTCGATGAAGAGAAACATGGATCTTGAAGGCAAGACATTCTTCTTGAATCCCCAAGAAACAATTAAACATCTTCACTAAGCGACGTGCCATTTTATTCTGTAAAATGCTGAAATAATCAGACATCATGATATATTTTTAAATCATCAATAAAGTTATTTAACTTGGCATTCGCACAAACAAAAAAAATGAAAAATTTCAAAGGCTTTTCTAAAAATGCAACTAGTAAAAATAAGAAAACAATAGAATGTTTAAGTGAATTAGAAAACCGATCAAGTCATATTGAAGTTGTTAGAAGAAATAATAAATTGCTCCAACAAATAGTACAAACTGAAATGACAACAGAAAGTAACTGAGAGTCCGTCTTCTTGGTTAAGTCCAAACTAATTGTGTAAATGAAGAAAAAAAGAGCGGCATGGAACCGGTGAAGGCTGAGGCTGCCTCTCTATATAGGCAGGTCGTCTCTGCTTAAGAGATTTATTGAAGGAGGCGGTGGAGGCGGCGGCGGCGGCTCTTAAGGCAAATATGCGGCACAGGAAAAAAGGCGCTTACCAGGAAACGCACTTCAAACTTTACACAAATCTCAGTCGAGGGTTTGTAGGATTTTCAAACTATTTGAAAATTGGACCGTTTTAGGCATCTAATCGAAGCTCTGATTTGCTCTAGGAGGAGAGTATCCTCAAAGCATATAATAAATATTCTAATCCAATCTAATTTCATGAACCATCAAATGACATCTTCACTTAATTTTAATTAAAAATAAACTGCAACGGATCGTTGATAAAATTTATCCAAAGTCATTTGAAATATTAATATGTTTATTCCTTTATTATTAATCAGATATCACTGGCTATTTGCAGTCCATGCTTAAAATAAAATAATAAAGAATTTAAAAAAGTACTATCTTACTCTAGAGTAAAGTACTTTAAAATATAATTTTACTAAAAATTTTATATAACCTTTTTTGTAGTCCTCAAGGTACTTAATTAGAATATTAAATTTCATCAAAATTGGTTAAGTCATTTTCAAGATATTTAGAAAAAACTAAAAAAGTACTGGAATAAAGTACTAATGTTTGTTGATCGATATGTACCAAAAACTAATCAGCGCTTCATTTTGTTAAAATAATGGTAGGTTTTCAATTTCATTTCAATCGGTTCAACGGTGTGGAAAAAATCGTCGACGAAATAAACAATCGCATACACATCAAACCATCCATTCATCCCCACGCACACAATGAAAAAATCACACTTTTTAGCTTCTGGACGAGACCCCATGTAATTTTTGGCAAAATCGCCACATCCTAAACTTCAAACTAAATGAATACTACAATTTGTGACTTTAATTAAGACCATGGGTTCCGTAGTCTTTACCTGAGGACCCTTTGAAGTCGCGCTTGCTGTGAGACCGATTACAATAATTTACCCATGCTTTGCATTGGATAAAATAAAAGTATTAATAATTGAACTCAATCACGTCCATGTTATTTAATAAATGAAATACATATGCAGATATTTGGACAGGAAACTAAAAAATCAAAGAATTCACATGCAGAACGTTTCTGCCAATTTTATTTAGCCTTCATCAGGTCAATGATTATAATTTAATTACAAGACTATAAAAAGATGTACACATATTTCCAAATCAAATATATTGTCCTTAATTCTCTTCAGTATACATTCGACTAATTCTTTTATCTTTGAATCAATATGGATTTAAATTTTCTAGCTCAAAATGTTGACTAATTTTTGAAAAACCTTTATATGAAAGATTATTTATTAATAATCTTCTCATATAAAGATTTTTTTTAATTAAATAATTATTCAGGCCATATTGAGCCAAAGATAAAAGAATTAGTCGAATGTATACTGAAGAGAATGAGGGACAATATATTTAATTTGAAAACATGTGCACATTTTTTTATCGTATTGTAATTAAATTATAATCATCGAGACCTCTGATGAAGCCTAAATAAAATTGGTTAAACGTTGCAATCAATCAATATGAATTCTTTGGTTTTTTAGTTACCTGGCCAAATACCTGCAATTATACTTAATTTAATTATAATAATTTCATCAAACATTTTACTTAGTTTGTGTGTTAAAATTCAGTAGATCATCTTGTGATTCAAACAAGGAAATATGATAAAAAAAAAACTTTTTAAAAACTTGGTACGGCTCTATTGAAAATTTTGATTTGTTAGTGAACAATTTGAGCTAGAAAACAAACGTGACAGAAAGGGGTAATTATTGTTTATCCGTGGCGATTGGTGACTTTTCAACTAGGGGATGCTGTCCAAAAAAGTATCCTTCATTTTTTGAAATTTTATTTTATTCTTCGCTATTTTTTTTTTCAAATTTCAACCAATATGGGATCATTTTCGTTATAAGAAAATCTTAAATTTCTCCTAATTCTATTGCTATAAGCAAGCTGCACTCTTAGTTATTTCCGATCTTATATATTGATAGTTCTTAGAGATGGATTAGTCCAGAAATTCTCGAATCATCTTTATTTATTCCTTTTTGTATTATTACTATTTTAATAGTTCCTCAGCAAGAACAATTCTTATTCGACTAAAACTCATCTGGATTTGTCTTTGAGATGCTTGAACCGTAAGATATACAAGGCAGGGACTACAAACCTTCTATCAGCTCCCTTTTCGGAAAATCGTTTATTTTAATTTCCCCTTGAAACTATGCAACAATTTTATTTTATTTCGGGAACCAATATACTTTTTTAA
Source organism: Forficula auricularia (assembly GCA_024734495.1). Classification (NCBI taxonomy): domain Eukaryota; kingdom Metazoa; phylum Arthropoda; class Insecta; order Dermaptera; family Forficulidae; genus Forficula; species Forficula auricularia. The sequence goes on along the minus strand of JALMQS010000816.1, from coordinate 6,088,864 downwards.
ACAAAAAATGTTTTTTATAGAAATATTTTAAATAACTGATATTAATTTGAAAATTTAAAGATCCTCCTGAAATTTTGAAGTCGATATTTATGAAAATACTCTAAATGTTTAAAATTTCCGGGATTCGCCGCATCCACAGCATCCATGGACCTCACGCCACTGTTAATTATTATACAAGCCTTTGTATTAAACTTCAGCCTCAACTTTTCAAAGCTCTCCATTTAACAACTCCTTTACTGATTTTCTGCATATTTTAATCAAAATCTAGATCGTCCAAAATCTAATCAATTTGTCATTATTTTGAATATACCTATACAAACATTTTTTCACCAGAATAAAATTTTGGTTTCATCTTGGGAATCGGAAAGCAAAAAAACCGGCAGAATTAAATAATTTTCCAAAATCTCTTTTGTCCTCGTTTGACAATTTAAAAAAAATAAACAGAATAAAAATTTCAACTTTTTATCAATATGCTGCACTGCTGGTCCATGGTTTCAAATTTCTATCTTAAGCCGCTGGCTGACAAAAAATTGATAAATCACTAAAATTTCCGGAAGGCGTGGACAGTCTTAATTTTTTTTTTACAGTTTTCTCTCCAATTTTGTGTAATTCAAATAATTTTATAGTATGATAAAAAATAATAAATATGTTATAATAAACAACCATGTGGTTTTATAGAGTCAAGAATAAATCAATTAAATTTTAAAAACCATATATTTTAAAATTATATTACAAAAATTTCCCGCTTCCCAAAATGAGCCTCTTCTTATAATTTAGCCATTCGGGGGCATGTGCCCCCTGCCCCCACTTAGATCCGGTCCTGATAAAATCACTAAGACTAATGAGATTTTCTAATTGATATTTTTGTTCGTATTATAAAAATATGGAAAGTTAATGGAAAATGGCGAAATGTAAAAGTGCGAAAATCCGAGATCCCAATGGGTTTGGAGGTTTGTTTGTAGATAGGCTTGGCCTGTGGCGGAATCCAGGGCCAGCGACCTTGCCTGGTGGCACAAAAGCCAAGAGAGAAACTACCATAAGGCACTGGAGAAATGGACTAAGTCTTCCTCAAATGTCTCTCTCGGAACTGACACACTTGAACATGACCCATTTACCAAAGAAGATTCGAACTTACTTCTTTTTTTTTCTTTTAATCAAGAATATAAAATTCAAAATTTATCAACCAACCTATTTTTTAGGACGGTGGAATTTCACATTTGTTCTCTTTGACAGATAAATAAAAAATTGCACAATAGAGCGAAAAGACTTCCAAAGATTATTCATATGGAACGTGAAATCAAAACGTAAATAGAAAAACGAAAATACAAAGATAAAAAAAAGCTGGTGTTCTTGAATCATCTCATTTAACAAGCTCTCGTATTTATGAAATTGTATTCAATACCTATTAAATTTAGTTATGTAAATTTAAGTTGAATGCCTAAATATGTTAGGTATATTTCTCTGGGTGGGGACAAAATTTTGTTTTGAAAAAAATCTTAAATTTATACACGTATTGGAGAATTTATTAATATAAAATGTTGGAGTAAAAGTAATTTTAAATAATATTTTGAAAGATTTTTTATACTAGATTTTTGATGATTCACAATAATAATTAATTGGTGTCAGCTAGACGATTTCAGAGCAGAATGGCCAGGCCTACTGGGCTTGAAAGGAAATTTCAACGTGGGTTCCATTAAGCGACAATTCGGTGGATTCTTGTTTTAATAGATTCAACCAATTACGATTAGTACAGTTCCGGATCGAAATACATCTGATAAAACGTATTAGTTTACGGTTCATAAATCAAAGAGATCAAACTATATTAAACTTTAATTGTTTATATTCTAATCAATGGACTAATTATTAAACTGTGTTGCTTCATTTATTGTAAAATACTCCGTAACAACGTATGGTATTAAGTTTATTTAAAAACTTGTTGAGTCTCCGAGTGTATCTAGATTAAATATTTTTTGGTCAAATTTTTTACTAAATCTTTATGAAAACTTGAATAGACATAAATTATGTAATATCCGAAGGCTTCTGATATTTAGATTTTTAATAGTATTTAATTTTATTCTCATAACTATTTAGTTTTTGTTTTTCAAATCTTTTCAAAAGAACTGAGAAAATTTTAATTAAAAATATTTTTAATCAAATTTAAAAAGGAGGCATTTTTTTAAGAATACGAAAAATTTAGAGATATTAATGATTTCTACAACATATTCTAATAAAGTGTGCATGTTTCACTATTTCAACCAAATTCTAATTAACTTTTTATATCGGTATAAAACAACTAAATAAGAATTTTTTTTAAATTCTACCACAGACAAGGGGGGGGGTGGAGACAAATACACTTTTGGACTCAGATCTTAAAACGTAAAGGTATGTAAATTTAATAAAATTTGATTTGTATATTTAACTTACTTTCTCTTTCATTTTAAATAAAAATTATAAAAATTAAAACAAAGAAACTATACTCTCATTCGAAATGATATGATCATTTGATTAAACTCTACCCACTTATTTAATTAATTTCTTGTCAATAAATCCAAATTTAAATAAATTAAATCCAAGTTCACGTTTAAATTAAAGCAATTTGAGCCGCGAAAGTTAAATAATGTAATTAATAATTTCTTATGTAAATTCTACATATTTAGAAAATTATTTTATTATTTTTTGAAAAGGAAAAATGAATTGAGCACCCGACGGGATTCGAAACCGTGTCTCTTCTTTAGCCGAAGAGCGCGTTTACCAACTAGGCCACGGATGATCCCGCCAGCAATGCTCTTTAAATCGAATGTCATTTTTTCATTTCGAGGCTTTTTATATTTAAAGTATAGTTACTTATGTTTTAGACAAATTAACTTTTAAACGTTCAGTTTTAATTTTTTTAAAGCAATTTGAGCCGCAAAAGTTAAATAATGTAATCAATAATTTCTTATTTTAATTCTAAATATTTAGAAAATTATTTAATTATTTTTTTGAAAAGCGCGGCTAAAATTGCTTTAAGAAAAAAATTAAAACTAACCTTTAAAAGTTAATTTCTCGTTTAAATATTTTGTTTTAACTATTAATTTTAATAATAATTCACTAATCCCAGCATATACAATTATTTATGCATCCAATAAATGACAATATATCAAAATTAAATTTGAAGAAAAGAATCCAATCGACTTGATTGGGTAATAATGGAATTGAAATAATTATCGGAAAAGAGGTTTTTTTATCTAATTAGATTTTTCCTCTTATTAAAAACAAGGACTAAAGATGAGTAAGGACACTCGATGGTGGAGAAGTAATCTCCGGAATCGAAGCAAAAATACAATGTATACATTAATTAATGTAAAATAATTGCTTTAATAAAATTTATAACAAATTAAATTTGAAGATGGCATTAAACTTAAAATTTCTTAAGAAATCGTGAGAAATTTTCTTCTTCAAAATTCGAGCTTTCATGAAATATACATATTTATTTATTAAATTAATTGAACCGCGTAAATTTGAATAATTTTCATGATTCAGCCTGCGAATTTATTTATTTATTTTATTTATTTATATCGAGATAAATTTTTCTAAATATTTTTAAATATATAATAATCAGTGGAAAATTATTAGGATATTTTGTCAATATCTCTGACAAAATAATATATGAGTATACTATCCTTAAATATAAATATAACTCAGCTTCCAGGTACATAATTTATTATTTCAATAAATAATTCAAATATATGGTTCTTCAAGTTTTTTCTTTTTTAAATTATTTTTAATAAACAACTTAACCAATCACCCCCAATTAAGTCCGGAATGTAAGCGGAGTAATCATATTCACAGAAATGTATCAACATTTTTTCATTTATTAAAATTTTTTTTAAAAATATCACTGAATAATTTAGTTTTATTCAGCGATTAATCATTCCAATAAATAATAATTATTTACAGAGTTGATATATCGCGTAGCTCAGATTTTTTACACATTAATAAAAAATAAAAATATTTGAAAGTAAATTATATATATATATTCGTCTAATATATACTAATTAATATATTCGAGATTCGCTATATTGAAATTATTACGTATTAAAGATATTAGAATATTAATTATGTAGGAATATAAAATATTGCCTTTAAGCAAAGTTTCTAATCAACATATGTTTCACATAAAGTCGCTAATAAATAAAAAAGCTGATAGCTTCATTTCATTTCAAACTTTCTAGTGGATTAAAGCACTGTGTTTTTACAACAGTAACAGACTATAAAGCTAATGGCTATTAGGTGTAATTGTAAATACTTTTTACTAGTATTTAAAAAGGTTATTATAAGTCAATACACATGTTAAAAAATGCAGGTTTTTTTTAACAAACAACCTATATAGATGAAATTCTTTAAAATATAAAATTATTTGGGTTAGAAAATTTTTTCAATTTCGTTTCAGGCATATAATATTTTGATGATAATTACTCTCGAAATTCAGAAGAAGTAGAAAGAGCCGATATAGAAAGCGATAAGGCTTGGAGATAAAAGGTGAAAGTCAGAGTACAATACCTGACTCTGCGAATACTTCAACCTATTCTCTTCACAAGAGATGAGAAATCATTTAAATATCTATGACCTTTTGACATCCTACCTGAATCCGGAAACATCTAGAAGAGAACTTGAAATAAATAAATTTCTATGTTAGTTTTCAACAAAATAAATCACCCTCTTCCACTTTGTCTTCTTTAGCACTGGTACTAATTAGTAAAATATACGATTCTTGTGATAAATTTTGTGTATTTTTAAAATGAAAAAATGACAATAATTCAAGCCTTTCTGATGTATTTCCATTTTCACATTTCCACAAAAGATAGATTTTTCATTTAGGCAATAAATTAGGGACAAAGTTCAGTAATATTTTTCACAGACTTTCAAATTCTGATTTATAATTGAGAGTTTAATGAGTTGCGACCTAATCTGGTGAATAAATTATCTACTCCCGGAGGGTAGTCTCAGAAAATTTGGAAAGTATTGATGAATTGCTGAATTCTACACACGAATGGTCAGTAAAATATGTTACAGGTAATTGAAATTCAAGATACTATTTACAAATATAGTCGGTAAGTAGTAATATGTTGTAAACGATTATTTCAGAATATAGCTATAAATAATTGGAATCTTAACATTCGTTCTAATTTTTTTGGTGTTTGATATTTTACTGTAAAGATACCAATACAAAAAAAATCGCAATACTATTTTACCAGATAAAATAAACAAACTGGAAGAAAATGGGAATATTTTTTCGGACTCGATAAGCTCTCCTCATATTTTGAAGATAGTAGTGGAAGAAGAGAGTAGAGTTCTCGCACCCAGCTAAGGGTTCTCACTGTTCTGTTCAATTATGCCCTATAATGGTCGTTAAAAATTAAAAAATTTCCGACGTCCTCTAAAAACCTTTCTTTTGATGAAAAAATGTGAGGTAAATTTTTTTATTAAAAACACGTGCCGCAAGACGATCTAAGTTCATTTTTTAGTAAAATCATGTTTTTTTGAAAATTTCTCTTTAAATATGCAATAATAATTTTTTTTTTTGGCTTTTCGGTCTTTCTAGCCATAAGCCTAATTAAGATACTAGTTATATTTTTTTTTTTTAAATTTGTCTCTACCCCCGGAGTCAGATTTTAGCTGGATGCCTCGAGTCGGATTCGAACCCGGGTCCCCTGGTTAGCTCGCTGTCATGCTACCGCCTAGCCTATCTGACCCCCCCCCAATAATAATTAGTTGATAATTGGATATTATTAACAATGTTACATTATTATTTTCATTATTTATAAATTTCAACTATTTTCTCAAGTAAATTTCCTATCGGTAAGTTAGCTAGCAGGTTAATGTAAATCATCATCTATATTTATTAAAATACCAGCGCTTTCATACGTCGGGGTAACCAAAAAGACCCGGAGACGCTGTCGGGAGATGTAGGCAGTTTTCTGTTCTGTATGAGCGTTCGAGTTACCTGGAATTCTCTAGCAGTGAGATATGGTTTGGAACGCGTAGAGTAGTCAGATGAATCAGGCCTACCAAGTAATATATGGCGCGAAATTTCTCTTAGTTGTACAGTACAAATCATTGACTAAAACGTGTTGTTACCATCCTTTATGTTAAATTTATAATCGTCAGTACCTTGGTGACAATATTTAAATTTCACTCCATAATATATTCTAGCTGGGCCATTCGGACAGGGTCAGAACACTTCTGACAGTAGGTTGTCGATGGATTCATTTCTTTGAGTGAGTATTGCTCAGGAACTTTCTACCTTCTGACATGCGGAGGTGTCAATCACCTAGTGCTTTGAAGAGGAGATTCATTTCAACATGGATCCAATAACTTTTATTGAATTTTTTTTTTAAAGTGATATTTTTTTGTAATATCGTATGCTGGGACAAGAAAGAATCCTTAACTCAGTAGTCAGATGTGTTTTTAAATAAATAAATAAATATTAATTTTTCTGCAATGTTTGTCTGTTTGACTGGTAGACTAAATGAAGTGTACAAACTTTGTATACAGAAAATTTAATAGCGAAATTTTATTAGAATTATTCCCTTTTGTTTTATTTTAGGTAGAGTTAACGTTTTTCTGGATCCAAAATTGTGAAAAAATTAAAAATATTTTTTATTCAGAGATGTGGAATAGTATTTTAAATATCACATTAGGTAAAAAAAAATGTTGTTTTTTTTTAAAATTTTGACAAGGATTGGATTATTTATTAACTAGCCTGAAGAATAAAACAAATGAGGGTCTGAAACGTCTGCAGAAGGCTGAATAAAAATATTACAGCTATATTTTGGCTAAAATTTTATTTTCAATTATACTTAAAGTATGTTTTTTAATTTTTTAAACAACATAATTAAAATTTATATTTGTCGATGGTTTGGGAGATTCATAGTTTTCTAATTATGAACTTTAATTAAAGAAAAGGAAAGAGATTCAGATCAGCAAATAAGGGTAAAATGTTTTATTTAAGAAAAATTTCTAAATACCTTTTTACACTTCAAGTGATTAAATTGCGAATTACAGATAGAACAATTTCTCTGAGGCAGCTGCTTAGCTTCCACCCTCATTTCTATCTTCCATGTTTGGTGATCATTTCCTTCTATAAAGAGACAAGTTGTATGGTGGGAACTCAATTGGATATATCTCTTCAGATTATTTGTATATTAAAGGACGTTTGCACTCAAATAAAACGAGAAACGAAAAATAAACAAAAGCGTCGGACAAAGAACGTAAAAAATGAAACGTGAATTAATGTGCAATTAAGACGAAAGTGAGCGCTGCAAGTTGTCCTTGATTCGTAATCAGACAATCTCTCTGGAAGAGTCGTAGAGACGACCATGGCGCCCGCAAGTGACTTTTTTTATATTTTATGTAGACTGTTTCCTGTTGATAAAAATTACCTTAAGATAAAGATAACAGAAATGGAACCCTATCAAAATATTTGTCACATATACAAACTTTGATCGGAGCAAAATGCAAATTATATTCAATTAAATAGAAATGAATTTATCAATAATTATTAAATATTTTTTATTATATAAATAAAATAATAAAATGTGCAGGGTGGGGCTAAAAATCTACCACATTTTGAAGAGGTGAAAAAATATAACTAGAAAAAACTGAATATATTTTTGAAAAGAACATAAAATATATATTTTTTAAATCTGTTTTAAACATTATATCAGACGAAAAAAATGGGGGAGGGTTAAAAAATGAAAATTCTAGCCTTTTCGATCAAACTCAACCAAATTTTCTATACAAATTCTGTGGCCCACCAGAAGGCTAGAAATGCAAAAACTAAACATCCAAAATGGAGGGAAGGTCAAAAATGAAATTTCTAGCATTTTCAAACAAACTATGTATCTATTCAAAATTTATAGCCTTCTGGGGGTCTATAGAATATGTATACAAAATTTGCTTGAGTTTAGTCAAAAGGGCTAGAATTTTCTTTTTTGACCCTCTCCCCCATTTTAGGTGGTTAGTTTTTGCATTTCTATCCTTTTTGGGGCCCACAGATATGTATACAAAATCTGGTTGGGTTTGGTCGAAAGGGCTATAATTTTCATTTTTGACCCCCTCCCCTTTTTGTCTGATAATGTTTAAAACACATTAAAAAAAATATTTTATGTTCTTTTCAAAAATATATTCAGTTTTTTTCTAGTTAAATTTTGTCATTTTTTTTTATACCTCTTCAAAATGTGGTAGATCTTTATGCCCCACCCTGTTTATAAAAAATAAATGGATGATGCTTGTATTTATGTACGCACGTTAGAAGTTATACTTCTTTGCCTTGACTAAAAATAAAATTAAAGGTGACAATAAAAGAGTGTGTCTTCTGATGGAAAAATAAATATTTCAATTTATTTATAATGAGACTATAGTTTCGAGGGCTTTGCCCTCTTCATTAGTCTATTACAATTATATCACAGGGATTGATGTGTGAAAGTTTCAAATGCAAGACGATTAAAGCTTGAATTAATTATTCGATTATAGTAGGTAAAATGGATTTTTTTTAATACTATGTAATAATAAATAATTAGATTATAAATTGATATCTATAAGTTAATGTTAAATTTATTTTCATTTATCTATTACTGATAACTTTGCTTTTTTTAAATAAAAATATTCTTTTATATTTTCTGTTTTAGAAAATAGAGCCCTCCTAGAGAATGCATTCAAGATAATCGGAATTAAAAACAGCATATTATTCATTTGTGTGGCGGAAATCGACCAGTGAAGGTGCGGGACAGCCATTCATCTAAGGTAAAAGCAAATCGACTAAACTCTAATTAATCTTGATACATCATTAATACATTAATTAGTAAAGTCATATTAATATTCAGACATCATATTATACTCAAAACAGCCACTCTCAGCATGAAAACTTTATCTATTATCGAAAATAGTTGAATAAAAAAATAAAAGGCAAATCTTTTGGCTAATATAGGAAATCCCTCGAAACTATAGTCTCATTATAAATAAATTGAAAATTTTATTATTCCAGCAGAAGACACACTCTTTTATTGTCTCGTTTAATTAAAAAAATTTTTGCTACATTGGCGGTTGGTGATTTCAACCAAGAGGTGCTGTTCAAAATAGTACCCTTCATTTTTTGTAATTTAATTTTAATTTTCGCTTGTTTTGCAAATTTCATCGAATAAGGTCAGGTGGGGTAACTGGGACCGGGGGCAACTGGGCCAGGGGTCCTGTAACCCCAGAGCTTTTTAATTTTACCGCATTTTTTTAGCGCAATTCACTTTTTCATATTGGTGGGAAATTTTCATTGTTCCTGAATTAGAGAACTTTCTTTAAGTTTATTTTAAACTTAAGTACTTAGTTAAGTTAATTACTTATTTACTTATTTACCAAGTTATGTGCTTACTTCTTACCTAGTTGCCTTACCCAGTTCCTTGAAAATATTAAGACTTGAGTAAGTACTTAATTAAGGCTTTCTTAATCATAAGGAACTTATTTAACTTTATTTCAATGGGTAAAATGAAAATATTTTACTTTAGTTGTTTGATTTATGATACTTTTTTGTAGATCAGCTGGTCGGCTGCCCCCTTAGGAAAACTCCCTAACTACGACAATGCTCTCTGATCCATTTGATTATTTTCAGACAAGCGTGAAAGTTTTATTTTTTAATTAAGTTCTGAAGAAACAGAAATAGACATATTTTCCTATAAATATTTAACTTTCATTGGAATTAGAAAGAAAGATTTACAAGTATAATTGTTATTGCTGGCTCGGATACTTTAAATAAATTGCTTTAATTAAATTCTCTATAAAAGTGTCTTTTCAGCATTTGCGTGAAAAGTTTAGCCGTGATATGTGATTAAATGTGAATTTTATTAAAATATTTAAAAAAAAGTAAACATTTTTAATTATTTATTTATTTAATTTAGAATCAAAGAGTTAATTGCTTAGGTATCCAGGTGCTGAGAGACTTTAATTACAAAACATATATGAATATTTATTGAATAAAATATATTTTGTATTGTTTTCAATTAAATAACAAAGAAAAACAGTATTACAATAATATAACGGCATTTTTTTCTTTAAAATTAAATACTATAAAATAATAGAACGTGTCAAACAAAATATTAATTAAACTTCATAAATGAACTTGTCAGATTAAAGAACAAAGAAGCATTTAAGGTGAGAAAATTTAAATTTATTAAATAATATCAAAAGAAAAATATCTAAGTTACTGAGGAAGCTGTAATTAAAAAACGAAATGTTCAATGAAGATTAAAATGTGTTTTTTGAAACAATTATTCAGATACCTATGCATTATGAATTTAAAAATTAACTAAACTATAATATATTTAACCTTAATTTAATAAAACCTATTATGGTAGTTACCTGGTTAGCTAACCGTCCGAAGAGCTATATTTAAAGTTTATTCTAAAGAAAAGCTTCCTAGTAACTATGGATCCCAAAAAATGATTACTCAGTACGCCTGGAAAGCAGGCAACCGGCATGTCGTTCGTGCCAATGCTTTGAATTCAGTAGCAATTTAGAAATTTCTGAAACATGGAGAAAAATAATTTTCTAACATGTTTATGTCTGTTTGGACGAGCTCCAGACCGACGAAAACCCTATAACGGAAAGTCGTAGAAAGTTCATTCTGGTACTAAAATTGTTCTATTTCTAAAACTAAAAACTCATTCTTGCTTCAGACATTCTGGTACCTAAATCAGAAGTGGTAATACAGAAAATATACAAATAAAACAGCAAATATTCCTTAATATTACACTCGGCTAGCTCAGCGTGACAAGCTGCCAAAGTTCATTCTGGTATTACTAAAATTTTTGTATTTCCAAAACTAAGAACTCATTCTTGCTTCAGACCTTCTGGCACCTAAATCAGAAGTGGTAATGCAGAAAATATACATTTTTATTTTATTTATTTTTTTATTTTCCCGGAAACTCGATATATGCTAAAGGAAGAAAGTTGAAATAAAACAGCAAATATTCCATAATATTACACTCGGCTAGCTCAGCGTGCCAAACTGCCATACTGTGGAGATTTCATTTCAAGATTATTTTTTCTTTAATTTTGTTTAGAAATGTCCAAAATTTCGAAAAAAGCCAATTTAAAAGTAATATTTTTTTCTTGTGTCCCTCTGTCTGGACTTCAAAATTCACGTTAACTCAAAAACGGAAGGTCCTAGAAATAATGTTATTAGCTGCAATGTTTGTATTTCCAAAATATCTATATAGTTAGATTGTGGATTTTATAAATTCAGAACTTCTGGATAAAAAAAATACTCAGAAAATCAGAAAATAGGGCGGTTAAGTTTTCGTCGAACGTCGTCAAGTTTTTATCATAATATTCAGTTTACGAACTTTTATATCAAGTTACAGTAATGTTTTAACATTAATTGTTCACTGATAAAATACAACATTAGCTAATCATCAAAATTTACAGAGAAAGTGCTGAATCGTGAAAATGTTTTCAATTTCGGCTCTAATTCAACAATTATGATATTCTTCTAATTGGTAAAGAAGGAAATTCCAGGGAAAATTCTCAATCAATAGGCCAAGCACCCTGAAAGGGATGGAAAACAAACGCAGGAGCTTTGACCGCGTGGTAGTATCCAGTCGCCAGGTGACCAGTGACCAGTGGCCAGTGCGGGGTCTTCAAAGCACTCTTCGCGGACGTGCGCAAGCAAGTCTAATCGAAGCTAACCTAGCTAGGCATAATTATGCTATGCGGCTAGAGCCTCATGAAAGAAAAATTTTAAAAATTAATACACGATCATGTCAACAAGGGTATATAAATAAAAACATTTATGATTAGAAAAAAAAGCGCTTAGCTAGTCACCAGACAGAAGACATTATCATGCAAGCATTGTTTCAGAATAATAGCTGAGAGGAAAAATTAAACGTGTCGGATTGGAAAGTCAATATACCAGTAAAATTTTAAGCTTTTTTTATTAATTATTATAGATTGAATAATAATTTTAAAATTTATAAAATAATAAGATACAGTAAGTGACCCAAAAGTGGACTACCCCTTAAAGAGGACACCTTAAAACATTTCGTCGCCTTAGAGTGTAAACATGCTAAATTCATTTTATATCATATATGACATAATTATTAGAGATTGTGGTGTTGGTGCAAGGTGAAACATCTTTAATAAAGATAAGAGTAAATAAATATTATATATAATATTCATTTACTATGAGTTAAGGATTCTTGGTCACTTGTTTCACATTAAAATTTTAATATATCATATATGACATATTAATACCGTTCGAAAGAACAAGAGATCGTCCAAATAAAACTGCTACTTAAAATTACGATCGTAAGTTGTAGAAAAATATGTGAATATTTTTTTTGCATAACAACAATATTAAATTTTGTTTGTTTTTTATCTGCCCTGTAAAATTTCCCTGTTGTGAGTTAGCAGGTTTACACTCTAAGGCGACGATATCTGTTTAAAATAAGTGCAAATATGCCCCAAATTTTGTCTACTGCAATTACTTACATCGCCTTGTGAACAGTTTTACAAGGAGTGGCGAACATAACAAAGAATTTGGGGCCTATTTGCTCTTATTTTTAGCCGACTTCAAAAAAGAAGGAGGTTCTGATTTTTTTTTTTTTGTGTAAATGGTACCTACCTGATATCTTCGCCAATTGTGAACCGATTTTGATGATTTTTTTTGCATTGGGTTCAGTCTAGTTTCCGATTGGTTAAAATATAAATTTCATATATTGGATCTTTTTTGTTATGTTTGTTTAGGCATAACTTCTTTGTTTATGAACCGATTTTAATAATTCTTTCTGCGTTAGGATCAGAATAGCTCCAAGAGAGTCAAGATACCTAACTATTTATTTATTTTATGTATGTTCAAAAAGAACTTTTTTCCACGTGGACCGATTTCGATGATTCTTTTTTTATTGCAAGCGGGGTACCTTAGGGGTAGTCTCATATTAATTTGGTCAAGTTCTGATGATTTGATCAATGACGAAATAACGTAAATCTCCAATTCTTATGAGCAAATAATCGAAATTATAATAAATAAAATCTTTTATAAAAAAATCTTAAAACATTCATTCAAAACCCGCAAATATTTCGAGAGAATTTCTATATTTATGAATTGAATTTTATTATCATTTTCTGATTAATTCGCCCGACGCTTTCCCTTAGGAGATGCATGCAAGGTATTATATTAATTCACTATTAATAACATCACTAAAAAGAGAAAAATAAAAATAATTTTTATAAAAAAATAAAACCGACTTCAAAATAATTAAATGCAACAAATAAAATAATAAGAACTCAAAAATAAAATAAAATGTACTAGAAGGTATAAAATAATTATCTAATTTAGTTGCAACTAAACGACGAAATATTAACATGAAATCACTTTTTGAAGTCGGTGCCAAAAATATACATTTTATGAATCGAACTCGACGGATCTTACTTAGTACGTTTGGCGGGTACACTCATTTATATAATTTGTTTAGCACCGACTTCAAAAAGTGATTTAATGTTAATATTTCGTCGTTTAGTTGCAACTAAATTAGATAATTATTTTATACCTTTTAGTGCATTTTATTTGATTTTTGAGTTCTTATTATTTTATAAACACAAATGTTTTAAGGTGTCCCCATTTAAGGGTATATCCACTTTTGGGTCACTTACTTTAATATGTGTGAGAATTGTGAATATTTTGTTGACACTTAAGTAATATCTAGAACCTGGCGGACCGAGTATTCCTCGGTAAGCTTTTACGTTAGTTAAAAGCTGTATAAAAATATTATTTTAATTTTCAATTCAGGTAAAAGCCCTGATTTCGATTAAATAAAATTTAAATAAAAGATAATTAACTTTTCGACCCGCTCTGGCCATTATCAGAACATTGCTTTGCATAAAGCTTTCAACTATATATATACCTATATATAATTTTTACTGACTTAATACTATTAGATTAAATCCTATCATTGTTATCGTCTTTTCAGCAAAATTAAAGCACATTTATTTTTAGTCTGTTTTCCATGGCTCCCTGGAGTTCAAAATGACCGTATAAAAGTTACATTAATGGTTTTTATTAAGAATTTTTTAAAAATAAAGAAAATTTGTTTTTAATACATACCTTTTTATTTATCCAGAAAGTCATCAATTCGCTTTAATCGATGGCTTAATAAATTTATGAGAGATACACAATTTGATGAACAGTTTTAGGGCTTTGTTTGTGTGCTTTAGGGTATTGAATCTTACACAATATATTTTTTACTAATACGTATCTAATACAATTAATACAAGAACTTACAATTTATTTTTGCAGTGAGTTAATGTGATTTTACCAATATAATATAGTGTTTTTTTTTTACTATACACAATTTTGTAAATTTCCTTTCTATTTGTATTGTAAACATGTAGTAGATTTACAATTTTTTGAACAGTGTATTTATTAAGTGGTTTTTACACATGTATAGCGGCTTTGCCTTATGTATATTTTATTTTTTGAAAACTATTGGAGAATTATTTTTTCCGAAAAAATGCTTCAAATATTTAAATTTACCGAATATAGAAGTATCACTAGATAATATATTTTACTTTAATAAAGTAATTAAAAATGAAAATAACTTTATATTAGGTTGATCTTTAAAGTCTTCTCTTTTATTTATGCAATAGTAGTAGATAAAGACAAATAATAAATAAAATAAAGCTGGAGAAAAAGAAGTTAAATCTGGCTTGAGATAAAGATGTGAATAAAGTCAGCCTCTGGGTCGCCTTACATGGAATACGAGCGAACAAGCAAGCAAAAGACTCACATTACTCAAATCCATCCATCTCTGGGCTGGCACCCTATCCTCTGCATGCTCATCTTCACAGATAGATCTCTCAAAAGATGGATGTCTGACAGCTCCATATTGACTATAAACATAACTAGACAAGGAAAAGAGATACTATGCTTATAGAGAATATAGAAGCTTTCTTTTTCACTATTAATTTTAAGTATATAATAATAATAATATTTTTATAATTTTATTTAAATAAATATACCCTATATATTCAGTAGTAATTGTGTGAACAATATCAAAAGAGTGACAGTTGAATGGGCCCGTATCATGTTTCGGCTATTTTCTATAACAAACTATAATAACTTGTGTAGCAAGTTTGACACGTTTAAAACGACTTGACTATTAATGTCAACCTCTACTGATAATATCATAATAATGGAATGCAATAAGGTTATTCCGCTAGTATTAGATAAGAATCGATCGTTATTTTTGATTTTAAGTTGATTTCTCCATGTCTTCAGCAATAGTTACCAATAATAATCGAAGCGTCAAAAATTTAATGTAGAATTGTTATTCCTCATGTATTAGATGAGAATCGATCACTATTTTTGATTTTAAATCGATTCCTCTATGTCTTCAGCAATGGTTACCAATAAAAACCGAAACGTCAAAAATTCAATATAGAATGGTTATTCCTCAAGTACTAAATCAGAATCAATCACTATTTTTGATTTTAAGTCGATTCCTCTATGTCTTCAGCAAAGGTAACGGATAAAAAAACAACGCAGTTGCTATGGTTACTTATAAAATTTCCTCCCAAATGTTTATCATTTCACAGCGAGAAGCCTAACCATTCTTACTTAAGCAAGTTTAAATGAGCTATATTACCGATCAAATATATACATTTTAAAGTTTTTTTTAATTTTTGGTAAAATAAGGAATTTAAAAAAAGTACTATTTTACTCTAGAGTAAAGTACTTTAAAATATACTTTTACTAAAAACTTTATTTAACCTTTTTTATTGTCCCCAAGATAATTAATTAGGATATTAAATTTCATCAAAATTTGTTAAGTCATTTTCAAGATATTTAAAAAAACTAAAAAGTACCCAAATAAAGTACTAATGTTTGTGGGCCGATATGTACCAAAAACTAATCAGCGCTTCATTTTGTTAAAAGAATGGTAGGTTTTAAATTTCATTTTAATCGGTGCAAATCACTCTCGATCGAGCTGCCAAGCTGAGCAGACCTCTTATAATCCTATTAGCTCATATTAATATTATATACATTGTAAAGTGCATTGGAATATATTATTTTTTTATTTTATCCAATGCAAAGCATGGGTAAAGTATTGCAATCGCTCTCGGGGCAAGCGTGGCTTCAAAGGGTCCTCAGGTAAAGACTACGGAACCCATGGACTCAATTAAAGTCACAAATTGTAGTATTCATATAGGTTGAATTTTAACACGTGACGGTTTTGTCAAAAATTACATGGGGTCTCGTCGAGAGGCCAAAAAGGGCGATTTTTTCATTTAGTGCGTGCGTATGGATGGATGTATGGATGGATGTATGTATGTATGGATGTTATCGCTTTTTTGGCCCACGATTTTTTCCACACCGTTGCACCGATTGAAATGAAATTGAAAACCTACCATTAGTTTAACAAAATGAAGCGCTGATTAGTTTTTGGTACATATCGGCCCACAAACATTAGTACTTTATTTCGGTACTTTTTTATTTTTTTCTAAATATTTTGAAAATGACTTAACCAATTTTGATGAAATTTAATATCCTAATTAAGTACCTTGGGGACCACAAAAAAGGTTAAATAAAGTTTTTAGTAAAATTATATTTTAAAGTACTTTACTCTAAAGTAAGATAGTACTTTTAAAAAAAATTTTAAATTTATTCATTTGATCGTTTTAATATACCTCATTTAACCTAACTTAAGTAAGAATGGATAGGCTTCTCTCTGTGAAATGCTAAAAATTTGGGAGGAATTTTTATGAGTAACCATAGCAACTGCGTTGTTTTCTTATCCGTTACCTTTGCTGAAGACAGAGAAATCGATTTTAAACCAAAAATAGCGATTGATTCTCATCTAGTACTTGAGGAATAATCATTCTATATTGGATTTTTGACGTTTCGGTTTTTATTAGTAACCATTGCTGAAGACATAGAGAAATCGATTTTAAACCAAAAATAGCGATTGATTCTCATCTAGTTCTTGAGGAATAATCATTCTATATTGGATTTTTGACGTTTCGGTTTTTATTAGTAACCATTGCTGAAGACATAGAGAAATCGACTTTAAACCAAAAATAGCGATTGATTCTCATCTAGTACTTGAGGAATAATCATTCTATATTGGATTTTTGACGTTTCGGTTTTTATTAGTAACCATTGCTGAAGACATGGAGGAATCGACTTAAAATAAAAAATAGCGATTGATTCTCATCTAATACTTGAGAAATATCCATTCTATATTGGATTTTTGACGTTTCGGTTTTTATTAGTAACCATTCCTGAAGACATAGAGAAATCAACTTTAAACCAAAAATAGCGATTGATTCTCATCTAGTACTTGAGGAATAATCATTCTATATTGGATTTTTGACGTTTCGGTTTTTATTGGTAACCATTGCTGAAGACATAGATGAATCGACTTAAAATCAAAAATAGCGATTGATTCTCATCTAATACTTGAGGAATAACAATTCTACATTAGGTTTTTGACGTTTCGATTATTATTGGTAACCATTGCTGACGACATGGAGGAATCGACTTAAAATCAAAAATAACGATCGATTCTTATCTAATACTAGTGGAATAACCTTATTGAATTCCATTTTTGATGTTTTGACTATTATTGGAAACCTCTACCGAAATGTAGAATCGACTTAAAATCGAAAAGACTAAATTCTTTTGGTAAACAACTCAAGCTTGAGTTGTTTGCCATAAAATAATTTAGTCTTTTTGATTTTAAGTCGATTCTTCTACATTTTCAGTAGAGGTTTCCATTAATAGTCAAAACATCAAAAATGGAATTCAATAAGGTTATTCCTCTAGTATTAGATAAGAATCGATCGTTATTTTTGATTTTAAGTCGTTTCCTCCATGTCTTCAGCAATGGTTACCAATAATAATCGAAACGTCAAAAACCTAATGTAGAATTGTTATTCCTCAAGTATTAGATGAGAATCGATGGCTATTTTTGATTTTAAGTCGATTCCTCTATGTCTTCAGCAATGGTTACCAATAAAAACCGAAACGTCAAAAATCCAATGTAGAATGGTTATTCCTCGACTCTTAAATGAGAATTATTTTTGAATTAATTTCAATATGAACTACAAATTGCAAGTGATATCTGATTAATAATAAAGGAACAAACATATTAATATTTCAAATGAATTTGGATAAAGTTTAGCAACGATCCGTTGCAGTTTATTTTTTTCTTTTTTCATTTCCTCACTGTCTTTCATTGTTTTAAATAATTATCCCTAACCAGTGAACAGTCCCATATCGACCAGGGGCTTTGCCCCATGCCCGGCCCCATGCCCGAAATGATATCAACGCCTCAACCAACGAACCCCGACACCAAAAACATCACAAATAGTGAAACTTCATGGCAGACATGGCAGATGACCAAAAAAAGAAAACGTTCAGGTACGCCAACAACTCTTGATATTCAACAAAATAATCTCGAGCCTGTTCCACAACAAAACCGCGAAAAAAACGATAACATACATCCATCCATCCATCCATCCCCACGCACTTCCAAAAAAATGGCACTTTTTGGACTCTCGACGAGACCCCAGGTAATTTTTGGCAAAATCATCACGTGCTAAAATTCAACCTAATTGAATACTACAATTTGTGACCTTAATTGAGTCCATGGGTTCCGTAGTCTTTACCTGAGGACCCTTTGAAGTCCCGCTTGGCGCGCGACCGATTACAATACTTTACCCATGCTTCGCATTGGATAAAGTAAAAATAAGTCATTAAACCGGAATCCCGGTTAAAGATTCGAATCAGATTCTTAACAAGTGTGGTGATAAAGAACCTTTTTTTTCATTTTAATGGTAATTTAAATGATTAGAAAAATTATCCAACGTGCATAGTATTTTATTGATAGATCATAATTAAAATAAAATATTGTATTTCTTAACACTTTGCTTTTGAGTGATCGCTGAAATACAACACCATTAACCTACTAATGGTTACTCATACTTTTTCATCAGTCAGAAATCTAATTATCTTGAGTGGAACGATTTAAGTAACTTAATGTTAGATTTTAATAGGGTGTGTTTATAAAAATTTAAATTGAAAATTTAATATGAATCGATTGTATAATTTAAGTATTGAGCATATATTTTCTTGTAAAAAATAATAAAAGTTATTGTCAATTAAAAATTGAAAATTTATGAAAAAACAGAAACCATGCATGACATGAGAAGTTATATTATTATTATTATTATTATTATTTTATTTGAAAATATACATAAGGTACATAAGGTAGTTTCAAATGCCAAAAAAAAGGTTTACATTATGGTGTTTTTTCCGACACAGTTATTTTGTCGTGAATAACATATTTTTTGTATTTAACTATTTTTAGGTCATTTACCATATTATATAAGTGAAAGGAAACCGAGGGGTGAACCGCGTTTGGAATTAGGTATACACCGTCTTTGGAATTATTTGGAATTACTTTGGAATTAATTAGATAACCTATTGCCATCTATTGTCTTTTACTTGGAAATAAAAGTGTAAGTGTAAGTAGGTGTACACGATTTTAGGTCGCGGTTCAGCCCTCGAAGTAAACAATTAATAGAAATTTAATTGAACTTCTAGACAAGATGAAATTTTATCTATCTATACTTATAATAATAATCGGCTTGAGCAACGACGTCGACGTGATTTTTTAATTTGAAAACTCACTAATAGTTCATAACAAATAAAAAAATTTAGCATCCTACTGGTAAGATACCCACCGAAGGCGGGTTCACATCTGGTTTATGAATAATAGGATTACAGGATTTGAGCAGCCAAATAAAGAGAATGATCTCCAAAAGTCGACATTTAGATTTGGAGGCTTTGAGCGGAATAGTGGACAAATCTTTATAATGCAATTTTATTATTAGTATTAAAATAGTTAGCTTGTGATAAGGAGAAATAGACGTACTACTTGATTAATAGAAGTAGACGTACTACTTGATTAATAGAAAATTCTTTATTTTGTATCTGAGCTTGTTTCAATGTCCCCAATAGATATGGACTTGTATCGACATGTATTCTGAGATTATTATAAAAGTGCCCAAATTTATATTTCGCACTCTTTTCTTCTATGCCAGGGTGAGACATTCTACCCCATTTGCATTTCAGAAAATTTATTATTTTTTAATTTTTATTTTTAATTGTTTTGAAAATATTTTCAATGAAATAAGGGAATTATTTTTTCGAAATTATTATATTAATAACTAGCTGCAAGGCTCCGCCTTCGGCGGCCCTCTTGCTAGCCAGGGGACACGCCCCTAGACCCCTAGCCCTCCAACCCCCCAGGCTTGCAAGCTAAAGACTGCTGGGCGTGTTTAATTTGATAATAAAATTTCCAAATCAAAATGATTTAATTTTTTATTTTTGTAAAAAAATTCGAATTCGATTTTTTTTTCCAATTTTTCAGGTACCTTAAATCCTAAAAAATGAAAATCCCTCTCTCTCTCGTGTGTGTGTGTGATCAAATAAAATATAAATATTTTGGCACTAGAACGAACTGAACGATTCTGCGTTCTTGACTACCTAGTGATTAGAATGGAGAATCCGGGCCGACAAAAAAAAAATTATGTCTACGTTTTTGAATTATCGTGAATTATGGAAATCTAGACAGATCGATATTATATATTATTATGGGACCTGAATGAACTTTCTACGACTTTCGTTTTTCTGCTATCGTGGGCTTAGAAATCCAAATTAACATACTAAAACGAATCAACATTCTCAGGCATTTTCAGACATTTCTCAAACCAAAACACAAACACTAATGAAGCTGTTGAATAAATTTATAATTTTCTCATTAATATATTAAAGAATAATTAACATATTAACGAGAATTGTTTTGATCCTGCTTATTAAACAAGATCTATATCGCGAGACTACTGCTGGTTGAAGCTATTGGAGTCTGCTGAGTCTTAAGTTTGGACCAAGAGAGAATGAAAAAGATATGATCAATTTAGCTATAATCCAACGTCATTTTGCGTTTAGCCCGCATGACACTTGGATGGATGGTGCAAAATGACGTTGGATTATAACTAAATGGATCATATCTTTTTCATTCTCTCTTGGTTCAGACTTAAGACTCAGCAGACTTCAATAGCTTCAAAAGCAGTAGTCTCGCGATATATTTCTTGTTTAATAAGAGCGATCAAAACAATTCTCGTTAATACGTTAATTATTCTTTAATATATTAATAAGAAAATTATAAATTTATTTAACTTCATTATTTCAAGTTAGAAATATATAAGTTCAGATATTATTTTCACTTAATATTTGAAAAAACGCCTGCATTCGATTCGCGATTGAATCAAATATATGGAACATACGAAGCTGTTGAAGCTTTCATTTTTGTGATTGATTTTATTAAGATTTGAAATTTTAGTTAAACCTTATTTATTTATTGGCTAACTAGACAAAAAACAAAGTGAGAAGCTGAAAATGTATTTATTATTTATTTTTATCTCTTACATTTACGATTAGACATACTTTTACATAGGATAGGGCGCCATGGGCGTGCCCAGCTATGGGCAAGTGGCCCGCAGCTATGGGCAAGTGCCCCCCCCCCTAGAAGACGAAATGAAGTCTATTATGTTTTCAAGAAAATTAAAAAAAAATATTTTTTTAAATTTACTTTACTTTATATAACTTTAAACAAATTTAAATTTTTTTTTAATTTTCTTTACTTTATTTAAATATGTTTCTCCAAGAACCTGTACCATTTTTGATTTTCGTCTTATTTTGACGAGTTCTATAAGAATCCGTCGTCAAATCGCGGCGCCAAGTAAAGAGTGATTCTAAAGTTACCATATACTTGGCCCCTCTCTTATATTTAATAAAATCATTTAGAGGGTGGGGGAGGGTCAAAAATAGAATTATTGAACCAAACTCAACCAAATTTTGTATACATAATCATTGAGCACCCAGAAGACTAAAAGTGCAAAAACTAACCAAAGCTATTCAATATTTGGTTCAGTTTAGTCCAAGGGCCTAGATTTTATTTTTTGAAAACCGCCCCCCCTCCCCCCTAATTGTGTTCCCAAAAATATATAATAATCTTTTCGCTATTATAAGAACATTTTATAGTATATTTCCTTTTTCTTGTTTTTTTATTAGATTGAAAATCTTATAGTTTTAATTTTAAACGCCTCCTTAATTTTGGGTCCGATTTCAACCAAAATCTAATTGGCTCTTAATCTCAATGCACCAAAACTTTATGTGAAATTTCATTTTGATATTCACACTAGTTTTAGAGTTAGAGTGTCAACAATAATTTGGTATCTCAAGCACGTAGTAAAGTACTAACAGACATTTTGACAAAACAGTTAATATCTTGAAAAGTATAATTTTTTCGAGGATTTTTTTGTAGACTGTATAACGACATGGTTTCGCAAAATTTTTAATAATTCACTTAATAATTTTATATAAAAAAAAAATAAAACCGACTTCAAAAAAAATGGAATGCAACAAATAAAATAAAATACACTAGGTATAAAATAAATATCTAATTTAGTTACAACTAAACGAAGAAATATTAACATGAAATCACTTTTTGAAGTCGGTATACATTTTATAAATCGTACTCGACGGATCTTATGGCGGGTATGATCGCTTATATAGTTTGTTTTGCACCGACTTCAAAAAGTGATTTCATGTAAATATTTCGTCGTTTAGTTGTAAATAAATTAGATAATTATTTTATACCTTTTAGTGTATTTTATTTTATTTTTGAGTTTTATTATTTTATTTGTTGCACTTAATTTTTTTGAAGTCGGTTTTATTTTTTTTTTCATAAAAATTATTTTTATTTTTCTCTTTTTAGTGATGTTATTAATAGTGACTTAATATAATACCTTGCATGCATCTCGTAAGAGAAAGCGTCGGGCGAATGAATCAGAAAATGATAATAAAATAAAATTCATAAATATAGAAATTCTCTAGAAACGTTTGCGGGTTTTAAATGAACGTTTTAAGATTGATTTTTATAAAAGATTTTATTTATTATAATTTCGATTATTTGCTCATAAGAATTGGATATTTACGTTAATTCGTCATTGATCATATCATCAGAACTTGACCAAATTAATATGGAACCACCCCTAAGGTACCCTCTTTCTAATATAAAAAGAATCATCGAAAACGGTTCATAAACAAAGAAGTTATGCCTAAACAAACATAGCAAAAAAGGTCCAATACCAATGAAAAAAAACAGGACCAATCGGAAACTAGACTGAACCCAATACAAAAAATCATCACAACGGTTCACAATTGGCGAAGATATCAGGTAACATATACACAAAAAAAAAAGAAAAAAAAATTGGTCGAATTGAGAACCTCCTCCTTTTTTGAAGTCGGTAAACAAAATGGACTGTTTTTCTAATATTTATCAAAAAATTTTAAGGAAAATAATTTTTTATAAATATTTATTTTTATTATTTTATAGTTATTTGATAAATGTAGCTTCGACTAATCTCATAATGATTCATGATATATCCCCCTCTTAATTTTGGGTTTATTATCAACTATTAATATCTCCTTTTAATTATGAGACTATTTTATTAGAAATATTGAGCTTTCTTCCATTTTTGTTTGAAAATATTTTTAATCCCCCCCCCTTTTTTTTCTTTGGTCACTATCAATATCAATATCAATGGGAAGCTACCCCTGCGATAAATTTCTCCTAGAAAATTACAATAGAGAGGATACTCTCCACAGTAATCGTTGAGTCTCGGAATCGAATATTGCACTTGAAGAATAATCTTCTCTAGATATTTAAATAGTCATCGGAGCGAATTATAGATAATGAACTTAATTTTAGTAAATTAAACTATCAAAATGTTTCTTTATTAGATTTTTTGAATAAGTAGAATATCTAAGCCCCTAGAGCAGGATTATCTAACTTTCAACATAAATTTCACCATCACTGCCTAACCATTTGAGTCACACAAATTTATATAATTTTATTTATTCTTTATTAAACAAGATTTCATTTCGATCAGAAAAGTTCATATAAGTAAAATGTCTAAGATCAATAGTTTGCGCGTTAAAAAAATATTCCAATATTGTAGAGTTAATGGACTTGAATCAATGACAAATAAGGTGTCCGATGGTGAGACATCCTCCAGATATAACAGACCAAATTAATTATAAATGAGAATTAAATCGATCTTATTTTATCGATTTCATATATTTGAAGGTTCACAGAATGTCTATTATATAAGAAAATAACACTTTGATTAAGAATTTTGTAGTTTAAAAGAAATTGTATGAAAAGATTCAATTTCTTCCCTCCGAAATTGAATCAACTAGAAATGGCCAAAAGTTTTATTTTTTTCTCATTAGATATTTATTCAAATCTATTGAATTTTCATATCTGTGTGTTATTTTCATTTATTATTTATATCAAATAATTATTATTAGGAAATTTGCATTTTAAAGGGTAGTTTATTTGAAGTTCAATTTGAAAAAACGCTAATAACTCCGTTGAAAATTTCATAAAAAATATGAAATTAATAGATATTATAAAACAATTAATTATAAATCATTTAATACTATTTTGAACGAAATTGATAGAGTAGCTTTTTGAGAAAATGGTCAAAAACCATCTGAACCGTCAAAAAAATGATGTTTTTTGAAAGCATGAGATTCCTTTGAAAAAGTTTAAAAAGTCATATGAAACAAAACTGTGACTTGTGACATGGAGGTGAATTTTTCAAACCCATCACGTGTTTCAAAAACAGCCTTTCATAGACGGTTTCAGATGGCATTTTGACGATTTTCTCGAAAAGTAGTGAATCGATTTCGTTCAAAATTGAATTAAATTATTCATTATTAATTGTTTTATAATATCTATTAATTTCATATTTTTGAAAAAAATTTTAAAAATAGTTTTTAGCGTTTTTTCAAATTGGACTTTAAATAAACTACCCTTTAAAATGCAATTTTCCTAAATAATTATTATTTGATATAAAAAATAAATGAAAATAACACAGAGATATGAAATTTAAATAGATTTGAATAAATATCTAATGAGAAAACAAAATAAAACTGTTGGCCATTTCTAGTTGATTCGCTCCCGGGGAGAAGAAATTGAATCTTTTCATACAATTTCTTTTAAACTACAAAATTCTTAATCAAAATGCTATTTTCTTATATAATAGACATAGTGTGAACCTTCAGATAGAGGAAATCGATAAAATAAGATCGATTTCTTTCTCATTTATAATTATTTTGGTCTATTTTATCAAGAGGCTGGGTCGCAAGTCACCCGGCATCAGAGAGTCATTTGTTACGGTTTTCTAGCTTGTTTCATTTTCTTAAAAACTAACAAATCAATTTCGTTCAAAATTGGAAATAATTATTAATAATCGATTGTTTTATAATATTTATTAATTTTATATTTTCAACAATTATTTCAAAGTAGTGATTAGCGTTTTTTCAAATTAGACGTCAAATAAACTACCTTTTAAAATGAAAATATTCTAATAAAAACTATTTGATAATAAAAGATAAAAGAAAATATTTCATAGATATGAAATTTCAATAGATTTAATTGAATATGTGATGAGGAAAAAATTAAACCCTTGTTGCCATTTCTATAGTCGACTCGCTGCCTCTGTGAAGAAACTGAATGTTTTCATAACATTTCATTTAAACTACAAAATTCTTAATTGAAATGCTATTTTCTTATATTAGATTGATTACGTGTACCTTTAGATTAGATGATGAATTGACCGATTTGTACTAAATTTCGCCTATGCCCCCTATACCAGTGCTCCTTATATATATATATATATATATATATATATATATATATATATATATATATATAAGTATTAGCGTGCTCCTTATTTTGGTAATATTTAAGGAGTTAGGTGTTGGTTCTAGGTGAAACATTTTAATATAATGAATTTAAAACTCAATTTTGTTTTATTTCTTTTTGTGAAACCTACCTCGCACCTTATTTTGGATATTTTCTAATATTTACGCGTACAGGGACTCATATGGTTTGAAATAAATATAAAAAAAATATTCCCGAAGTTTCAAGTCTCTATCTCAATTTTAACCAGCTACCCAGCGATAAGTTTCCCATCTAAATAACATGGGATTTTTGGCATTGAACGATTAATTTTTTATTCTGGCCAAAGTAATGGTTCAAAGAATTTGAAACTGTAGACTTTATCCTTATAATAATAGCTATCCCTCAGAATTTTTACAGATTTTTAGCTATTATAACTTTCTATAACTTACTAATTCTAAGATATAGCAGTATTTTATCTAGCTTTAACTACAAAATTATAATAGTTAAAAATCTGTAAAAATTCTGAAAAATAGCTACTATTATAAGGATAAAGTGAACAGAATTTCAAATTTTTTGAAATATTACTTTGTCCGGAATAAAAAATTGATCGTTCAATGCCAAAAACCCCATGTTATTTAGATGGGAAACTTAATCGCTGGGTAGCACTATGTTAAAATTGAGATAGAGGCTTGAAACTTGGGGGATATTTTTTTTATTTATTTCGAACCATATGAGATCTTGTCCGAGTAAATATTCGAAAATATCCAAAATAAGGAGCACTCTAATATCTATAGTTTGTTTTTGTTCATATAGGTTATTTGAATTTTATATTTTCCTTTGTTTACTGTTGATTGGTAATATACTGACTTTTTCTAGCTCTCAAATTTTGGTAAAACTTCACCGATCACCCCGCAAACACTTCAATCACCCGTCTATATTTTCTTATAGTCCAAGAGCTAGTGGACACATTTTGACTACGGATTTGACCCAACTAGAAATAATGCGTAATAGTACCGTCTATGATAGTTGTACAGGGAATGGCCAGTCTGGCTGGCTGTAGCAGGTGGACTAGGTACTGCGCATGGTGTGAGTGCGGTAAAAAATACATATGTGTTAAAAAATATTTTTGACCCACAATGAAATTATAAAAATTATAATTTATAGTCAATTATAAACATAATATATTCACTCCAGACCATTTGAGTGGTGGAACGTGGAACCAGACCACCCCAAAGTGTATTTTTACAACATGAAAAAAAATATTTGATGCTATTTTTTTCATGTTGTAAAAATACACTTTGGATGGTCTGGAGTGAATATATTATGTTTATAATTGACTATAAATTATAATTTTTATAATTTCATTGTGGGTCAAAAATATTTTTTAACACATATGTATTTTTTACCTCACTCACACCATGCGCAGTACTTGATCCACCTGCTACAGCCAGCCAGAATGGCCATTCCCTGTACAACTATCATAGACGGTACTATTAAGCATTATTTCTAGTTGGGTCAAATACGTAGTCAAAATGTGTCACCAGCTCTTGGACTATTATGAAGAGGATCGCATAAATGTTAGTAGGGCCATGGGCGCTAAATATCTTAGGACGGTACTGTCCTTGATATTGTTTAGCTCCTGAATGACCCATATTTATCTTCCAGTGAAAATAAATGCAAGCAATTATTCATTAGAACCTGCTAAAGGAATCGCTAAACAAATATAATAGTAGATCGCTATCATTGGTACATGTCCCATTTCTGGACCAACACAATGATTAAGTTTTAATTAAGGGTGACGTGTCACTCTGACAGCTGCTGTTTGCTTTCTAATTCCCACAGAGAGGCAACCAGCCTCCGCTCCTCCCTGATCTTGCAGCCTCTGAGTCTGCTTCATCTAGTTCAATTTCTTTGAACTTCACCTACGGTATGTAAAGTGAGCCCTCACAAATTTGACGCTCTCATTGCATGTCAAGGGTTTGTTTTATTGCAGCGATGAATTCACGGAGTCAGGTTAAGCAACGGTTCTTTCCCCCCGTTGTTCCCGTACAAATAAAAACTATCATTAGAAGATCGGAATTTTATTTATGCGATTTTTAAAGCGATCGCTATTTATAGACATTCATCTTTAGAAATGCACCTGTATTGCTCGGAGATAAACATTTTTTTTATTTTTTTTTAATAGTATCTAATACTGGAAAATAGATTAATTATATAATAAAAAAATAATTTCATACTTGATCGAAATAAGTATCAAATTAATTACTTTAAATAACATTTTTCAATGCAATTATCATTTGCACTTTTAATTACCTAGCACCTGGAACACCGAGTGATGCTCGGTAATGCATATGTTTGTTTAAATCAACAATTTGTTTTATTTTGATTCAACCACCTTTTAATAATTAGTTTTATTAAAAAACTTATCAAAATATTTTTTTCCCAAAAGTGAGACCTGGTATTAAATCGATTCTTCCTTGTCTTCAGCAATTGTTACCAGTAGATAATAAAATCGAAACGTCAAAAATTCAATACCAATTCAATTCAATGTAATCGAAATTAGTAGTTATCTTGATCTTTGGGCAGCCTTTCCATCAATTCAGGATTAAATTCTACCTATCCATCTTCAATACCTCTAATTAATTTTATTTTTATTTAAATGACAATTTTTTGAACCAGCTATCTAATTAATTAAACTGACTAATTTTAATATATAATATAATTTGTAATGATTTATTAATGGGATTTAAACTTTAAAAACCAATTAATTATTAAAAGGAAATTGAATAAAAATGTAATTATACATTTTTATCGAGACAACCACCTGTGAATAATTATTTCAATTAACAAAAAAACCCATCAAAAACAACTTTGCCGAAGATGACACCGTGACAGATCAAATTGTCAACCCAAAAACCCCCTAACACATGAATTTCATCCAAATCTTTATAGCCGTTTTCAACAACCCGATTCTATATATACAAGAATTGCTCGTTTAATATAATAAGATAAGATAAGATGTATTAAAATTTCCCCAAATGATTTTATTAGAAATTTAATAGAAACTTTTATAGATTAATTTTTATTCTTGAATAGTTAAGGATGTCAAAAATGTAGGCAAAAATTTTTTTTATACCAGCGGAAAAATTTATTTTCGTCTTTGTACATGTTCACGAATATATTATTTTGTTTGCCTAGACTAGCCACATAAAATCAATTTCTTTAAAATTCTTAAAAATACAATATATCGAAAGTTTTAATTTATTTTTATTTTTTTATAAATATGTACATACCTACATACATATGTATACATAAAAATACTGTATTTAAATACAGTAGTATGATTTTTACACTATTTTTGATTGTACAGTAAATTAAAACTAGATAAACATTTTTTTTTTGAAATATTGATCTAGATATTTTTGTTTGCATTAAAAAATTATTTAAGCGTTTTCATTCACATAATTTTGATTCCAATAAAAAATTACGAACGCGATTGATCAATATCGATGGGAATCGTTTTATACGAATTAACGAGATTTTCCCAAAACACGACTCTAATTCAACGGAAAAATTCGAATTATGAGACGTTTTGTTGATCTTGGAGAGGAAAAAAATACATTATACCGAGTGGACTGCATTGTTTTATATGAATAAACGAGATTTTTCCAAGGGACCACTACTTATCGCGATATACGATATATCGGGATTTCACTATATAACAATTTGTTTATTTTTTGTTTAATATAAAAAAAATATTTTGAATATCAAAGAGTGAAAGTCCTTTTTCGGTCTTGAGAAAGGTCCAATTTACCTGGCCATTTTTTTTGATATTACTAATAATAATTTTTTTTTAATATTTTAATTATCTATCCTCCTTTATTATTGTAAGTGAAGCTCAAATCCATCTGCCTTTCGTGGCCCCCATTTTCCACACTTTTGGATCTTTCCCATAGCCTTTAAACGGTAAGAAATTGTTTGCTGTGCAACATTTAACATTGCTGCCATTTCTTTTTGACTCAAAGTATCATCTTCAACCAATATTGCTTGCAATTCGGCATCTTCAAACTTTTTTGGTGGTCTTCCACGTTCTTCATTTCTCACATCAAAATCATTATCTCTGAACCGTTGAAACCATCTTTTGCATGTTGTTTCTGATAGAGCATGATCACCATTTGCCTCGACAAGCATTCGATGCGACTCTGCAGCACTTTTCTTCAAATGAAAACAAAAAATTAATGTTTTTCCACAAATCATCAATTTGTGATACAAAATTAGACATTTTTAAAACTGAGGAAAAAATATGATGTTGTTTGTTCAATGACTTGATGTATATTAAATATGTTTAACAGGTAATATTTCAACAGTAAACGATATGCTCAGAGTGTTCAAACTTATTTATTGTAAATAAATAATAAAATAAATAAATAAAAAATAATAATCCATAAAAACATAATATAAATTTAAGAATTTTAGTCTGTTTAAAAGATGTCATACCAACAAAACAAAAAAAATTAAATGTACCCTATCGACACATTTGTATCTTAACGCTCACTTCATACCGGTATACCTGGTATACTGCCACCTCCTAAAATATTTACTATTACTCCTGAAACACCCTGTGTATAAAATATAAATAGGATTATTTGAATTAATTAACGGAGCCCCCTTCCCCCAATCTTTACGTCCCTCATGTGAATGAACACTTTTACAAAGTATAAAAAATATTTTGAATAGTTATTATTTATTTCGTCTTCTGGACCCTTATGGAGAAGCGACCAAGTAGAGAAATGAAATCCAAGCAATAAAAGCCTTTAGTTCCGGAACCTACATAAAAGTTAACGATAGATTGGTGCCCGAGGCTAAATTTGCCGATGAGAATAATTCCGTTGAAAGAAAAAATAGTGGGTTGCAAGCTGCTTTGGCACAGGGGGCAGGCAAGCAAGATGACTCATTTGCTGCGCATCTTTGTGCAGAGTCAGCAAGGCGCTGGCTGGCGCTCAGCTCACCTCTTGCTCTGCACGTTTACTGTGTCACCGAGTCACTGGGCCCAACTGTTCTCCTGGTCCTTAGCCTAAGCCAACCGGTTCCCAGATCAGTTCGCATTGTCTTCTTCTTCACCGGGCATTCTCTGCAGGTCCCGCATTCCTGGCTGCCTTTGCGATTCTTCAAATGGATTTCAAGAAACAATTTGCGAAAACCTCCAGAATGTACTCATCCGATCAAGGAAATTATCTAAATTGTTTTCATCTTAAGCTTTTACTTTATTCTTTTGAACTGCAATGCTCTTAATTTAAAGAAATAAGACAATCCAGTTTAAAATACAAAATTACCTCTTTTATTATTCTTAAACAAATCAAGTCTCTAAAGATCCATTAAAGTAATTTAGCTTTAGTGACGTCCTGAGACGCAGAAAAAACATTTTATTTTCTGAAAACAAATTCTTAGTTATACTTATCCATACAATTAATTCATTTCTAAATGAAAAATAATTCAATTCATCACATTTATCAGATAAACTTGATTATAGGTATATATAATAATAAAAACTAACGCCAACCTCGTCAGAAATCGAACCCAATTAATAAAGAATGGACTATAAAGCAATGAATTAAAACACTATATTATGATATTTCAATTTTTTAAACATTGTCTCCTTTCGGGAAAGCATACATTCACCAAGTAGTTTTCTTTTTGAGTTCTTTCAAAATTATTTTATTAACTTACTTTAAAAATATCAGGTGAGAACTACCATATAAAGCAATGAATTAAAACACTATATTATTTATAGTGCCAGAAACGCTATCTAGGTAAATGGCTATTCTTCGAGACCAATCACTTCTAACATGTAATACTAACTATAATACTTAATTTCAGTCCAAAACATACAAAATTTAAATGCATATCTATGTAGCAGCCTTTTTGAAAAATTAACCTGTTTGGAAATAGTCTAGCCCAGAGGTTCCTATATTGTTTGCCGCGGCCCCTTTACAAATGCGCCATGAAGCTTCATATTATATTGAAGCAAGACATTTGTCCTAAAAATTAATTTTTTTCTCTTAATACTACGTTATATTAAAGCAATTTGAACCTCGAAAGTTAAATAGTGTAATGAAAAATTTCTTATTTTAATTCTACATATTTAGAATTAACATAAGAAATTATTCATTACTACATCTTTTCAAAAAATAATAAAATAATTTTCTAAATACCTATATAGAATTAACATAAGAAATTATTCATTACATTATTTAAATTTCGCGGCTCAAATTGGTTTAAGAAAAAATTAAAACTAGTGTTTAAAAATTAATTTGTCTATTACATTATATTATTATTTGTATTATATTTTATTACGAGTAAATTCTATATATTATATTACTATATGTGTTTCTGGAGGGGCGCCAATAAAGTGCCGTGCCCCGCGCGACGGTTATGTTCGCTACGCCACTGAATAAATATGACTCAATTTTATCGAAACCATTTTATAATATTTCATGATGAACTTTTAATTCTCTTTAATTTCGATATTAACTTTTCCAAAAATTAAAATAAAATATACTTAATAAAAAAATAAAAAAAAATGAAAAATAAAACCGACTTCGAAAAAATTAAATGCAACAAATAAAATAATAAAACTCAAAAATAAAATAAAATACACTAAAAGGTATAAAATAATAATCTAATTTAGTTTCAACTAAAAGACGAAATATTTACGTGGAATCACTTTTTTAAGTCGGTGCTAAACATATACATTTTATGAATCAAACTCGACGGATTTTACTTAGTACGATTGGCGAGTACGATCGCTTTTATAGTTTGTTTGGCACCGACTTCAAAAAGTGATTTCATGTAAATATTTCGTCGTTTAGTTGTAACTAAATTAGATTATTATTTTATACCTTTTAGTGTATTTTATTTTATTTTTGAGTTTTATTATTTTATTTGTTGCATTTCATTTTTTTTATAAAAATTATTTTTATTTTTCTCTTTTTAGTGATGTTATTAATAGTGATTTAATATAATACCTTGCATGCATCTCGTAAGGGAAAGTGTCGGGCGAATGAATCAGAAAATGATAATACAATTAAATTCATAAATATGAAATTCTCTAGAAACGTTTGCGGGTTTTAAATGAACGTTTTAAGATTAATTTTTTTATAAAAGATTTTATTTATTATAATTTAGATTATTTGCTCATAAGAATTGGATATTTACGTTAATTCGTCATTGATCATATCATCAGAACTTGACCAAATTAATATGGGACCCCCCCTAAGGTACCCTCTTTCTATTATAAAAAGAATCATCGAAATCGGTTCATAAACAAAGAAGTTATGCCTAAACAAACATATCAAAAAAGGTCCAATACCAATGAAATAAACGGGACCAATCGGAAGCTAGACTAAACCCAATGCAAAAAAATCATCAAAATCGGTTCACAATTGGCGGAGATATGAGGTAACATAGACACAAAAAAAAATCAGTCGAATAGAGAACCTCCTCCTTTTTTGAAGTCGGTTAAAAAATTAACTATCTAACATGATTTTCTATGAAAGCTAAAAAGAAATTTTACAAATATAATCGCTTCCCATAATAAAATAAGTAAAAAAGACTATAATTTTCATAAAAACTTAAAAGGATTTGATTTTTTTCTTCTCCTTGGGTGTAACAAAAGAATAATTATTCGATTACTTAAGCTCTTGAATTTTATTCATTCTAAAAATATAGATTCATGATCTCTATTATTTTCGAATTTATCTAGTTTTTCTGAAACTCTCCGTTCCAGTTCATTCCCACAGCTCGACTCCCGTCTCGTCGGTCGGCCGGAGGTGATTTTAAATCCATTTATTTAATTTCTTTCCAAATTTTTTGTATCCTATTCTTCCCACGGACCAAAACCTTTAGCTGTAAGATTATGTTCCACAAATTATTTTTTCACGGCCAATTGTCTTTATAATATATTTTATTGAATTTTATCGTTAAAACCATCGGTGCTGTGAATGCATTTCAGATATGATCAGATTTAATTAATTCTCATTATATTAATCGAAAAATCGTGAAATGCTACTGAAAGAGGAGACAAATCATCTTGTATCTGATAGAAAATTGAATTAATTTTCTCTCTTTCACTCAAACAACAAATGAAAATAGAAAATTTGTTTTTTTCTTATTTGAACTTTAAACCAAATTCGAAAATTCCTTTATAATTTAAAGTTGATTTAGTTCAGAAATATAACAGAAACTGAAATGATCTAAAATTGACTATTTTTTTTCGGCTTTCTCGGAATTATCCATTTTACGATACTATATATTAATTAATTTTTTCCCAGTTACCTATTAAGAATTAGATTAAAGTCGGATTGCATCGAGTCGGGCTTGAAGTCCTAAATTGTTAACTTGCATCAAAGAAAAGCAATTTTCGCCTTAACTTAATTGATAGAATAAAGAATTTCTACTTACAACATTAATTTAATATGTAATTCTATTATGTTATAACGTCTATTACCTTATAATAGAGGTGGACCATGAATTTGTGTGATCCTGGGCTAACACTATTTGGGGGCCTACCTAATTAATCAAACTAATTGCCATTTTGTCAAAAAACTGATTTCTAATAATGATGTATACGGTATAGGAAAAAAATTAGGACAATAAAATATTGCTGGGGGCCCTTTATATTCACAGGGCCCTGGTTGCAGCTTAAAAAGTCCCTGGTTATTAAGTATTATTTTACAAAACATATCTAGGACCATTTAATTTTAAACAGTAGTTCTAGGATATTAGGTATACATATAAATATTTTTCAAAATTTGTTTGTTCATGAGTTATCAAATTCTGTGATCTAGCTCAATCACCAATAATAATAATAATAAAATGATGTTTTATATTTAATTGTTTTTAATGA
Source organism: Forficula auricularia (assembly GCA_024734495.1). NCBI lineage: Eukaryota > Metazoa > Arthropoda > Insecta > Dermaptera > Forficulidae > Forficula > Forficula auricularia. The sequence goes on along the minus strand of JALMQS010000816.1, from coordinate 6,054,109 downwards.
GATTGTGAGCTGGTTAGATTTTATTTGAAATCGAAACACGCATAATTGACATTTACTATCGACTTTATTTAAAATAAAAAATATGTCTTAAAATAAAATTTTTGGAGACTTTAACGCATTAATATTTCTATTTTTTTTATCAAATACTTAACATATAAAAAAAATTATCAAAACAATTTTTTGTGCACAATTAAAATTGCATGCCTATTTGTTCTAAAATCTTATATTATTATATGAGTAATTCTTGTATAAACATATATATATATATAGAATCGGTTTCTCGAAAACGGCTCTAACGATTTCGCTAAAATTTGGTGTTTTTATCAAGTATCATGAGTTATTATATGTGTCAAATTTTTAATCTGATTGAAATAAAGGAAGGGGTGTAAATTAGACATGTCGCAAAATAAATATCTTAATCGTTCAAATCTCGTCTTCGGTAAGTCGCAGAGCCTTGAAATTTGAAAATTAAGCTATTTAGAAGCAAAAAGTTACCGAGCATCGCTCGGTGCTCCAGGCACTAAAAGTAAAGGGGAGAGTTATGGCCAAGCCAAGTTGATGGCCACAACACCTTAGAATTAATTACACTAATACGTAATATACTTAAAATTTCAATTATTTTCGTTGAATAACAAAATATTTTGATTGAGTTACTATAAATTTATATAAAAGCTTAAATAAATGTTAAATTATTAAGATATATTGACTTTTATATTTCTTAACAAGCAAAAAAGAGAATGATAAAATGTAAGGATAATTGAAAGTAAAAAGATCAATCTTATTTGCGAAGAGGATTTAAACAGGAATGAGAGTTCTTCTCCTTATTTAAACAAAATAGAAAATAAGTGTAGCCAATTATTTCAATGTATTTCTGTCTAAGGAAACTAATTGAAACAACTTAATTTAATCTATATCAACATAGATTTACCATTATACCAAGAATTATTTTATAATTAAGGGTAATAATTCTAAATAACATTTCTTCTAAAAATATTGTCTTGTAGTTATTCGGAATCTCACTAAGATAATTTTTTATCAACTGATTAACTATTATGGTCAGCTAACTTAACAATCAATGCAATATTTATCTTGAAAGACTAAATCCGGTACAAATGGAATAAAGGAATCTCCAAGCATTCCTTTGATATCTTGGATGCAATTCAGAGACGAGCTACCCGAATAATAGCAGATTCAGGGACTCTCGACTCACTGGCCCATCCTAGAACTGTCTTCACCATTTTTATTATTTTTTATTATTATACTACACATGGCTTTTGTTCTGACTAGATAAAATCAATAATTCCTCCAAAAGTTTCATTTAGGCGAAATTCTAAGATTCGACACTTCTACACTCTTAAATTGGAAAATAACCAAACAAATGCATTCGCCCATTCGTTTATCCATTATCCCCTTAACTTCTAGAGATTGGAACTCTCTTCTCCCGTCCGATTTCCCGACTTCATATAACTTTCAGTCTTTAAAACCCGCATCCACAGAAATCTTAACTCCGACCAAATCCCTGAAATCTTTTCTTTTCGTGATAAAAGGGTCCACCGTGGACGACAGAGGTTGTACCTTTTGGTGCAACTTCTTGTTTCACTATGATTATAACTATATAAAGAAACATTTCATCAAAATTCAAACTACGAATATTATTTTTTTTTTCAAAAAGCCTGTGTCCCCGGTAACCTGAAATATTGAATTCATTGGAATTTTTTTTATTTATTGCCTATTCTTGCTAAGAAATAACAGAAATGTAAAGAATAATTATTATTTTCTGTCTGTCCATATTTCAAAATCCTGACACCGACAATATCTCATGAATGTAAGTCTGTAGAATGTTCTTTGAGGTGTTAGAATGTTTTTATTTTAAAAACAACAAAGTGATTAGTTATTAGGCTTCAGGATTTCAGGGTGGAAAATAAAAAAAATAAAAATTTAGAAATATAATCGAAACACCTTATGAGAAGATTGTTGTAACTAGTGAGCTTAGGTATATTTGAAAAGTAGTTTGTATTACCTATTAAGATGCCATTTTTTTGCCACTTCTTTAATATGTTCTTTAAAACTTTTGGAATTTGTACGCAGATTAATTCATACCTTGAAATACTAAAATTCGCCCTTAGTGGGAAATTCTTCTCCCGGTTGAGAACCCCTGATTTAGCTAGTTTTTATTTAGTGTCATACTTTTATCATGTGTTAGTAATGTTAGTGAGGGAACCGGGTTTTAGCCAGCCACATTTTTATTTTGCCACTAGCAAGATCGAAATCGGACGCCCCGCGTCTACATCGCCATCAAGACGATGCAGAAGCGGTAACTGGAAATTGAAGATACGCCAACTGTTGTTGAAAGATTGAACTCCCTCAATAGGGTCTTGATTGATCAGTGTTTAAATGACATATAAACAAAAACCAAACCTATTTTTTAAATAATATTATTTGATTATCCATATGACATTTGTGAGAGCGACCCAATTGAGTTAGTTTCAATTTCTACTACATGGCGGAAACACCGTACTTACTATTTACCAATAGAGCGCGCGTCTACCCGACTCCCCCAGATAATATTTTGTATAGAAATTTTTATTTATGTGTTAGTAGGGGCCGGATTATAACAGGTCAAATTTTCGTAATGAGATAGGCCTGAGGTATGTATTATAACTTTTGATTAATTTGATACTGTTAAGGCTAGGGCACACACAGTCGATTTTCAGTCGGCACAAAAATTTAGTTGGGTTGGTTTGAAATCGTGATGCATTATCAATTTATAACTAAGTTCGATTTTTTTTTGTAAGTGCTCATCGAGCCCTTTTGATTAAACAATCGAGTGGATCTGCAGTTGTGTTGTGTATGCACCTACATTAAACTAATTATATTTATGTCTATCAACTAAACTAACGCTCGACTGAAAATCGACTGTGTGTGCCTATCCTAACACTCTTTTGATTCTCCCCGAAGAATAGTAGGTAGGTACTAATAAGATTATGATGATCGTGTAACGTGTACATTTCATTTATTTTATTATAGTAAAGAGATTGAAGAATTTGTTTTCTACAATTTTTTCTAGAAACAAATTATTCACGTCAAAAATATTTTTTATTTTAATATTTCTTAATTAGTTGTACATCAGCAACTTTTCTAAATCCAGCAAGATTATAAATATCTGCCTCTAGTGGCTGAACTACTATACATGAAGGTTATTGCCAAAAGTCTAACGAGGCGGACACTAGAAGGAAATATTTTCCGTTCCGCCAGGCTGCTCCCGACTGACAAACACACTGCATGAAGTGTCAAAGTGTATTACGCGTGAGAAAGATGCAAGTTTGCATTTCATGCTCAGTTAGATAGCAAATTAGCCTGGGCAACTTTATAATTAAATTGACTTGCATCCGTGAAATATCTCTAGATATAAATATTGAATGATATGTTAAATTTCAATTAAATTATTTATCACTGTCAGGTGAAGCGGAATTCAAGTACGTCGCAGTCACGTGGGTTGAGGGCGAAGTATTAAACGGCCCGTTAATTATCCTGTCTTCACAGCATTGAGTTATCGGAGCGATTAATAGCCCTGGTGTGGATCGTTTGAATAATCACCTCATTTGGGAAGTTAATAGTCGCCCGACTGCCGACAGATTAAGAAATTACATATCCATGGATGGATAAGGCAGAAATTTCCTAGTTCAAATTCATTAGCAAATTTTTAAATTTTAAGGTAGTTGTTTCACCATATGGGTTTTCTTAGGATTTTTTGAAATTTAGATAGATTATTATTTAAATACTTCTGCATCGATTGGTGGCAAAACGAAATTTTTGAACAATATAGTTCTGGAGATATTAAATTCCAAAGATAGAGTTTTTCAGACTTTTATACATTGCACTATACCGGATATCGGAAAGTTTACATACATATTTAATTATAATTTAGAAACTCTTCTTACCCTTGTTATAAAAAATTAAACCAACATTAAACAATAACTAATAAATTTAAAAAAAATTAATTTATAATTACAACACAGTTTCTGAGATAATAATTAATCAATGATGAAAAATGTATAATGAAAAATTTACACTAAAAACAAGCTGGCAACAACGCATTTATTTAACCTAAAAAGTGGGTTAACTTTAGTACTTTTTGACGTTTTTTCGCTTCAGCCTTTGTCGCAACAGCTTTCAATGCATAAGAACTTTTTGTTTTATAAATCTCCCTTTATAATGTACTTTATCTGACATTTCTATGATAAAATATATACAAACTCAGACAGTGTTGCCAGATTTGTCAAACCAGCACGGGATTGGCTAGTAGTGGTACATAAACAGCAACAAGTTTTGGGCTTATGAATTATGAATCCTTATTGTCTGTACTATATACTCTAGAATTAACTTTTTGTTAGTATTGTCGCGAAACAACTACCTTACTACAAAAGGGAAGAAAGAGCTGAAAATTATACCAGACGTTTGGTGTTGAAATTTTTATTGAAAAAAATATTTTTGATTGGAGTAACTTTTAGATTCATTTTGTTATATGATAATTAATCAAAAAATTTAATTTTAGATAAAAAAAATGGGTATTTATTGACTGTGAAGAAAGTTGGATTTATCAAGGGTCTTGGAATAAGATTTATTTTCAAAATTAAAAAAAAAAAAAAAAACAATCGGGCACCCCTCCCCCCTCATCCTAGAAAATCTCGATTCCATCCCTACTATTTTGGTCCATCTCCCGAGTGTACATTATATTTCATTTCTTTAATAAAAATGAATAGAAATTTCCATTGAAAAATTATTTATCGAATTTCAAGGAAATTGATAAAAGGCTGGGTGGCTGTTCTCCTTGCTTTCCTTCAAGGCTTAGTTGAAGCCAGGCAGGCAGAGGAAGAAGAGCAAAGGGCTAAGGGCCAGCCAGCCAGCCAAAGGATAAATGACATAAGGGTACTTTCTAGTTTCCTAACACATACTTTCTCTTGTTCTAACTTCTTGTTTATTTAATTGATTACATATTATAATTAATATTGATTGAATTTGTTTTTATGAACATCCCTTCATCCCTAAAAGGGTGACTACCCCTAATTTAATTTCCTGCTCATGTGGATGATATCTAGCAGATTCTGGGACTATTTCAATGTCCTAAGAACAAATATGGATTGAATTTATTTTTATGAACATCCCTTCATCCCGTAAAGAGGGGACTACGCCCAATTTAACTTTCCTCTCAAATGGATGATATTTAGGAGATTCTGGGACTATTTTAATTCCCTAAGCACAAATATGGATTTAATTTATTTTTATGAACATCCCTTCATCCCTAAAGGTGGGACTATCAATAATTTAACTTGCCTCTCAAATGAATGATATTTAGCAGATTCTGGCACTATTTCAATGTCCTAAGCACAAATATGGATTAAATTTATTTTTATGAACATTCCTTCATCCCGTGAAGGGGTGACTGCCCCTAATTTAACTTTCCGCTCATGTGGATGATATCTAGCAGATTCTGGGACTATTTCAATGCCCTAAGCATAAATATTGATTGAATTTATTTTTCTGAACATTGCTTCATCTCTAACGGGGGACTACCCCTAATTTAACTTTCCTCTCAAATAGATGATATTTAGCAGATTCTGGGACTATTTCAATGCCCTAAGAATAAATATTGATTGAATTTATTTTCTGAAAATTCCTTCATCTCGTGAAGGGGTAACTATCCACTAATTCAACTTTCCGCTCATGTGGATGATATCTAGCAGATTCTGGGACTATTTCAATGCCCTAAGCATAGATATTGATTGAATTTATTTTTCTGAACATTCCTTCATTCTCTAAAGAGGTAACTACCCCTAATTGAACTTTCCGCTTATGAGGATGATTCTGGGACAATTTTAATGCTCTAAGCACAAATATTGATTGAATTTATTTTTATGAAAATCGCTTTTTAAGATGCGGTGATAAGAGAAAAGTGCAATTCGTATACCCTATAGGTACACACGTAAGTCATATTTGACGCTTACTTCAAAGTTTATAAATAGGTACATTGAAAAAACGATTTATTTATAATAAATATTTTGATAGAGTTGTACCTTTTTAATGAGCTCTTATTTATCTCAAAGTTATTTTATTAATAATAAATGTATATCGAAATCATTCTAAATATATGACTAAATTTTTAAGTATTTAATCCAAATAATTTATATACTTGAGTGATTTTTTATATTCTATTAGATATCTCTTAATATCGTTTACTTCTAGTAAAATCTCTTATTTTCTATAAAAGAATGTCTACTTAGATTTCCCTCAAATACTGATATTTTAATAGTTAAGATATTAAACTAATATAAACATGTGCCAAAGCGCTCATAGACTCTAGCGGAGAACAGTAGAATTAAAATAATTCTATTAAGGTGTCATAAAATAAAAATCATATATGATTGAGAATATTATTAGTATCTATACTTAATAATAATCGGCTTGAGCGTCTACGCCGACGTAATTTTTTTAATTTTAAAACCCATTAATAGTTTTTGACAAATAAAATCTAGTGCCTGGAGCACCGAGCGATGGTCGGTAACTTTTAGCCTCTAAATAGCTTAAGTTTCAAATTTCAAAGCTCTGCGACTTACAGAAGACGAGATATGAACGATTAAATTATTTATTTTACGACATGACTAATTTACATCCCCTTCCTTTATTTCAATCGGATTAAAAATTTGACACATACTAATAGCTCATGATACTTGATAAGTACACCAAATTTTAGCGAAATCGTTTGAGCCGTTTTCGAGAACCCGATTGGATATATATATATACAAGAATTGCTCATTTTTTCATAATATAAGAGTAACTGGAGGCGATACTCGGCAACTTTTGCTTCAGTTAAAAGTTATATATTAATATTATTTTTAATTTAAAATTCTGATGAAAACCACCCCGTCACTGCACACCACCCCGGCACTCCACCCCCTGGACCCCACCCCCATACCAGCCCCGCTATGCCCCTAGACCCCCTCTAATGCTATAACCTATTAGTGGGTTTTAAAATTAAAAAAAAATTAATAAATAAAAAGATAATTGAAAAAACTGTAAAAAAACTTTTTTATTGAGATTTTCATCTATCATTAATTACTTTAATTAAGAAAAGATCAATTAAGATTAAATTTATCTAGGTCCAGACCTAGCCAGATCGTTTTCTCATCCTCAAAACTTGTTAATAGATTTTGTTTTATCAAAATAGGTAGAGTCGTTTTCAAAATAGAACAAAGATACAAATATAGGTATATATAAACAAATATATAAACAATTTTTCCTCGTTTAATAAGAGTAGATAAGATAAATTTTTTTTTTTTTAATGATATTGCGATAAATCAACAATCACCGAATCAATGTGTATCAATAGATAGAATCAATAAATGGATAATCAGATTCACCATTTGCATGTTCACAAATAAATTAAATTATTGCATACAAAGAACCCTTTCATTTATTCGTTAGCAACTAAATAAATAAATTGCATTTGAAATCGGTTTGCATTTAATGCAATCGAAAATTTAAAATATGGTTTAGTTTCAACTGAGAACATATAATTTATCTATAATCTATCAGTATTTTTATTAGGCGATCGTATTCATTTCTAAATTATTCGCCGCACACCTTTCTGTCATTTGAACGAAGATCAAAGAATCGAGAATTTATTTAATTTATGTTAATGAAAATAAAAAGCCATTCATTGCAATGCATGGATGAATCTTTGTGAAAAACAAATCATGAGGGTTGTTTGTGTGGGCAAGCAAGTAGGAGGAGCAGGAGGAATATTCACTTGTACATTTCTGGTTGTAGCAGAGTTGTTGCCTATATGGAAGGCGCGAATCAACTACATTAGGTAGCGGGAAGAAATACAATAAAAACTGCTCACTACTTTCCCAAATAAACTGCAACGGATCTTTGCTAAACTTTATCCAATCATAATCATTGAGTATACAGTCCTAAGACTGGTTTGATGCAACAATACGTCTCCACTCGACTCTGTCCCCCGCCAGCTGTTTGACCTCTCTAAATGTCTGGCATCCCATATCCCCAATTATTTGGTTGAAATATTCTAATCTGGGACTTCGCCTTCCCCTTTTCTTTCCCACCTCCCTCTCTAAGATATCCCTAAGCAGTCCCCCATGTCTCAGTGTTGTGACCCATCATCTGACCTCTCCTCTTCTTCAGACTCTTCCACAATGTTCTTCTTTCTCCGATTCTTCCAAGAACTTCTTCATTTGTAATTTTATCCATCCATTTGATATTCATCATTCTTTTGTAGCACCACATTTCGAAAGGCTCTAATCTTTTTCTCTCCGCTTTTCTAATTGTCCAGGTTTCACACCCGTATATGGCTATGCTCCATACATATGTCTTCAATAGCATCTTCCTGTTTTCTAAACTAATTGAGGAGGAGCATAGTAGTTTTTGTTTTGAATTAAACCCCATTTTTGCTTGGGCAATTCTTGATTTAATTTCGTTTTCGCTCCTCCCATCCCATGTTATTTTACTTCCTAGGTAGCGAAATTCCTTAACTCCTTCTAGGTTTTCTTGGTTAATTTTGATGCATTCCTTTCTCGTTTGTTCTTTTTTTGTACATACTAGGACCTTGGTTTTATTCTTATTTATTTTCATTTTCCATTCATCCAATGTCATTTGAAATACAATTTTATATAATAAAAAATACAAATCTTTGTAAAACAATCTCGGAACGTTTATTTTTAAACTTGACGTTTCAATTTGAAGTAAAGGTAATTTTGTCGCCAGGACAATTTGTACAATTGCCTGTCATCAAAATATTTAATTTCTTAGGGTTGTTTTCGAAATATTAGCGAAAACAATTTTTTTTTCTTTTTCAATTTAAAAAAAAATCTATCGATAAAGAGAGAATTTCTCCCGAAACGCCTAGTTTCAAAATAAACGTTCCGACATTGTTTTATAAAGATTTGTATTTTTTTATTATATTAAACAATCAATAATTAATTTTTCTTTTTATATTATATACATATATATATGATATATATTTATTCCTTTATTATTAATTATATATCACTGGCTTTTTGCAGTCCATGTTGACTTAAATTCAAAACTAGCTATCGATTCTCATCTAATACTTGAGGAATAACCATTATCTATTACTTTGAATTTTTGACTTTGCGTTTAGTATTGATAACCATTGCTGAAGACATGGAGGAATCGACTTAAAATCAAAAATAACGATCGATTCTTATCGAAAAGTAGACGAATAACCTTATTGAATTCCATTTTTGATGTTTTTATCATTAATGGTAACCTTTACTGAAAACATGGAAGAATCAACTTAAAATCAAAAAGACTAAATTCTTCTATGGTAATCAACTCAACCTTGACTCAACATACATACATACATCCTCACGCACACAAAGAAAATATCACACTTTTTGGCTTCTGGACGAGACCCCATGTAATTTTTGACAAAACCATCATGTGGTAAAATTCAACCTAAATGAATACTAAAACTTGTGACTTTAATTGAGACCATGGGTTGCGTAGTTTTTACATGAAGTCGCGCTTACCTTGAGATCGATTACATTGGATAAAGTAAGAACTGTAAAAAATGTAATTTATAGAATTATTATTTAACTTTTAAAATTCTTAAAATAAAACATGTCGTCGCTTTAGAGTGTAAACCTGCTAACTCACAACAAAGATATTTTACAGGACAGGCAAAAAACAAACAAAATTTAATATTGTAGTTTAGGAAAGAAACTATTTTTCAAATTTTTTGTCTACAACTTTCTTTTCTACAGTTTTACTTGGACGATGTTGCATATATTTTTCTTTCGAACAGTATTAATATGTCATATATGATAAAAAATGGATTTAGCAGGTTTACACTCTAAAGCGACGATGTTTTTTTAATACGTTAAAAGAAACAGAATGGGTTTCAAAATGTTCTTCAGATGGGTAAAACCTTCCCAGTACCCATGCTAATGATTTCGTAGAAAAAAATAAGTTTTTTTCATTTCTCTAGTAGGTACTAGTCTGACCCCGAAGTTCATCCAATTCCCAATTCAACCAGGGATTTTAGGTTCTCTAGCTTCAGTAACTTAATTGAATAGTGCATACATAAAATTATAATGGTTGTAGATAACTAGCTGAAATTCAACAAATTGAACAGACTCAGTTTGCCAAGAATAGAGTGGGTTGCCCTTTGCAAGTAAGAAGGGTTTTATTTGTTTAAAAGTAAGCCTTCTTACTACTATAATAAAACGAATTTACCTACGGTTACGTTCACAAATGTTTGAACCCATGAGAAACATCAGAATACTTTTAATTAAAAAGACTGATGATGAAGGTCAAACTTTCGAAAGCTTCTCTAACAAACAAATTATTATATATATATGGTATTTATATCTGCTTAAATATATAGATATGTAAATGTTTATTTACATCAAATACGTTTGTCCCAATGACTTCAAGGAACTAGACCTCTCTCCCAACACTTATAATAATCTTCAAATATTCAAAGCTTGGGTGCACAAACACCTACGGCTCCACCCTTTCACTTGATCTACTTTCCTCTGTCTTTGGTAATGTAATGATCTTTCGAGATCCATAGGGGTTGCATCTTACATTCGATTCCATTAAAAGAAAAAAACAGAGGACAACCTCATTGATTTCACCTTAAGAATAAAATGTAACACAATAGTTTTTACTAATAAGCTGCGATTCTCTGCCGAATTTCAGCTTTCTAGCTCTATATTCTCCCCCTCCCCCCCAATACAATAATAATAATAATTAAAATTACTAAAATGTACAGAAAGTCTAAGTAGTGAATATTAAAATATTTCTACTCCAATTTATAATGATTATTAATTAAATTAAGCATTTTACTTATACATCGACATCTTTTCTAAATGAAACTATTGTTTTTCAGAATTAATAATCTAAACAAGAATTAATATTTATTTTTAATTAGACCTATAAGAATAGTATATTATACATCAAATTTTTCTCGATGTGCAATTTGTAGCCCGAGGGATAAATAGCATTCTCTCCTGAGATGTAGGTATATACTATTTTTAGTCGATACTCATATTTAAAACGAATATTCAAATAAAAATTGACCCATTAATTTTTCACAATCAAATTAAATTAAGTAATATAATATTATATAGTTGCCTACGTATTCCTTGTTTTCTTTTTTTGTTGCTACAACAACAAATTGTATTTATTTTATTTAGAATTATTTCCCAAAGGAAATAATGTATATTAGCTCCCGTGGGAAATAATGTTACATTTCTATCCCTATTTTGATGTAATAGAAACTAACTTCCACGGTCGTGAAAAAAGATTATAGTAATATTATATATGCCTTGTTTTGAAAAAAATAAACATTTATAAAAATTTAGATTTCACTAATAGGATTTAATTTGAGTTATAATCAGTTGTCGGCTAGTTTTTGCGGTCTCGAGCTTAAGTTTTAATAAAAAAATTTTTAAGATAAAAAATATCATAAGTATTATTAGAACTATACCTACCTAAAGTGAGGGTGATAGCTCTTAGATTATTGTATACTAAGTTTTACTGTTTTATTATTTTTAGAAAAGATTAAAAATGTTGAATCTGCAAAGGAAAATCAACTGCGAGTCTGAGGATCAGATGGCAATGCTCAGCTTTCAACGTTTAACTTATTGTCCTTGATCGAGGTCTCCAACCGATTCACTGGACAAGTTCACCCCACATTCACTTATCAGGAAAATCACTTCGAGCATCACATAATAATAAATAACCCATTTACAAACCTGTTAACAATTTATATTGATTTCTATTTCCTATTTCGAGAAGAGAGGTGAACAAAATATGTTGAATCATTTCTTTACATTGCCTGTTGCCTCAATAAAAATCTCTCCAGCATCTCCACTTCCCATTTCTAAATTCTATATATTTAGTACGAATTATTGAATCTCGTAGAAGAGATCGTATTTGTTTTTAATTGATGAAGATATATAGAATTTCCAGTGAATGAAACCAGGGCATTAAAATCTAGAGAAAAGTATTGGCTTGAAACAAAGCATTGTACTTTTTAAACGTTTGTAATTAAATTATCTGATCAAAGCGCACAGCGTGCACCAGGCCATATACGAGCGTTGGCTTGGCCGTACACGCTGCAAGCTATTTACAAGAACCATTTCTAGCAAATTTCGACCCACCTGCATCTCAAAACCCATTTGAGATACAGAGCTTAAATTATACACATGTAATTATGTAATGCATCTTGAAGAGAGTACCAAATTTCAATAATATAGCTTAAATGGATTCTGAGATATGGACCTGAGAAAATAGCTAATTTTGGCACTCACTGACTCACTGACAGGTCATCAAAACCTAAGGGGACTTTCAATCATTCCAGCATCATGAAATTTTGCCTGCTAGTAGAGTTTAGGACACAAACAAAGGAAAAATTCCAAAAATCCAAACTTTCTATCTTTAACCCTTTCAAAATAGGGAGAGGGTCAAAAATTACAATTCTAGCACGTTATTCCAAACTCAACCAAATTTTGTGTACCATATTCTGTGGGCCCCTGAAGGATAGAAATGCAAAAACTAACCACCCAAAATGGAGGGACGCAAACAAAGGAAAAATTCCAAAAATCCAAACTTTCTATCTTTCAACCACTTCAAGAGATGAGGGGTCAAAATTAAACATTACAGCACATTTGGACCAAACTCATCCAAATTTTGTGTACTATATTCTGTGGGCCCTCTGAAAGGGTAGAAATTCAAAAACTAACTACCAAAATGGAGGGGGACACAAACAAAGGAAAAATTGCAAAAATCAAAATTTCTATCTTTCAATCCCTTCAAAATAGGGGGAGGTTCAAAGATTAAAATTCTAGCACGTTGGACCAAACTCAACCAAATTTTGTGTATATATTCTCTGGGCCCTCTGAAGGGTAGAAATGCAAAAACTAACCACCCAAAATGGGGGGGGGGGCAAAAATAAAAATTCTAGCCCTTTGGACCAACGGACTTCCTCATAGCTTACAAAAATAAGAGAAATCTCCACCAAAACATTCTGTGAAAAAACAGGCCAAGTTCGAAAAAGTAGAGAAATCTAGTGTGTAGACAAGCTAAAATTGCCAAGAATAATTAAGTTGATAGATCTACTATTTTCTCAACTTAATTATTCTTAGCAAATTTAACTTTTGCTATACACACTAGATTTCAACTTTACTTTTTCAACTGAATGTTTTGGTTGGGATTATCTTTATGTTACAAGGTCCCATGAGGCCAAAAAAGTGTTTTTTACAAAATCTTTCTATTTTGATAAAAAAAATTTGGATGGACAGATCACATCACCGGTAACAAAAAATTCTCTATTAATAATTTCCATTAATAGATTGAGATAGATTTCGAAAAAAATATTTTTGCATTTATTATAAAAAGTTAATGTTTTGTTTATAATCCATCTCTTGTTTTATTTAAGGAAGCTCATTAGATAAGAAAAGGTGGTCCCCAACAAGGGACGAGTTTCAATTACAAACATTCTGTAATGAAAATTCATTCAATTTTCGAATGTTGAGTTTGTTTAAATAGAAAGGAGCTACACATATTTATTTATTTATTTATTTTATATAGCTAATATATTTGAAATAAAAGGTGAGATTATTTTTAAATTATATTTTCGCCCTTTATTTTGTTTAACGAAATGTTTTTACATTTATGAAGTAAAAGTGTTTATGGTAGTCTAATATTATATTATTTTTGCAATGTTGAATTCTATTTTCGAAATAGTTTTTCAAAGGCTAAAAGATCAAAATCTTTTCTAATCGCTTTTAATCGCAATTCAATCTCGATACTAAATTATTAGAATGGAAACATCAATAATTCAAGAGGACTTCAAAAAGGAGGGGTCTAACTTGTTGCTCCATTATTAATTTACCATACAGGGTATGGTCAAGTATTGTAATCGTGCACGAAAAATATATTATTTTTTCTGGGGCCGAAATTGGGGGTAATATAAGTTATAGAGATTAGATACTATAATATTTGTACTCAATTGCTCTAGAATTGCCCGTTTTGCTTATTTATAATTAAAAATATTTAATAGATTTTTTAATGATGAAAACTCGAGACTCTTTCAAACGAGTCGAAACACGCATGGACAAGTTGAGACTTGTTGGCGGAAAAATTGTTTTCTCGAATATTTCGAATTATTTATTTTCTCAATTATATAAAAAATAAATATCGATTTATAAAATACACAATATTTTCATTTATTTTTACCTGATAACTTTTCCTGAGAGTACAAAACGCCAATCTTTAATGGTTTTAGTTAATGAACTGAAAATTGGTACGAAAATAACATACAATCCACCAAATTTTAGCTTTTTACCTAAAAACGTTTCTTGAGAGTACAAATTGCCAATCTTGAAAGGTTTTAGTTATTGAGCTGAAAATTGGTAGGTAAATATCTTACAATGCACTAAACTTTAGCTTTTTATCTGAAAACCTTTACTGAAAGTACAAAATGCCAATCTTGAAAGGGTTTAATTAATGAGCCGAAAATGGTACGCAACTATATATTTTGCATTAGAATGCACCAAATTTTAGCTGTTCATCTGAAAACGTTTCCTGATATATACATTTTTCATGACTGTTATATTTTTCATGATTATTTTTGTTATATTTGATTGAAGAGTAAAAATATATAATTATAAAATGGAGCGATGAAATAATAAAATTTCAATTAATAAACACATAAGTATTTATTAGCTAATCATAAATTAAAATTTTCCATTGAGAAAGGGAGAAATTCTCCCGAAATTTTTGGCTTGATTAAACGTTTAAAGATTGTTTTATAAAAGATTTGTATTTATTTTAACAATCAATAATTTTTTTTTTAATATTATCAACTATCGTTTTTGATCAAAAAAATCGGTAGAATTAGTATATTTTATCTGCGCCCCGGGACAGATTTTCCTTCAAATCTGGCCTGTATACCTAAGCACAGGGGTGATCCGCGATTGGAAGTATTTTGGAAGTAATTGGAAATATTTGGAAGTACTTGGAAATATTTGGAAGTACTTGGAAATTTTTGAAATTACTTGGAAATATTTGGAAGTACTTGGAAATATTTGTAAGTACTTGGAAATATTTGGAAGTACTTGGAAATATTTGAAAGTACAAGTGGAAGTAGATGTATAGCATATTAGGTCGCGGTTCACCCCTCGACTGGTTGAACACTGCTGTTCTAGACTCTTTAATTCATTTGTACGAAATTTTGCATATGCATCCTACACGACTTTATGAAAATAATTCACTATGCTCATTTTGTAGAAAAATGTCAGGAACGTGGATAAACCATGATTTTGTTACTATACCATACAGGGTAAGTATTATATATTGTAATCGTAAATGATAAAAAGTGATTTTTTTTCTTCGTTTTTCGATCAATCTCAAAAACGGAAGAAACTATTTTGATATGAAAAATTAAGCAAAACCATGGCGTTTTGGTCAACAAGAAAGCCTTATAAATGAACATCGAACAATTTATTTTTGCGAGATATTAATTATTTTGTCAAATTTTCTGTTAGCTAAATTTTTTTAGTATTGTGATTAAGAGGTGATTAGATTTTAGATGAACTCAAAATTAAGGGGGAGGGGGGGTGTTCTTAAAAAAATAATTTTTAATTTTGATAATTAAAATAAAAAATAAAGTCTAATAGTTTTTCATCTTTAATAAACTAGCTGGCAAGCGTGTACCGAATCTTGAAAAAGTTTGAAAAAAATTTTGGTTCATCTTTTTTTCTGATTTTTCTGCATTTTTTAAAGATATGACCCTAGAAATATCAAAATCTAGGCTTGAAAACACGTTTATTTTGATACCAGATCAAGCTTTATAAAACTTTTAATTCTCTTCTTGTCAAAGTGTTTGAATAAATTTAAAAAATAACCCATCGAGTAAACATTGCTTAGCCTAATAAGTAAAAATTATAAAAATAAATAAATTATAAAATATTGAAATCAGCATTAATTTGCAAAAAAATGTTATATTTAAGTATGTTATATTATATGTAATTGAATAAGAAATTAAAAAAAAAATAAGTATGTATTTATTAGTTTATTTCATGTGTCAATAGATAATTAAAAATAATGTTGATAATTTTATTTTCAGAAAAAGTATTCAAAGAAATAGATAATTCGGCAGAGCGTCTTATCACTAACGGGACACTTTTTGTCAAGCGACGCGCATTCAGTAGGCCGCGTTCTTTCTCATGGTAAGCGTTAAACAAGTAAGTGATATATTTCTCTATAATTAATTAATATGATTAATTATATATTTATATTGCATTATAAAATATTAAATTTTATCATTTCAGAATTATTCGTGTTCGTTTCGAGTATTGTAATGATCGGACAAACCAAGTGGTTGAATTTCGCTTTCTCCATCTACTCATGCGCTATCTCTGAACCAAGGTAAGCTTTTCAACTTTTTTTTTAAATATTTTTAGGCATTATCTCTCCTTTCAAAGAATGTATTTTTACTTTACCATACAGGGTATGGTCAAGTATGTAATCGTGCATGAAAAAAGTGTTGTTTTTTTTGCTTCTTTTTTCGAAATATCTCAAAAACGGCTGAAACTATTTTGATTAAAAAAATTGAGCGAAACCATGATATTTCCCTCTATAAAAAAGCCTTCATAAGTAAACATCGAAAAAATTATATTTTTTGAGATAATAATTGTTTTGTCAAAATGTCTGTAAATTAGTCTGTCTGGTTGTTAGTCTGTGCGTTACCAAATTTTTGTGGACAAGCTAGCTCAAAAACTAGTGTGAATATCGAAACCAAATTTCACATCCATTGAGATCAAGAGCTGATTAGATTTTGGCGCATATTAACCCAAAATTAAGGGGAGTGGAGGGGGGTTAAAAATTAAAAATCTAGGCCATTTGAGCAAACTCAATCAAATTTTGTATACATAATCAGTAGGACCCCAGAAGTCTAAAAATGCAAAAACTAACCGTCCAAAATGAGGGGGGGGGGGGTGCAGGCTCAAAAAATGAAAATCTAGGGTCTTGTACCAAACTCAACCAAATTTTGTATACATATTCAGTGGGACCCAGGAGTCTAAAAATGCAAAAACTAACCCCCTCCCCTACATGATTATAAATAATTTTATAAAATATTAAATATAAGTGAGGAGCCAGGTTGTATGATAAAGTCATGTGGATGGCCACATCAGAACACCTCAGCTTATTAATTTACCATACAGGGTATGGCCAAGTATTGTAATCGTGCATAAAAAAGTACTTTTGCTTGGTTTTTTCGAAATATCTAAAAAAAACGTCTTAAACTAATTTAATAAGAAAAAAAATCAATCGAAACCATGACGTTTCAGTCTACAAGAAAGCCTTAATAAAGAGTGAATATCTAAAAAGTTATATTTTACTAGATACCTATTAATTATTTTTTTAAATTGAAATTTCACTTGTAGTATTGAGCTGATTAGATTTAGGATGAAATCGAACCCAAAATAAAGTTCTTAAAAAATTGAAATTATAAAATTTTCAAACCAAAAAAAAAAAAAACAATAATAAGCTTACGTGTTCTGATGTGGCAATCCATTTGACTTTACCATACAACCTGGCCCCTCACTTATATTTAATATTTAATAAAATTATTTATAATCATGTAGGGGAGGTGGGTAGTTTTTACATTTTTAGACTTCTGGGAGCCCACTGATTATGCATACAAAATTTGGTTGAGTTTGGTACAAGGGCCTATATTTTGATTTTTTTGACCCCCCCCATTTTGGGCTGTTAGTTTTTGCATTGTTAGACTTCTAGGGTCCCACTGATTATGTATACAAAATTTGGTTGAGTTTGGGAAATGGCTAAGATTTTTATTTTTTCACCCCTCCCCCTTTTGAGCGGTTAGTTTTTGTATTTTTAGACCTCTGGGGTCCTACTGATTATGCATACAAAATTTGGCTGAGTTTGGTAGAAGGGCCTATATTTTGATTTTTTGACCCCCCCCCATTTTGGGCGTTAGTTTTTGAATTTTTAGACTTCTCGGGTTCCACTGATTATGTATACAAAATTTGGTTGAGTTTGGTACAAGAGCCTATTATTTTTAATTTTTAACCCACCCTTCGCTACTCCAGAACAAGAACTGATCTAACTCAAAAAAGCGATTTTTCAGGAGACCCGATTAAAGTTTCTCTTTTCCCTTCTTTTGATATCCGTTGCCTGCGTTATCCGATTGTATACATAATCAGTGGGACTCCAGATCTCTAAAAATGCATCAGATGTCTTCCAACTTAATTTTATTGCTATATAACGTTTTGATATTTTGACCTCAAAAGGTGATTTGGGGGGGGGGGGGGCACTATTGGAAATTAACAAATAACTCATAAACTATTAACTCTATGGCAAATTTTGTTATGAGCAAAGTTGTAGTGGATGGGATTTCTGACAACTTTCGTTTAAAAAATTCCTTCCAAAAACCACTCAAAAAGAGGGGAGGGGGTGAAATTGT
The DNA here is from genome assembly GCA_024734495.1 of Forficula auricularia. Taxonomy (NCBI): domain Eukaryota; kingdom Metazoa; phylum Arthropoda; class Insecta; order Dermaptera; family Forficulidae; genus Forficula; species Forficula auricularia. Next base: position 6,035,568 of record JALMQS010000816.1, on the reverse strand, counting down.
GTAAATTTTTGCCCTTGGATCAAACTCAACCAAATTTTGTATACATAATCTGGGGGCCTCTAGAGAGCTAGAAATGTAAAAATTAACCAACCAAAATGGAGGGTGGAGGTCAAAAAATGAAAATTCTTGCTCTTGGACAAAACTCAACCAAATTTTGTACACATAATCTGTGAGCCACTAGAAGGCTAGGAATGCAAAAACTGAGGGCTGGGGGGTCCGAGGGGGTAGCGTGAAGGCGGTGACGGGGTTTCTAGGGGCGTAGCCTCCCGGTTAGCAAGAGGGCCGCCGAAGGCGGGTCCTGCAGCTAGTATACTATAAAAGGGTCCTATAATAAAAGACTCATTACCTATTTCTTTCTGGGACCATAATGTGGCGGATGGGTGTTCAAAAAATAGAACTATTAATATAAGTCCTAGATTCTTTGCTCGTTTTGTTCGAAATTTGCCATATGCATGAAAATGACTTACTATAGTAAAGTTATGTGGATGGCTACATCAGTTTATTTTGTTGTTGTTTGTGTGAAAGGGAACTAATTTAATTGACTTTTACAGTATCTTCTGTTATTAGTATTTTCTTTAAAGTGCATATGGATTTCATTAGTCCTCTGTTTTTCATTCCTTTTGTAAAAAATAAATGAGCAATTTATATTAATTAAAACTCATCTCTTTACCATTAAATTGATTATAAATGAATAGTCGTCGAATACTCTCTTACATATTAATTTAATTTTCAATCAATACTATTATTTGTTCTCGTGAATAGATACAATTAATATGTTAATTCTTAAGTCTTTAATTTCTATTCAAAAGGAGAAAATAGATAGAATAACTTAAAATTTTTAAACTTAATTATGATATCTATCCACTATGACAAATAAGCAAAATGGCCTAGCATGTGGAAGGCAAACGATAATTAATAAATAGACAAAACAATGATAATAAATAAGCCTTTGTATTCTTTAATAACAATTTTTGAGTTCATCAGTTAAATTGTCAAATTAATATTTGTGGGATATAAAACTCGATTTTTAATCAAGTATTTTTTTAATTTTATTAAACCAATTATTTTACATTAATGTATATATTTTATTTGAGCTTCCACTCCAGAGATTACTTCACCATCGAGTGTCCTTGATCATCTTTTTAGTCCTTGTTTTTAATAAGAGGAAAAACTAATTAAAAAAATATTCTTTTCCGATAATTATTCCAATTCTATTCGTCCATCAATTTTTTAATCATTTTTTTTTTATAAATTTTATTAAACCAATTATTTTACATGAATTTATGCATACATTGTTTTTGAGCTTCGATTCCGGAGATTACTTCTCCACCATCGTCCTTGATCATCTTTTATACCTTGTTTTTAATAAGAGGAAAAAACTAATTAAAGAAAAAAACCGCTTTTCCGAATATTATTCCATATTCCAATCGTCCTCTTGTCAATCCTATCTCCACCAATCTTTTTAATCAATTTTTTTTTTTTTTATAAATTTTATTAAACCAATTACTTTACATGAATTAATGTATACATTGTATTTGAGCTTCGACTTCGGAGATTACTTCTCCACCATCGACTGTCCTCTTTTTTAGTCCTTGTTTTTAATAAGAGGAAAAATCTAATTAGATAAAAAAACCTCTTTTCCAATAATTATTCCAATTCCATATTCAAGTTCCTAATCCATCCAATCCTAATCCTTTTAATCAATTTTTTATAAATATTAAACCAATTATTTTACATTAATTAATGTATAGATTGTATTTTAGCTTCCACTCCGGAGATTGCTTCTCCACCATCGACTGTCCTTGATCATCTTTGTAGTTCTTGTTTTTAATAAGAGGAAAAAACTAATTAAATAAAAAAACCTCTTTTCAGATAATTATTCCAATTCCATATCTCAATCCCCAGTCCCCTCTCCTTTTTAATCAATTTAAATAAATTTATTAAACCAATTATTTTACATTAATTAATGTATACATTGTATTTTAGCTTCGACTTCGGAGATTACTTCTCCACCATCGACTGTCCTTGATCATCTTTTAGTCCTTGTTTTTAATAAGAGGAAAAATCTAATTAAGATAAAAAACCTCTTTTCCGATAATTATTCCAATTCCATATTTCTCCCCTCATCCCCATCCCATCCTTTTAATCAATTTTTTTTTTTTATAAATTTTATTAAAGCAATTATTTTACATTAATTAATGTATACCATTGTATTTTTGCTTCGATTCCGGAGATTACTTCTCCACCATCGAGTGTCCTTATTCATCTTTAGTCCTTGTTTTTAATAAGAGGAAAAATCTAATTAGATAAAAAACCTCTTTTCCGATAATTAGTTCAATTCCATTATTCCCCAATCAAGTCGATTGGTTTTCAATCTGTCTCTCACGCCACTTCTTTTAATCAATTTTTTTTTTATAAATTTTATTAAACCAATTATTTTACATTAATTAATGTATACATTGCATTTTTGCTTCGATTCCGGAGATTACTTCTCCACCATCGAGTGTCCTTATTCATCTTTAGTCCTTGTTTTTAATAAGAGGAAAAATCTAATTAGATAAAAAAACCTCTTTTCTGATAATTAGTTCAATTCCATTATTCCTCAATCAAGTCGATTGGTTTATAATTACCAATTTCTCTCTCCTCCCTTTTAATCAATTTTTTTTTTTTTATAAATTTTATTAAACCAATTATTTTACATTAATTAATGTATACATTGTATTTTTTGCTTTCGATTCCGGAGGTTACTTCTCCACCATCGACGTTTCTGTATTCATCTTTAAGTCCTTGTTTTTAATAAGAGGAAAAGGTCTAATTCAAGATTAAAAAAACTCTTTTCCGATAATTATTTCAGTTCCATTTATTCCCCGAAGTCAAGTCGATTGGTTTTCAATCTGTCTCTCACGCCACTCCTTTTAATCAATTTTTTTGTTCATTGTCACTGTTTGTAGGCAAATATTATATCACCATATCTCCCCATATGATAAAATAAAAAGAGAGAGATGTAATTTAATTTGATAATGATTAAGATAAATAATCTAAAAAGGAAAAATAACCTATAGTAACTAATGAATTTGTTATCGAAATAGCAATGACCCGACATCGCTTGCAACTTCAATTAAATCTAGTATATAAATTAAACGTTGTAAACCTATATTGTGAATGAGACCTCTAGTAAAGTTGGAGCTTAATTAAATTACATAAGTTTATATTGTCTAAAAGAATTTGAGTTCAATTATTTCTGGAGAACTAATTGTAAATGTGTTGATTTAAGTTTATTTATGATCCAGTCGGTGATATAGAGAGAAAATTAGACATTTTAATTAATACATTTAACGTTAAAATAGTTATTAAAAATAGTGACAAAAAGTGTTTACAAATAAGTTAACTTAATGAAAGGGATCAACTTTTTAATTAGGAAAAATATCCTATTTAATGGAAAAGATTTCTTTTTTTTTTAATTTAATAGAATGTTATTTGAAATTACACAAATGTTATTTGAAATTACCCAAACCTCTTTTAGATCATAGATAATTAAGAGAATATGTAAGGTATTGGAGTACTTGAAGCAACCCACTTATAATTCCATTGGCAAATGTTCATGTTGAACCTTTCTCTTTAATTCCTTTTTCCAAGTCTTTTTTTCCTATTCGATTAATATATCTAGTGTTCAGAAGCCAACAAGTGTAAGAAGATTTTTCTTACATAAACTTATGTAGTTCAAGAACTCCTTTGTTGTTAAAACTATTAGTTGATGATGTTACTTCATAGGTAATGACTAATGACTAATGAATTTGGACTAGTTTATAAAACTAATTTATAAAAAAATTTGTCTAATTTTTAATGCTTATTCATTATTGAATTACTATGACTAGCTTCAGAACTCAGAAAATATTTTATGGAAAAGTAAATGTAGAAATATTAATATTCATTGTTTAAATTTTTAAGTTTTCATCATTTTCATTTTCATTTTCATTTTCACATTTTTTTTTTTTATTATATAATAAATTTGTTATTTAATTTAATTTATTTTATATGTTTAATTAAAAAAATTGTGGCTAAAAAATTCACTTTTTGAAGACAAATATCCATCTCAGAAAAATCTATGTCTGAGACTTTTGTTCTACACATTGATTAGACATAAATGCTCTTAATCTCTTTCTTGTATTAAAATGTCAACAAGGAAAATATTTATCCACTTAGAATTTGAATTTAATTTTATAAGTCAATAAAAATTTAAATAACAAAAAAATCTTGAATTCCTATTTTCTAATAAAATATTGTTTCTAACCTTGCATTTTTTAGCTACACATCTATACATATATATATATATATATATATATATATATATATAATCCTTAGTGTGTATGTGCGTGATCGACCCACGCCTAAACCACTGAACGTATCGAAACCATATCCACACCATATGTTTGTTAAATAAATATGTAATAGATGAAATTTTTATATAATAAATTTAGTTAGTACCTAAATATCAATTTTTTGTTAAATATGCTCAAAATAAATAATATCTACAATCTATCAAAAATATTTTTTATTTTGCTTTCGCAATGAGTTAAATTATTTCTTGGAGCTGATTTTTAATTAATAAAATATATTTAATTAAAATACAGTTGAACAAAATTATATTGCAAACAAACTTTTGGACGTCTCGAGACGCTGCCCGCCAGGGCCACCTGCCCGGAGGGCCAAGGTGTAGAGGGCGTGCCGGAGGCACGCCTGACGCAGCTTTTATTATATAAATATTATTTAAAAATATCAAATAAACTTTACTTTCAAAAAGTGAAAACAGAAAAGAACAAAAACATGCCAAAAGATTTATTCCTGAATCTTACTCAATATATTATTATTTAAAATTTTTTTCGTCTAAAAGATAGTTTCCACAATTTTCTTAGTAGCTCCAGGGGTTAATGGAGGGGAATTCATGTTCGACTGGGAGCTTAAGAGAGACTTTTGAATTGTTCAATTGAAATTATTCACGACAGCCCGCTACAATACATAAACATTGACTTGTTAAGACGAAGGTAGTTTCGGAAACGTGCGAAGATACAGTGCACCAGATGCTTTTATGGGATTGCGGTCGATTTGACTTTCAAATTTGATTGGGTCCCGTGTTAGAAGTAAGGCGAGCGGTTTCGGCTTCTCAACAGGCAATCATCAGCAAAGCTTAAGTAGCAATGGTGCTCGTCGGTTCCCACCTCAGACGCACGACTTTTCCTCTCAGGTCTCTGAAGGCATGGAATAAATTAACCTGTTTTCGTTTTTACCCAGGAGGCCAAATGCCAAAATCAGCCCACGATCAGAATATCACACAATTTAATCCAAAAATAATTTAAATCTTAACAACTTAACATAACAAACCATGTAGCTAGAATAATTTCTATTTTACTTCTATTTCTTACTTGTGATTAAATATTAGAAATGTGTCAAAATATGAAATGTGTAAAGTTACTATGAAACCCAAGATAGATTAATTCGAGAAAATATGATCGTTTTCTTTCTCATTTATATAATAATTCTTTTGGTCTATTTTATCAAGAGACTGGGTCGCAAGTCACCCGGCATCAGCAAGTCACTTGTTACGGTTTTCTAGCTTTTTCTTAAAAACTATTCGATCAATCTCGTTCTAAATTGATTATAATTATTAATAATCGATTGTTTTATAATATTTATTAATTTTATATTTTTAAAATTTATTTAAAATTAGGCTTCAAATAAACTACCCTTTAAAATTCAAATATTCTAGCAGTTTTTACTGCATAAAAATCCGGTCTCTACTTATAGGGGATATCATAAATTACTAATACGCCCAAAATTCAGAGTGGAGGGTTTTTTCGTAAACGATTATAAATTATTTTTTTAAATATTAAATATAACAGAGTGGGCACGATGTGTGGTAAAGTCATATGGATGACCTCGTCAATTTATTTAATTCAACTTTTCTTTTTAATTTACTGTTATGTAGGGTTTATTCTATAATTTTTAATCAAATATAAATGTTCGTATTATCATACATTTATTATTATTGTTAAACTAAAATAACGTTTAAAGATCTTGTTTTTGTTTTTTTTGTTTTTTTTTAATGCTATGGAATTCAAGAAGGGGTGCACAAGTAAAGATGCAGAGCTCCTATGGATCTCGAAAGACCCTTGCATTACCGAAGAGAAGGGAAAGTTGATTAAGTGAGAGGGTGTCAACTGTCATTTTATTCTTATTATAGTTAACTTTATTTAAAATATTCGAATTTCAAAATAGTACTAGTTAGCTTGCGCAAATCGATTTTTAAAAGGTCTATCATTAAATTATCAATCGCAAGTTTACAATTATTTTACAATTAATAAAAACATTATTTAGAAAATAAATATATATATTTTTTTTAATACTGCCAAGAACATGTTTTAATAGATTAAAAGGGGAAAATGAAACTTTCAATATAATTTTATTTATAAATCTTCAAGATTAGCAACACCTAATTCATAGTGAACAGAAAGTCGATTAGTGGCCACTGTAAGAAGATCATGTTCAATAGTATTCAGTTGGCCAAAGCCAAATATTTTATCAACCCCTTGGGCATCAAGGAGTACTGGCGACGAGAAAAACGGAGTTGTTAAATCACTCTGAACGAAAAAAGTTTCCGTGATGTTTTGAATACCGGTACGGGCCCTCAATAAAGACACTATGCTTCGGTATGCGCTCAAAAAGGAACAGAATTGAATGTTTTTATCTCCATGTTTCAACTGAAAAGAAATTAGTCTAAAAAATTAACTCGTTCAATTATCTTTTATAAAAAATTAGAATGTTTTAATATTTTTAACGTGTATTTATGTTAAATAAGCTATTACCAGATTTTTAAATTATTTTACATATAACCAATTTCAGCTAAAAGTAGTCCACACCATATTAATACCATAAAAGTTAAATAATTCGCTTAAACCTTTTTTGAGAAATCTCTAAAAAAAATTGAAGGGCTACTTTCGATAAGTATGCAAATTTAATCCATATCCTTCGTAATAAATTTACAGTAATTACTCATATGAAAGATATTAATTTGCCTATGGTAATAGATTCAAATTTACTAGAAAATCATAAGATGATGTCATCTATTAAATCCGATGGAATGGAATATTTTAAATTATATGTCAGAGGGGTTGTTTTTCACCCCCTCGGGAACCGAACCCGAATGCCAGTAATAGCAATCCGGGCCACCTGGCTCACCTGCAGGAGGCGAACCTCTCTGACATATGCACTCGGGTTCGATTCCCGAGGGGTGAAAAACAACCCCCTGACATATAATTAAAAATATTCCATTCCATCGAATTTAATAGATGACACCAACTTATGATTTCTAGTAATTATTCTGCTTAAATTTCAAATTTCACTTCTCTAAGAAACATGCCTTTGCATTATCGCTATTACAGATTTGAGTAAACTTAAAATGTTGTATCATTCGCATCCATAATAAATTTGTAACAAAACTATCAGGGAATTGGACAAAAATTAAAAACACAGAGTTTTTATTAAATGGAACAGACGTTTCGTAAATTTATTTTGACTTCCTCAGTGCCCCATTTAATCACTCTTTGTCAAAAAATAAAACAATTTTTTTTTTAATTGTTAAACAAAAGTCTAAGATTGTTGATTAATTGTAGCCAGAAAAAAAAGATAAATGATGTTTTGTCGCAAAGTGAAATTGTTTTTTGACAAAGAGTGATTAAATGGGCCACTGAGGATGTCAAAATAAATTGATGAAACCTCTGGCCCATTTAATAAAAATTCTGTGTTTTTAATTTTTGTCCAATTCCCTGCTATTCCTGTTACTTAAAATGTTTATTTCTGAACAAGAATTGTCATTATTACGGCCTATAATTTTTAACACTCATAAGCATTATTCTTTACAGGAAACTAATTCGAAGTGATATTTAATTTATATTACCCCAAAAATAAAACAAAACTATTCAAATATTTTAATACTTGGTAACATTTATATAAAAATTACCCATCTGAAAAAAAGTTAATCATTACCTCATTTAGGTACCATTTTGTTTTTTGCGTTTACCTTGACAGGTCCTTTCTTGCATTCTTGAATAAATTCTCTAGTTTCTATCAAACTTAAATCAATTTTCGGCTGACATTGAGTGAATAAGGGCACAACTGTTGCAGGAGTATTACCTCCTACTACTGGTAAATTTAGTTCATCCGCAGGGGGTGTTATATAATTATATAATAATTGTTTTGATCTCATAGCTTCACTTGATGTAATTCCAAAGAGTCTCTTTGGGTTGTAAGCATTTTTCTGACTGAGAATTCCACTTGCCATTGGTACCTTAAAAAATTATATTTTAAATTGAACGAAAGATATTTTATTACTATGTATATCAGGGGTGTCCAACCTTTTGGCATCCGTGGGCCATATTTGAAGAAATAAAATTGTCTCGGGCCGCACATAAAATATAGTGATTCTAACGATAGTTTTTAAGCAAATAACAGTTAATAATGTACAATAATGATATCCACTTTTACAAATATCATAGAATGACTGATGTCATATATGGAAGTCATACTACATTTAAAAGTCAACAATAGACAAGAAAATCATAAAAACAAGCGTTCGTATTGTTTGATTATTATTATTATTTTTAATGCAATCGAATGCAAGAAGGGGTGCACCAGTAAAGATGCAGCCCCTATGGATCTCGAAAGACCCTTGCATTACCGAAGAAAAGGGAAAGTTGATTAAGTGAGAGGGTGTAGACGTAGGTGTTTATGCACTCGGGTTTTGAAGGTTTGAAGATTATAAGTGCTGGGAAAGATGGAGGCTGGGAGGGAGTTCCAGTTCCTTGAAGTCATGGGGATATATGTATTGGCGAATGAAGTGGTCCGGCACTTTTCTAATTTGACCGCGAAAGAGTGTTGGGAGTCGGCAAAACTCGTGCTACGTGCAAAGCATGCTTTGGGGGGAATTATTGATTTTATCTCATCAGAGCACCTGTCGTGATAGTATCTATAGAAAAGGGAAAGGGCAGAGACATTTCTTCGATGAGCTAGCGAGTCGAGGGAGTCGGTGAGGGTAGAATCGTCAATTAGCCTGATTATTAATAATAGACAGAAAAATAAGATATTATAATGAACTAAAAAAAGGATTGCCTAATGTACTTATATCTTTGAAAACAAATGAAAAATGATGAAGTGTTTATATTGACAATATACTGAAACTAATAAGACATTTACTTCTGAGGATTGTCTACCAGTGGTGAGCGAAACTTTATGATGAATTAAAAATAATAAATAATAGTAATTTACAAAATTAGCAACCCTCCAAGTTTCAATAATTAAATCTACAGTCACTTAAATCGAGAACTTATCTGGATGGATAAATTAAACTACTTACAACTCTTCTAAGTAATAATAGAGGGAATAGTTAAAATATTGATAATAATAAGCACGTGCATCGTATGTTAATTCGATTATGCTGTATCCCTGTATTGACGAAAATGAAGAAAAATTTCGTGTACTATGGATTTAAATTGAGAAACAAGCAAATAAATTAGTTATTTTTAAATACTTATTATGTGTAATAGGGTGGTCTTTATTTTGGGTATTTTAGAATGTTTACCCTGACAAGGGCTCATATAGTTTGAAATAAATGAAATTTTTTTTAGTTTCAAGTCTCTATCTCAATTATAACCTGTGCCCCCAGCGATGTAAATTTCTTATCTAAAGAACATGGGGTTTTGCTATTGAAAGATCATTTTTTTATTTCGGCCAAAGTAATAGTTCAATAAATTTGAAACTAGAGACTTTATCCTTATAATAGTAGCTATCCATTAGAATTTCTACAAATTTTCAGCTATTATAACTTTGAAGTCTATAACTTAGTAACACTAAGATATAGCAGTATTTTATCTAGCTATAACTCCAAAATTATAATAGCTAAAAATCTGTAATAATGAATAATTCTAATGGATAGCTAATATTATAAGGATAAAGTTTACACAGTTTCAAATTTTTTGAACCATTTCTTTGACCGGAATAAAAAATTGATATTTTAATTCCAAAAACTCCATGTTATTTAGATGAGAAAACTACATCGCTGGGAGCACAGATTAAAATTGAGATAAAGACTTGAAACTTGGGAAATATTTTTTATTTATTTTTTATTTCGAACCATATAAGCCCTTGTCAGTGTATAAATTTGGAAATACTCAAAATAAGGAGCACCCTAATGTGTTGGTACATTAATGGCATTTTGGGACAATTTTTTTAATAAAAAGTATTAAAAAAATTTCCAAGTTTTTCATAAGCTTACTATTTTGTGTCAGGCCGCATTGATATTAGCCCTGGGCCGCATGCGTCCTACGGGTTGGACACCCTTGATTTTTTTTTATTCATTTAACTCACTAACTCACTAGTGCAGTAACAGGATTGGTGGCAATAAGTAACAGAGCTTCTGGACAAGCCGATGCAAATACTTCAATCAAAGGATGAACAATTGTTTTTATTTAATTTAAAGAGATCTTTTGTAGTTTGTTTTGGATCCGAATAGGAATAACCTGAAGTGACGATCACTAATGCTCAATCGATGAGTGCTTTTTCCAGATTTTTATGGGAATGATTTCTTATTGGATCTACATAGGACAATACTTGGGACTTGGAATCGATAAGGGATAATTCATATTGTTGGTTTTCCAAAGAAGGAATTTTGTCATATATTACTAATGAGGTCACAAGTGGTTCTAATTTCAGCCATAATGATAAAGATTTCCCCACCTTAGATGTTCCTCCCAAAATACATACCTTGAATGTCCTACGAAGCAAAGGACCTAAAAAATAAACAAATAATGATTTTTATCTGAATTATAATTAAACAAAGCACTAATTAGATTTATTTTATTTATGGTTTATAAAGTTTCATTCTTAGTAGACTTTTAACTTAATAAATAATTCATATTTTTAGGGTTCCAAGATAGAACTGTGGCTACTTGCCGTAAAAACATCTATAATTTGGAAAACTAAGACCAGGTATTTCAATGTCCATTTATTCTTGAGATTAGCACCTTAATCTATGATTTAGTATTTTTACGTATATTTCAATGTTCGTTTAAGAGTTGTACGAAGAATAATTTTGTTAAGGGAGAATGGTGTGGGTTCTTGGTGAAAAATTTTAAATAAAGTAAAGAAATTTTTAAAAAATTTAACAAACTTTTTAAAATTTAAAATATAAAATACTAGGTTGGTTTCACAAATAAAAAATCTCTGAAATCTCTGCTTTGGGTGGCCATCGACTACTTATTCCTAAGATTAAGATTGGTTCACATGGCAGCCACCAGGCCAATTTCAAATATATTTTTATATTTTAGTTTATTTTAATTGACTGTTATTGATAAAGATAAATGTAAATAAATATTTTATGAGATATTAATTTATTATGAGTTAGGTTTTCTAGCTCACTTGTTTCCCATTAAAAATTAGCATTAAAAATTAAAAATTAAATAAAAATTAAAAGAGTTATATTTCGGGCTATCAGTTATTTTCTTTAATTCCTGAAGATGGGTTGATAGCCCGAAATATATATATATATATAAGGAAATATTGAAAAAATTTAACTCTTTTAATTTTTTAAAAATTTTTAACGTTAACCAAGTGATCTAGAAAACCTAACTCATAGTAAATTAATATCTCATAAAATATTTATTTACTTTTATTAAAGAGGTTTCACCTTGCACCAACACCACAATCTCTATTAATTATGACTGATATTGGTTGTTTTTTTCGAAAGCATAGTTGCCAAGTCGACATTTCACCAATTCTTCCATTTAGCTAAGCGAACCTTAATTAAAATATGAATGAAATACGGGGAGCTGAGAAAAGCTCCGCTTAAATTTAATCTCAGCTTTGCTAATCTCAAGAATAAACGGACATTGAAATACCAGACCTTAGAGCCTCAACCGGTAATGGCCAAAAATTGCAAAATTCTTACTATAATAACTAAAAAAAAGATGTCTTAGATGAGAAGATTTTTTTCTTTTTCATTTGAGTACTGAATAATTTAGAATAAATATAATAATTTTAAGGTATATTTATGGCTTCCTAGCTCAGTCGAAATCTCACACGAAACCATCGTGAACTCAATTGTCTGGATCTAGACTAGATTATACCCCTGGAGTAATCACTGAAGACCTGGGAAGATTTGGTAGAGGCGTGAGTCTGATTCCCTTCAGATCGAGGGCAGAATAATGAGCGGTCCAATGCAATAATCCTCACCCTCGCCCCGTGACGTAGTCCGCCCAGATTGTCGCTTGATTGGCTCTCTTATGCTCCCAGGTCGTAACCCTTGGTTTAGAATACCTTTTGAAACCGTTATAATAGCAAAAAAATTTAATAAAATATTCTTATCACATAAAGAGAAAGAAAAAGTGAAAACTTTTTCAAGACTAGTTAGGCATAACGGCTGCGCTAAGCTTTTTCCTCGCCGATGTGCAAAACTCCAGTTTGCGCTCAAACAAACAAATAAAATTAGAACGTTTAGCTATAAAGATATTTTTTAATACTGTTTTTTATTAAAGACGGTAAAACATGTTTCCTTGATTTAATTTCTTTCTTGCTTCTGTTTTTAACAAAGCCCGAATTTCTGTATGTGCGTTAATACTGTAGTCAATTGACTAAAGAACTACTCTAGAACAGCTTTTCTCCAAACTGGGGTTTGCGACCCTCTTCCTCTTTTGATAAAAACGAACATATATCAAAAGTTAATTAACATGATTGTTAAAAAATTTCTAAAAACACATTTAATTTAAAACTATAGACTAAAATCCCATTTTTTGGGTGAAGAATTTAAAAGTTTGTCTCTATACCTAGCTCCACATTAGAAACACCAAAAAGCAATAGTTTTCAAGTGACCGGAAACCATATCTATACATATTTAGATTTCAATGCTGCAATAGAGGAAAAGCTCTTTTCATCTTGGTATATTATTTTTAAGGAAAAAATTTCAGGAAGCGCTAGGTATTAAATTGATTTATTTTTTACCTTTTGGGTATAAAAAGTTTGTAAAATATATCATAAGATACCTCCATAACCTGTGTCATGCATGTCAAATGCCTTGCCAAGCGAATTTTATGGTACAACCATTACAACTTTAATTTCCTGGCACAAGCCTTAAATTTTCTCACCACATACTGATAAGAAGTTTTTTAGATGAGAAATTCCAGGTTTTTAGTTACTAACTTTTAAGGAGTTCGGTGTTGGTTCTAGGTGAAACATTTTAATATAATAATAAAACTTGAGTAAGATACGAGGTAGGCTTCGAAATATATCGAATTCAAAACTCAATTTTGTTTTATTTCTTTTTTGTGAAACCTACCTCGTATCTTACTCAAGTTTTATTATTTTTAGTTACTGTTGTGTACTTTTTAAGAGAAAGTGACACGTGTTACAATAAGTATCGTGAATTTTCAGAGCTCATTCTGTGAAATTATATTAATTTTCCATCTAGATATGATAGTTTGCATACAACTACTACGAAGCTCCATCAAAATTTTCCCCCTGTTAATTAAATATAACGTCATTTTAATTTGAGAGGATCATGATGCAAATAGACATGCCTGTTGGAAAAAGATCATTACCATATCGTCGCCTTAGACCTGCTTACTCACAACAAGAAAATTTTCCAGAGCAGAGAAAAAATAAACAAAATTTAATATTGTTGTTATGGAAAGAAACTATTTTTCATATTTTTTTCTACAACTTACGATCGTCATTATAAGTATCAGTTTTACTTAGACGATGCATCTCTTTTCTTACGAACCGTATTAATATGTCATATTTTATAAAAAATGAATTTAGCAGGTTTACCCTCTAAGGCGACGATATATGATATGTTGTGCAGAAAATTAATTTAAGAGAAATGTCGTAATGTCGTATACTGTCGTACGATAAAAATAGTTACATCTTGGAGTGCAATCAGCATTTGAGTAGCCATATTTAGAGACTTGATGAATGTCAAAATAAAAATACTTTCATTTTATAACATATAGGTTTGTTTTCTCATTAGAAACTTCAAAAGAGTAGGTTTGACAAACATTTGAAGCTACTCCTCTATATTTTTAATATACCTACTTATTTTGATGCCAAAAATATATCAACTAAAAGTAATTTGTAAACCATGTTCCTATATTTAATAGAAAAAAAATATTGATTGAAGAATATTGTAAACGAATAAATTGCACGAAAAGTAATTTGGTTCAATTCTTAAAGAATCACGAATCGATTTATTCAAGATCCATTGAAATTCTCAATTAATTTACATTTCAGTTACTTTCACCGGCTGATTCTTCAAACGAAAATCACAATTGATCTAGGTAATGACATAATATTAATAATCAACATGAAAATCTCCTATTGTTTCTCTGAACGAAGAAAACTTTCTTGACTAGACATGATCATTGACTTTCCTTTGGACTCATCCACTATCTTAAATAGAGACATATTTTTTGATTGTCAGTAATTGATGGCATGGAATAAAAAAGTACAAGAGCCGTCAACTGAATCACCCTTTGGGTCATCGATAATTAAGCGAGGGTGGATAACCTGTTGACAGTGATGTATAAGAATGAGGAGAAGAAAGAATGATGAGGAGAACCGAAAGAATGGCTCGCATGAGAAAACGAATCTAAATATTTGCACTCGATTTGAATACCTGACAGAAAGGAATGAATGGAAGGACCCACCTTTATTTTTTAAGAGCTTATTCAAAACATGAATTCCGAAAATCATTTCAAATTCCAACAGAAAAGTTTGAATGCATAATATAAAAAATAACTATTTGATTATGAATAGAGTAAGAATCAAATAGGCATAGTTTTATTTTATTTTTTATTTTTTTATATAAACAAACCTTGATGTATAATTAAATTGTAAAATTTGTTCCAATTAAAATGTTCACTATCCTATATTACCTATCTCGATCAAATGAATAAATTTTAAAGAATTAAAAAAAAGTACTATCTTACTCTAGGAGAGGCGTGACCACCCCAAATAATATTGCGGGCCACTTTGGAAATCCATAATAGCTCCGCTGGCCGCATATAAAATCATATATCTCCATATTAGATTTAGGCCCACTATACACATTTTTTCGGAGGGAAAAAATTGAAACAATGAATTATTATTACTGTGTTCTTACATGTAAACATAGATAATATAAAAATAATGATACTAAACGCCCATTGTAAAGAAATATATAACACTAAAAATGAAATATAAAAAATATATAAATATATTTAAATGAAAAAAAATGAAATGATTAAAAAATATTTTTTCTCATAATTTCGACAGTTAATTTTTGAATAATAATATACACAAATAATATATTTTTTTTAATATATTGGTTTTCACTACTTTGGCCATTTTAAAATAAATATATTTTGTAAAAGTGATGAATCTCGCGGCCCGGAAAAATGTTCAAGGCGGGCCGTGGGTTGGCCACCTCGGCTCTAGGGTAAAGTACTCTAAAATATAATTTTACTAAGAACTTTTATATGACCTTTTTTGAGGTCTAAAGAGTACTTAATTAGAATATTAAATGTTATCAAAATTCCTTAAGTCATTTTCAAGATATTTATAAAAAACTAAAAAAAGGACGGGAATAAAGTAGTACTAGTTTGTGGGCTGATATGTAACAATACTTTATCTGCTTCGCATTGGATAAACTAAAAATGGGGAAATGGCTTGCGCCTTTTTTTGCAGGGTACCATTAACTGACCTGCCAATAAAGTTGACTAAATAACAGGGGCTTCCATTATTCGAGGCGTGGTTCTTAAATGACAGGTATGATACTGCTATTGGAAAACAGTGAGTTTGAACATGATTGTGTCTAGTGATGCTTCCCCCACCCTCTGCTTGCTAGAATTTCAAAATAATTTTTCTTAAAAATTTTAAGTTAAAAGAAATAAGGAACAAATTTATTTTTAAGAA
Source organism: Forficula auricularia (assembly GCA_024734495.1). Classification (NCBI taxonomy): domain Eukaryota; kingdom Metazoa; phylum Arthropoda; class Insecta; order Dermaptera; family Forficulidae; genus Forficula; species Forficula auricularia. The sequence goes on along the minus strand of JALMQS010000816.1, from coordinate 6,019,578 downwards.
AATTTGAATTCACCTTCAACTGTCTCTTATTTTAAAAGATACACATTTTCAACCTCTTTTAAATTCACTCTTATTAGGTTATTACATAATATATGAGGTATGATGAAATGTTGTAATCGAGCATTAAAGTTTTTTTTTTGCATTGTATTTTCGTCAAAAACGGCCTAAACTATTTATTATTCGCCCTATTAGTTTTTTTTGTAAAAAAACCTTGATCGTGAAAAAATGTTTTGGCCTCAATAATTTGGGCTCAGTGCATAAAAAGGCGCCAATCAATATTTCGCACGGCGGCACAAAAGGGACTTGGCGCGTTCTTGAGCTAACAGGATGATGAAAAAAAACTAATTCTAGACAATTGCGTTTTATATCTAAAAGCGATATTTTACTGTGATGATTACATTTTGGAACATTAACCACAAACAAAATACGGTTGAGTTCATTTCGGTTCTGTTGCAACGCGTTGAGATCAAAAGCCAAGCTTAGGTCCCCTTAGTCCCCTTGACCATTAGGGTTGATGCACGTAACTAAAAATTCTTTCGGGAAGGGAGCAAATTTTTTTTTGAAAAAACAAAAACAAACTAAATAATGTAAAAATAATTGATATATTTATTAATTAAATCAAAATATTTGAATAAATATTGTGTTAAGTAAAATTATAGATATATTATACTTTTGTAGATTTACATTTAAATTTAGTGTCAGCTAGATGATTTCGGTATGGGAACACCTCCTTCCCTGGCACTTCTGTAAAAACCCAACCAAACGTATCAGCTTTACTGTTGAAAATTTTTAATTTTCTAAGATGAATTGAAGCATCTAGAAGAATCCTTGTTTTTCCCCCATTTTACATACTTCAACCCCTATAACTGGACCCCATTTAAAATAATTTTTTGATTTGAAATTTTTTATTAAATAAAGGGTGAATTCTATTAGAGTAATTTTGAACTATCTAATTTGAATGAAAGTATTTGAATATGCTTGTATTATTTTTTTGTCTTTTTTAATGTAAATCCATCCCCCATAGTTCGACCATATAGATAGATTTTCTGGGAATCTAGAACATTTTAGGTGTATTTTGAAAAAATTTCAAGTTTCTAGATGACTCGAAATGCTTCATTACTTCATGTGTTTTTTTGTGCCCCTTTTCAAATGTCAGCCTATAAGGTGGCCCCTTACAAAAAAAATAAAATTTGAAATTATTTTTTATGTCAGAGAGAACGTTCTTTATGAAATTTAAATTTCAAGTTTCTGCGATGATTAAAAGTGCCTTGTAGGGCTTTTTAGAAACCGCTCCAAAAATTTTCCCCATAGAAAAATTTTCAAGATTATAATTTTTCTAGAATGTAGAAGACATGTACCATGTAAATTTTAAAGTTTTAAATATTACGGAAAGTGCCTGATCGTAGTATGTATTATTTCGACCGTTAACATTTTAAATATATAAATGTATTTCATTTTTGTTTCAGCGACGCCAAATAGCTTAAAAAATCTAAGTAAATTGCATTTTTTATTTATTTATTTATTTAATTTTTTGAATCTGTTAAACTAAGACTTTCTCTAAGACTTCCTACATTTTTGGTAATCAGCCAAATGAAAAGAATAAATTAGCTTTATAGCTAAGGTAATTCGCTTGCATTTGGCAGCTTATGTAATATTTAAGAATTAATATAAATCTTTTTTTGAAAAATAATAAATTTTAAACTTTCTAATGAATTTTCATTTTTTCAATTTTGTAAATTAATTTGCGAATTAATTTTCCCCAAAAGCACCAATTAAGTGTACGAATTATCACTGTTGCAACTAATAGTTTAAATATCAATTTAATCATTTAACTTGAATCTTCTTATAAGGAGTGAGATGTGAAATCTCAGTATCGCTTAAACCAATTCACATCTAAATTCATGCGATGCTTCACATTCTCTTCACTGTATGCAGTAGGTAATTATCTTGGACCTTGAACTTTTTGGATGCTTATACGCTCACCGCCACAAAATTGGGTCCATTTACATTTATCAACAATAATAAATCGAAACCTCGACATTTGGAGATACTTCTATTCATTTGGCTCCTGAATCTTGTGATCATAAACAGATCGTCTGAAAAATACTAAAATAAACGTTATAATAAAGTATTCAAAAATGTTATAAATTATAAAATAGATTTCTTTTTCCATTTATTTCAAGAGCCAGATTATTTATAGTGGCAACAAGCTCTCTTCTTCTCAATCTTCAATTAATTTTTCAGAAATAAAGATAAGAGTAAATAAATATTTTATTTAATATGGATTTACTATGAGTTAAGGATACTGGGTCACTTATTTCACATTAAAATTAAAAAATAAAAAGATATAAAATTTTTTTCTTTTTCAATATATATATTTCGGGCTATCAACCCATCTTCAGGAAATACAGAAAGTAACTTTTACTTTCTGTATTCCGTCTTCAGGAAATACAGAAAGTAACTTTTACTTTCTGTATTTCCTGAAGATGGGTTGATAGCCCGAAATATATATATTGAAAAAGAAAAAATTTTTATATCTTTTAATTTTTAATTTTAATGTGAAATAAGTGACCCAGTATCCTTAACTCATAGTAAATCCATATTAAATAAAATATTTATTTACTCTTATCTTTATTAAAGATGTTTCACCTTGCACCAACACCACAATCTCTACTGATTATTAATTTTTCAGAAACAAACGAAAAATATATTAATAAAGAAAATTTTACTGCTTCTTGGTTTTAATCTATAATAATTAAATAATGAATTAGTAATGAAGCTGTTGAAGCTTTTATTTTTGTGATTAGTTTGATTAAAATTTGAATTTTTAGTGAAATCATACATAATTAATTATAATTATTTATTGAACACGAACAAATAATACTACTACGACGTTTCGATCGACTTATTCTGCGATCGTTCTCAAGTATGAGCACCCACTCCGATTTTAGGTTAACTGCTCGCTAGCTCATCGAAGAAATGTCTCTGCCCTTTCCCTTTTCTATAGATACTATCACGGCAGGTGCTCTGATGAGATAAAATCAATAATTCCCCCCAAATCATGCTTTGCACGTAGCACGCGTTTTGCCGACTCCCAACACTCTTTCGCGGTCAAATTAGAAAAGTGTCGGACCACTTCATTCGCCAATACATATATCCCCATGACTTCAAGGAACTGGAACTCCCTCCCAGCCTCCATCTTTCCCAGCACTTATAATCTTCAAACCTTCAAAACCGGAGTGCATAGACATCTACGTCTACACCCTCTCACTTAATCAACTTCCCTTCTCTTCGGTAATGCAAGGGTCTTTCGAGATCCATAGGGGCTGCATCTTTACTGGTACACCCCTTCTTGCATTCGATTGCATTAAAAAAAAAAAAAAAAAAAAACTGAGATGGGGACTTGTCCGGCTGGGTTTATATTTGCTCCCTGTACCGGGTGATTCAATAAGGGTGACGAGGTACCGTATCTCAGGAACTAATAATCGTAGAAGTTTGGGAAAAAAATCCTTCAGAGAAAATCGACCAAGAAAAATTGCTGGAAATATTTTTTAAGTTCATACATCCACCGCTAGGTGGCTAAATAGCTTCGATCGTATAAAAAATGCAATTTTCTCAAAAATTTTCCAATATAAGTTTAAAAATGAATACTCTCACGTTAATGCCACCATAATAGTCCATCTTTTTGATAAATGACTTTTTATTGTAGGACGTAAAATAAAGGCGGGAGGGGATGCTAAACTTTTATGGACTGTAGTGTCTATAACTTAAGTTTGACTTAACGGAATTTTGTTAACAAGGTCTGGTTCAAGAAAGGAAGGTTTGGTGAATAAAATAAAAAACCATCCATGCCATTCTAGTTCTTGCCGCCCTCGCTAAGGGGCGTGTTTTATAAAGTTAACCGTTTTATTGATTTTTCTCCAAAATCTTAAATGGAACCGTATAATTATTTTATTAGATTCAGAAAGTAGATCAAATTTGCAACAAAATATGTTCAAACCTCATGTCGATATCTTTTTTCGTTTAACAGTTATTGCTTAAAGAATATTTTATTAACGAATTTATTAAAGAAACAAAATAGGTAATTGAGTTTTCAATTTTTTTTCAAGTTTCGTAGTCAAGCATGACCATGGATAAATAAAAAAACAGTTTAAAACTTTGTTCTTATTTTCATCTAATCACAACAATAATGATATAACATAACAAACAATAAAATAACAATTAAAACATTAACATCTATTTGTGAGAAAATCGCCGTTTCCATAGAAACTGTCAACCAAGTCTTTCACGGCCTTCTAAGAAATTAGACATTTTTGAAATTTAATACCTACTCACAGGCGACACAGAAAAGCGTTATTATCATTATTGTTGTGATTAGATGAAAAATAAGAACAAAGTTTTAAACTGTTTTTTTATTTCTCCATGGCATGCTTGACTACGAAACCTAAAAAAATTGAAAACTCAATTACCTATTTTGTTTCTTTAATAAATTCGTTAATAAAACATTCTTTAAGCAATAACTGTTAAACGAAAAAAGATATCGACATGAGGTTTGAACATATTTTGTTGCAAATTTGATCTACTTTCTGAATCTAATAAAATAATTATACGGTTCCATTTAAGATTTTGGAGAAAAATCAATAAAACGGTTAACTTTATAAAACACGCCCTTTAGCGAGTGCGGCAAGAACTAGAATGGCATGGATGGTTTTTTATTTTTTTCCTTTCTTGAACCAGACCTTGTTAACAAAATTCCGTTAAGTCAAACTTAAGTTATAGACACTACAGTCCATAAAAGTTTAGCATCCCCTCCCGCCTTTATTTTACGTCCTACAATAAAAAGTCATTTATCAAAAAGATGGACTATTATGGTGGCATTAACGTGAGAGTATTCATTTTTAAACTTATATTGGAAAATTTTTGAGAAAATTGCATTTTTTATACGATCGAAGTTATTTAGCCACCTAGCGGTGGATGTATGAACTTAAAAAATATTTCCAGCAATTTTTCTTGGTCGATTTTCTCTGAAGGATTTTTTTCCCAAACTTCTACGATTATTAGTTCCTGAGATACGGTACCTCGTCACCCTTATTGAATCACCCGGTACAGTCCAGTCAAAAAAGTGTTGGTTTGGACTGGACTGTGCATGGAGTCTATATAAAGCCGGAGCGACACGTGGCCATCACAGTCAACCTAAAATCGGAGTCGGTGCTCAGTGCTCATACTTAAGAACGATCTCAGAATAAGTCGTTCGAAACATCGTAGTTGTATTATTTGTTCGTGTTCAATAAATAAATATAATTACTTATTTGTGATTTCACTAGAAATTTAAATTTTAACTATTGAATTAGTTTCTAAAGAATGTATGATTAAATTTTAAATTTTAAAAATATATGTAATAAATTAATTTTTGACTTTTTTTATCATCTGAATAAACAAGACTGATTTTTTTTTAATTACTCTTTTGCGATTTTCAAATTCGTTTCAAGATGGCCTAATTTTGGATTGTGGTCAATAGCAAGATTATTCAGGAATGTGTAACGAAAATAAGAAGCATTAAATATGTAAATTTGTAGCCACAGCATCTCACTGATTTTAGTGCAGAGTAGCGATTTTCACGATTTTCAAAAAAAATGTCTATAGCTCGAAAACTATAAGACTTTTATTAAAAAAATTTTTTTAGATCCTGCACCGTCAAGTACTGGCCTATTCCCTGTTGACGGTTTATCGTTGAGTTATGAGACACCCTGTAGATAAAAGATCGTTGTAAAATTAATATTAAAATCGCAAATGTGAAATTAAAATAAAAAAATCGGTCTCTTGTCTTACTCATCGGGCATTGAGAAAAGTTATGAAATAATGAGTCGGACATTTTCCCAGAAACTTAAATAATTAAAAAAAAAAAAAAAAAAATGCGCGGGCCAGTTTTAAGATGATTTAATGACATCTTAAACTATCTATTCCTTGATGGAGACTAAGAGTATAATCCTTTGTTAGATGTCCAAAATCACTTCCAAAATATAAACTGTACCTATATCATTTATTAAAGGATGTCGATCGATGCCATTCGGCTGGGCAGATCCAAGGATAACCTCAAGTGAACGGCTAAATGAGTGGAACATGAAACTGATCCTGATGCTCTCTGAAAGAATCAGCATTATCTTCGACGAAAATGTCAAGTCAATCATGTCCGGGACACAAATCAAATTTATCAAACTTACTTTCTTGGCGCCAACGTGACATCGAAATTCTCTATTTTCAACAGATGAAATGGATATCTGTTCAATTTAAAAATTAAAATTCAGTAGACTAATGTATAAATTTAATGTACAAAGGTTATTCCTCCAGTATTAGAAGAGAATCGATTGTTGTTTTTTATTATAAGTCAACATTGACTTCAAATAGCCAGTGATATCTGATTAACACAAAAGGAATAAACTTTAATATTTCAAATGACTATGGATTAAGTCTACCAACGATCTGTTGCAGTTTATTTTACCAGTGAGTGTCTGGGTGCTCAGAGGTGACTAGTTGATTATGAAAATGTTTAACATATTCGTTCATTCTTTCTTTATCAACAACGAATTTGACATTTCAAGTAAAGATATACGGTACCGAACCCTCGGTATGCGAATCCGACTTTCACCCATCTTATCGGCTGGGAAGGGGGGGTCGCGAAGTCTCAGTAAAAAAGGAAAAAAAAAACAAAGTTTAAAAATATATTTTTATTAAGAAAATGTTAATTAAAGGACATTTGCAGTTTAATATAAGGCGAGGCGTTTGGTGATATAATTGATGTGAAAATATGTCTGTTTTAGGTACTTAACTGTGTATTTAGCTGATACCTAATTATAAAAATTAATTAAATAATTGTACGGATTTGTGACAGAATAAAATACAGGTTACAAACTAAGGGGGTCGCGTCATGAAAAAGATTGAAAAACACTGGTCTAGTAGATAGGCTCGTGCATTTTCGAAAAATAAAAAATTGACTATATAATTGGGAGCAATAAGAAAACTCCGGTCCTACTATTCTGGAGGTGGTACAAAAACTTTTAGACAATTTTCATGTCAGCAACCGTTTGACCAAGTTAGTTAGAACTTGAAAATGTTTATTAATTCAAACTTTCTTGTCAAATTTCAGCTTATTAGCTAGAACAATTGAGGCTTTTTTGCAAAAACACCACTTAAAAAAAATAACATTTTTCAAAAAAGGAAATAGTGTTTAAATAGGTAGCGGGCTAAACAGAAAAAAAAACAATATATTTTAAACGAGCTTATTTTGAATACTGGAGATTTAGTGGAAATTTTTCAGGCAAGGGACATCAACTCTGGTACCTCTTTACCTACTGGCCCCATTTAAGAGATTTGCAAGAAAAACTGACATATGGGATTTTTGAAATGAACTCAAATTTTTCTAATTTTTTACATTTTTCAAAGGAAAGTTCGGAAGACTTCTGAAAATCCAAAACCTAAGTAGTTCTTTGTTTTAGAAAAATATAAACATAATGGCCCTAGAAAGAACTTTATATGACTGTTCTTGTATTGTCGATGGTAGACACAGAGAAAAAATAATGTTTCCCTGCGTTTTAGATTTTTTTAAACACGAATAATAAAAAAAATATCCAGTTTAATTCCGAACGTACGAGTAATTAAATAGTAGATCCAATCCGCAAAGTTCTTCAAATACATTATTGATTCGCCAAGGTTCCCACATTACGATTAATCTGATTTTCTAATAATAATTACGCATCTCCACACGCGATAGCAAATAAATAAATAATTGCTTATGAGTGAATTTTTTTTCCTAACTCACTATTGATTTATCTCTAACTCGTCAAATGAGGAGAGGACTTGAAATGAACTCCTGTTCTTCCATTAGCCTCAACACGAGAAGAGCGAGATTCTCATCTTTATGTTTGCTCTAGTGGCCATGTCGAGCCACGGGGGCAGCAACAAAAATAAAATAAAATCACGGCAGAAATGACTAAACAGAAATAATCTAGTGTAGTTCTAGGTTCTGATACCATCTTTGATACGCCAGTGCTTTCAAACCATTAATAAATACAAACATGTACATGTTCAATTATTAGGACAATGTTGCATATCGATGAAACTTGATAAGACACAAACATTGTCAAGTTATTTTCCCTCAGTTAAAGGCTAAATGCTCGGAAAAAGATTTAACTGCAATTTAGCGCAGGTTTGCTGCCTGGAATTCGGTGAAGGTATTCGATTCAATTAAATGGGAAATTAAACTCTTACCGATCCGAACTTAAACGAGATTAAGAGCCACTTAGGATCATTTATATATGCCATATAACATTTTTTATTAATTATAAAAAGTGAAAGAATGTAAAGTTAAAGATGTTGAAATATATTAATCTAAAATAATAAGATCATAATATGACAAGATTTTTTTCACAGCAAAGAATTTTTATAATCTCGAGAATGAAAAAATAATTAAACAAAATGAAATTTAAATTAAAAAAAAGAATAAAAACATTACAAATAGGGTAAGCTTAATGTGTAAAATATTTCTAAAATGAGTTAGTATAGTAGTGTATCAACGGAGGAAAAGATGAAAATATTTCTAAGACTCGTATATATTCATTCCACACACAATTTTGACTTCACCATCTCAGATTTGAATCAAATTTGGTACATAGCTATATAGACTAAGAAAAATACCAATTTTCAACTCAATACTAGTATGTCCACAGGTTTTCAAAATACGGCTATGTAAATTTGTCACAAAAAAAAGCAAAAAATCGACCAGGAACCACATTTTTGAATTGAAATTGTACCTCTCCTAGTTGAGATTGAGTTGAAAAAGGTGTCATTTTAAAGCTACTTTGATGGCCTTTTATATGACATACAAATCAATATATGTTCTTCTAAAGAAGTTTTTTTTTTTAATTTATTTTTTCAAAATCAAATTTATAAAAAAACGCACTTTTGAAAATTAAAAATAAAATTGTATATTAGTTTAGATTGTTGTTAACAAGTTATAATAAAAATTAAAGTGGAAGGGCAATGGCTTCATACTTAAAAATATTTTTAATGTAAAAAAAGGTTTAGGCTAACAAACAAATTCACGTCTACCCAGTTTTCTTTTTTATTTATATACATACATGTTTAAATATAATTCTTAAATTGATGGTGAAATATTATTTAGAATTAATAATGGTTTGAAAAAATTAAAATTTTACATAAAAGTAGCCCTAATTCTCTCATAATATTTCGCACATTCCAGGATTCAGGCAAGGACGTTAATAACATAATCTTCTTTTTTCTAGACTTAGACTAGAAAACTTTGTTTTGAGATTTGCTACTATTTCTTCATGCTAAGGGGAATCCTCCGTATTACTAAATAATTGTCGTTTCATTACACCCTCAATTTTTTTTTATCTTTTTGGGTGGATAATGTTTTGAATTAATTTTTTTACTATCAAATGGTGATTCTTAGGGCCAGTTGTATGTCGGTTTGTAAAGTCTTTGTTAAAGTTAACAAACGGTAAAACCTTGGAATTCACCCGGCCGGATGGGTAATCAGATGACACGCACTTTCGTCTGATTGGCCATCCCGCTGAGCACAAGATGAATTCTAGCTCTAACCTTAGAATTCATCTGGTGCCCGGCAGGATGGTCAATCAGATGAAAGTGCGTGTCATCTGATTGGCCATCCAGCCGGGTGAATTCTAATGTTTTGCCCTTTGTCAACTTTAACAAAGACTTTACAAACCGCCAATCAACTGGCCCTAACTCTCCTAGAGACGTATTTAGGGCCAGATGTATGTCGGTTCGTAAAGTCTTGTTAAGGTTGACAAAGGGAAAACATTAGAATTCATCTTGTGCTCGGCCAGATGGCCAATCAGATGACACGCACTTTCATCTGATTGGGAATTCCGCTCTGTCACCAGGTAAATACTACCTTTGTCAACTTTAATAAAGACTTTACAAACCGGCATACAACTGGCCCTTAGTGTTTCTAAAGCAACTGAAGATGATGCATTTAAAGTCAGATCTCTGTCTGAATGTTTAGGTTTGTTTAATGAATTCTTCTTCTTCGAGTGCCATACCCGAAACGGGTGTCGGGTCCCTCTCCACATATATACCTGTGCTGAGTGTGTTTAGTTGTTTTTACACAGATATACGGGACCTACTTTTTTAACGCCGGTTCCGAACGGCTAATTTGAGAGGTTACTAGGCAATTTTACTCTTGGCAGGTTGCCATTACTTTCCAAGATGAGTGACTAGTAATATCTATCTGCCGAGACTCGGTCTCGAACCAGCAATCTTCGAGTCAGTGAGCAAACACTCTACCCACTGACCCACAGTCGCCTCTCTAAATGAATTACAACGTGCAAATTTGAAATCTTTTGTGTGTGAATCCATTGGATTCGATAGTTAAATACTACTTTGATTCCAAACATTTTTAATTTATGAACAAAAACTATTGATCATAAAGCTAAAATTACGCTAGAGATATGTGTTGGGAGAGGCAGGCATCTTAGGGGGCAAAGTCCCATTGTAATATTATAAATAAAATAAGCTAGGTAATCGAAATTTGTTTTTGGAAACACCTGTTGGTTTGTATGTTTATGCTTTTTATGGGGGGGGGGGGCGTTTAAACGTAAGCGAAACTCTATGACTTCCATCTTCAGAGTATTGTAGCTTGTAAACTAAAAAAAAGATACAAAAGTTTCATTATATACCTATGTTTCACGATTAATTGTTAGAATTTATGAAATAATTTATTTTTAACACATATATGGTACGTAAACAAAATAAAACTTCATAAAAATCGGTTCGTTAGAAGAGGGTCTGAACTCAATTTCAAGATTCAACCCTAACAGAACCAAGCCAAATAAAACAGATTAAAATATATTTAAGCATCTCGCAGTTTAGTAGTATACGAGAAGTAGCAGAAAGTTTGTTTTTTTCTATGACCCCTGGAAGCAAATTCTTTTCTTGTATAAAAATAATATTTACTTCTCCATTAAGGTTCTATTTCACTGCGAGTGCCAACCGACGCGGTAAATAAAAACTGTACAAGTACAGAGTTGTTTACCTACATATACTTTCTTTAAAAAGGACACTATTTTATTTTTAGAAATGTTAGATTTAGATCTAAACATAAGCAAAAATTTTTCTTCCTTTTCTAGAAAAAAAGCTAAAAAGATTGTAGATTCCATGTTGTGAGCACGCGTGCGTGTGCATGTATTTTCTTTTGAAGAAAGCTAAGAATAAACTGAGTGAGAGAGTAGCGATTGGTAGTCGACGCAAAATAACACCTTTAACTAGCGTCTCTAGAGGATGTTGATTTTAAAAAAATAATATTTATTATTTAATATATTATTTATATTTAATTCTCATAAATTCTGCTGACGCCAACCTATAATAGCCTAAAATCCAGCCCGAAATGAAAATATACGAACTGAACCGAGCCGAACTGAATATATCTTGGTTAATAAGTAAAAATATATTTTCTAGGTGGGTTTCACAAATAAAACAAATATATGTTTTGAGTTTTTATCTCGAAATATATTTCGGGTTATGAGCTCCATCATCAGGGGTTTTCAAAAGGAAACTTCTCTTTTGAAACTTCTGATGATGGGCTCATAACCTGAAAATATATCTAGATAAAAACTCAAAACATATATTTGTTTTATTTGTGAAACCTACCTAGAAAAATATTTTTTTACTTATTATCTATTAAAATGTTTCACCTAGAACAGACACCAAATTCTTTAAAGATTATGAATATATATCTTAACCGAACCGGCAACAACTTTTACATATTCGAATTTTTTTGGGTATTTACTAATGATTTTTTAATATTAATTTTTTATTTGAACCAAACTGCGTTGCAAAAGGGTCTCGTCTGGATGATGATGATATGATATCGAAACAGCGATTGCGGAAGTTTCATCTGCTAGCAATCAATTGCCAAAAGACTTCTTTTAAATTTTATTTGTTTACTTTTCATTTATGTCTTGTTCTTATAAAATACAATTGTGAAATAAAAAGAAAAAAAACTTCCCGACATATTTTGATTAGGTCTAAAAGAAACCGTCAAGTCAGATAGCGGAACCCGTGATTATAAAGGTTTCCGTGGTTTCTATAAAAAAACAATTGAAAAAATAAAAAATTGTATTTTTCAAACTCCATATCTCGAAAACTAAGCGAAATCTCGAAAAAATGTTATTCTTCATTTTCATCTTATTTTAGTGAGTACTATAAGAATCCATAGTCAGATCGAGCCGCCACGGTAACCATAGAATTACCAAAAAATTTAATAGGCAGTACAAATATTAAGGATAAATTATGGTCTCATTAAAAAAAATTAAATAAAAAATTAGTCATAGCCGGCGTCCGACGTCCTTAATTCAAATGAATTGCTAGTTATGTTAATCATTTGAGAAAACAAAATTGTTTGTTGTGACAACTGACCATTTGAAAACAACATTGAAAAAATCAGGACCAAGCTGGGGCACAAAGAAGGGGAGTTCGTTGTTGAGGGGGTACATGTCGTGCCAAAATCGTCGAAGCCGTCGCGTTAAACGCGTCCGGAGAATCAAAGCCCGCAAAGCTCGAAGACTACCAAAATCGCATTCTCGAGGACCATCAAAATCTCATGTTGACAATTGCCTTGCCCGAATGGCGATCGTCCAAGAAACGGAATTGGCAATTATGAGTACACGGACCCGATTTCAAGCGAAGTCATTCCATATGCATTCATTTACGCCTATAACACAAAAAAGCAGCGCATCATGTTCCAAAGAATCTTAAAGGTCCTTCAGGCTCTTACAAGTAATACGTATAAATAACACGAAAAACACTGAATTCCCATGTAAATATGTTTTTTTCAAACTAAAATAAACATTCAAATTATTATTCAGTTCTGGCAAAATATTGATTTATAAAAATATAATATAATCCTGAATTTGAAGGCTTTTTTTTTGATTAGTGCAAACAATGAAATAAAAGTGCTAAGATGAACATGGGCGTGCCCAACTATGGGCAGGAGGGCTAGTGCCCCCACCCTTAGAAGAATGAAATAAAGTCTATTATGTTGACAACTAAAAGATAGAACATAGCAAAAATATATATAAAGTCAAGAAAATTTAAATTTTTTAACATTTTCTTTGCTTTATAAAAATTTAAAATTTTTTTAAAATTTACTTTACTTTATTTAAATATATTAAATATTTAGTTCGGTTTGGTCCAAGGGCCTAGATTTTATTTTTTGAACACCCTCCCCCCCCTCCAATTTTGTTCCCAATAAATATAATAAAATTTCGTTATTATAAGATCATTTTATAGTATATTTCCCTTTTTCTTGTTTTTTTAGTTTGAAAATCTTATAATTTTAATTTTAATACCCCTCCTTAATTTTGGGTCCGATTTCAGTCAAAATCTAATTAGCTCTTAATCTCAATGCACCAAAACTACATGTGAAATTTTGTTTTGATATTCACACTATTCTTGAGTTAGAGCTCCCACAATAATTTGGTATCGCACGCACGTACTAACAGAAATTTTGACAAAACAGTTAATATCTCGAAAAATATAATTTTTTCGAGAATTTTTTTGTAGACTGCATAACGACATGGTTTCGCTCAATTTTTTTTAATCAAAATAGTTTCAGCCGTTTTTGAGATAATTCGAAAAAACGAAGCAAAAAAACAACACTTTTCTCATGCACTATTACAATACTTGACCATGTAAAAACAATTGAATAAAAATCAATCAAATTTCCAATAACTAAAATTTACTTAGCTAAAAGGTCCGAAAAGCCAGACCAGTTTTTCTAACAACTATCAAAAAAAAAAAAAAATAATAATAATAATTTTTTTCTAAATGTTGTATTTTTGTTATTTTATAGTTAATCTATAAACGGGAGCTTCGCCTGTATCTCATTTAATGATTCCATGATATTTTTCCCCCTCTTAATTTTGGTGTCTTCTTCTTCTTCTTCCAGGAGTGCCGTGCCCTGAAGCATGGGTATGTCGCGCCTCTCCCTCTACCTGTGCTGAGTGTGTACAGTTGTTTTTACAGAGATATTACGGGATCTGCCCAATCGCCGGTTCCGAATGGCCTAATTTGGAGGAGGTTGAACTAGGCAATTAATACTCTTGGTAGAGGGTTGCAGGCACTGCTTTCCAAGAAGGAGAGACGACTGCGTAATATCTCTCTGCCGAGAGCTCGGTCTCAGAGCGAGATCTTCGAGTCAGCAGAGCACTAAAAGCTCTGGTCTCACTGACCCACAGTCGCACTCAAATTTGGGTCTGCCCTATCAATTAATAACATCTCACTTGCGGTTATTTTACAACATGTTAATTTGTTAAGAGCTAACAGCTTACTTCCATTTTTGTTTGAAAATATTTTGTAATCCCCCCCCCTTTTTTTGTCACCTATCAATATCAATAGGAAACTACCCCTGTGAAAACTTTCCCCTGGAAAATTACAATGAAGAGGTATATCTACTGTCTTGCTGCTGGTAGAGACATAAATAAGAAAAGAAATCTATCATTTTTAAAATCGAGTTTCATCTGTCTGAAGTTCCACGAGTAATGTCTGTTATATAAGAAAATAGCACTTTGATTAAGAATTGTGTAGTTTAAAAGCCATTGTATGAAAAGATTCAATTCCTTCTCTCCGAAAGCGAATCAACTAGAAATGGCCAAAAGTTTTATTTTTTTTCTCATTAGATATTTATTCAAATTTATTGAAATTTCATATCTGTGTGTTATTTTCATTTATTTTTTATATCAAATAATTATTATTAGGAAATTTGCATTTTAAAGTGTAGTTTATTTGAAGTCCAATTTGAAAAAACGCTAATAACTCCGTTGAAATTTTTTAAAAAATATGAAATTAATAGATATTATAAAACAATTAATTGTGAATCATTTAATACCATTTTGAACGAAATTGATTGGGTACTTTTCGAGAAAATCGTCAAAAACCCCGAAAACCGTCTATGAAAGGCCGTTTTAGAAACATTTTAAAATTCACCTCCATGTCACAAGTCAATGTTTCGTTTCATATGACTTTTTTAGCTTTTTTCAAACCCATCTCGTGCTTTCAAAAAACATCGTTTTTTGACGGTTCAGATGGTTTTTGACAATTTTCTCAAAAAGTACCAAATCGATTTCGTTCAAAATGGTATTAAATGATTCATAATTAATTGTTTTATAATATCTATTAATTTCATATTTTTTATAAAATTTTCAACGGAGTTATTAGCGTTTTTTCAAATTGGACTTCAAATAAACTACCCTTTAAAATGCAAATTTCCTAATAATAATTATTTGATATAAAAAATAAATGAAAATAACACACAGATATGAAATTTCAATAGATTTGAATAAATATCTAATGAGAAAAAAAATAAAACTGTTGGCCATTTCTAGTTGATTCGCTCTCGGGGAGAAGAAATTGAATCTTTTCATACAATTTCTTTTAAACTAAAAAATTCTTAATCAAAATGCTATTTTCTTATATAATAGACATAGTGTGAACCTTCAGATAGAGGAAATCGATAAAATAAGATCGATTTCTTTCTCATTTATAATTATTTTGGTCTATTTTATCAAGAGGCTGGGTCGCAAGTCACCCGGCATCAGAGAGTCATTTGTTACGGTTTTCTAGCTTTTTACCATTTTCTTAAAAACTAATAAATCAATTTCGTTCAAAATTGAATATAATTATTAATAATCGATTGTTTTATAATATTTATTAATTTTATATTTTCAACAATTATTTCAAAGTAGTGATTAGCGTTTTTTCATATTAGACGTCAAATAAACTACCCTTTAAAATGAAAATATTCTAATAAAAACTATTTGTAATAAAAGATAAAAGAAAATATTTCATAGATATGAAATTTCAATAGATTTAATTGAATATGTGATGAGTAAAAAATTAAAGCTTTTTGCCATTTCTATAGTCGACTAGCTGCCCCGTTCGTTCAAAATTTAATATAATTATTAATAATCGATTGTTTTATAATATTTATTAATTTTATATTTTCAACAATTAGTGAGTATCTGAATCCAGTCAGAAAGACAAAATGATTTTTTTCATTTTTCAATGGAGTGAGCAAAAGAAAAAAAAAATGAAAATTTTTCCTTGAATCTAATACTAGGATAATAGAAGTAAAAATCAGTTTGCCTAAAGCAGCGTTTCTAAAACTTTTTTCATTCGCGATCCAATTTTGATTGACAACATTTTTGTTACCCCAGATTAAATGTAGGTATAGTTAGTTAATTAATTTTTTGGTCACTATCAATATCACATAGTAAGTCATTTTCATAAGGTTATATATGCACATGGTACACATGCGAAATTTCGTACAAATCGATTAAAGGGTCTACAACTTATTTTGATAGCTGAACCCCGCAATATCGGCCCCCGAAGAAAATAATAGCTCTCTTTTTTATTATAGGTTCATTTTATAGTTTATTTCATTTTTCTTATTTTTTTTTTTTGTTTGAAACGCTTATAATTTTAATTTTTACCCCACGGCCCCTCCTTAATTTTGGGTTGGATTTCAACCAAAATCTAATCAGCTCTTAATTTCAATGCACCTAAATTACATTTGAATTTCGTTTTATATTCACATAGTTTGTGAGCTAACTATCTTTTTTTATTCAAAACCGACGTTTCAGAGGTTTATTCCCTCCTTCTTCAGGGTTTTGAAAGGTCAGTGAAGGAAATACAATATGACATTAGCCTCTGTCTCCTCTCTCAGTGGCAGTAACAATATTATACAGTATTTCATTCTCAGTGTAGTTGAAAATGTTCTTTTCGCATCCGCGCTGGCTGGTGTTACTGTTAGTAAAATGAGCGATATACCTACTTTCTCTAAATATTTCCCTTTGTCCTTCATCTTCTAACAAATCGGTATCTTGTCTGACGGTTTTGGATGAATCCATTTTTCTATTACTTTTGTATTATTGTTTGTGGCAATTTTTTTATTTATAGGTAAAACCGATAAATTACCTTAGCAAATACCGGTTTTAGGAAATTGTAAAATAGCACGAAATACTGGTATTCAGTATACCGGTGTACGGGTATAGCGACCCCTAAAACCGGGTGTACACAAAGCTTGTTTAGGTGCATGTTCTTTCGTTCTCTCCTATACTTGGTACTTTTCTTAGTATAGAGCTGTCCATGAAAATGACGTCATTTCTGGGTTCGAAGTATGAATTAGTGAATGATTTTTAATTAAGATCATGTGCTTTTTATGCTTATTTCTTTGAATATGAAAGATCGCCGATGGTAATAGATTCAAATTTTCTTAGAAAATCATAAGATGGTCTCATCTATTAAATCCGATGGAATGGATTATTTTTAATTATATGTCAGATGGGTTGTTTTTTACCCCTTCGAGAATCTAACCCGAGTGTCGTAACAGCAATCTGGGCCATTTGGCTCACCTGTGAGGTGCAAACCCTTCTGATATATGTAAAAATACGGATTGTTATTACTGGCACTCGGGTTCGATTCCCGAGGGGGTGAAAAACAACCCATCTGACATATAATTACAAATAATCCATTCTATCGGATTTAATAGATGACTCAATCTCATGGCTTGTTTCTTTGATGATTTCGAGTGGGAACCAATTCACACAATGCATGATTCCGTGCATGGTTCCACGTGTGTTGACGGGTCTTCTACTTGTTTGGCTGCAAACGGAGATTTTGGCCATGTATATTTTGCCGACGGTTTAGAAGGCAAAAATTTTAATGCTTTTATTTATATTGGAGAAAACGTTTCCAATAAATATTTTTTGTTGGAAGTATTTATTTCCCTTCATCCAATCCTGAGATAGATTCTATATAGAATTTTTTTTTGGTTTATGCAATATTTTACGAGGAAACTGAAAAAACAATAAAAAAAAGCTTACCTCTACTTTACTAGATCATTTGAAAACTCTAATTTGTTGAATTTATTTAAAAACATCTTTTGATTTGTTCAAATTACATTCCTCTTGCAAAGTTCCATTAAAACTTTTCTCATATACATTCAAAAGGATTTGGTCTAAGATGAATTGATTTCCTTTAGTCAATGCCTCAATTTTACCTTTTAATAAATTTCCAACCAAGTTCTAAGAATGTTTTAATTATAAAAAAAATGCCGGTAACAAGATAGTTTCCTTCAGACAAAAACTACGATTAAGCTTTCTAAGAAAACCGAGACTTAATTTAGGCATAAATCGTTGGACTAAGGAACCTATTGAGATATCAGAAACAAGCTAGTTGCTCTATAGTTCCTCCTTAATTGCCTGTTTTACATTCATGTTGTTCACCCTGTTGCTCTCTTTCTCTTGACACCCCCGGCAACACCTAATTAACGTAGTATATAGTAGCACCATTGCTAATTAATTTCTTAACGACAGTCTTGACATCTTCTATAAAGAGATTCAACTGGATGCATAGAAGTGCAGTTAATGTTTAAAATGGGTGAGATGTGCGAATTATAGGCGCCCTATTAGGAATTAAGGTGAAGGCAATCGCGGATGCCGTAACAACGAGATCACGCAGAAAACACCGTTGGGTGGAGACAAGTAATTGAAATATAACCATGTGAAATGAAATAGAAATATAGTATATTCTGACAATGAACTTTAAGGTGAGACTTATTGAATAATTGGTGACAAATTTCGAAAAATGATTATTTAAAAGTTTCTAAAAATTTCAATTGTTTACACGTAACATAGATATCAATAAAAAATATCTAAGTAACTTGTATCTGTACAAAGAACTAGGAATATTTCAAAATTGTAAATAGCATGTAAATTAATTTTGAACGTTAATTTAGGTATCAGAAAAGCTGGCCGGGCCAACCCAAATTGCACCGCGGGTCGTATTGATTACTTAAAAATTTCCAATAGCCGCACATAAATAAGAATAATGACAATTTTTTCATTTTTTTTTTTTTTTTTTTTATTCACATCTTGCTTTACAACAAATTTCGTACTAATTAATTTTTATTGTAAGTAATTAATTTGAATGTAGAATTACACTGAAAGTGTTCAATCAGTTTTTTTTTTTTTTTTTACTTAGGGAAAGTGGTGTAGGTTTTAGGTGAAACATGATATTAATTAATAAAGTAAAGGGTGTGTAGTTTCACAGTGAATGAAATAAAACTCAAAGAGGTTTATACATTATATTTTCAGCCGTTTTTTAGATATTACGAAAAAAAGAAGGAAAAACCCCACTTTTTTCATGTAGGATTACAATACTTGACCATACCCTGTATGGTATAGTAAAGATTTAAAATTACATACATATTATATTAAAGTTTATTAATATTTTTATTCGTTTTATTTTTTTTTATTAAAAACACAGGTACATACCTACAAGTGGCTTGCGGTCCATGGATGCTTTGGATGCGGCGCATCCCTAAATTTTTTTTTTTTTTTTAATGCAAATGAATGCAAGAAGGGGTGCTCCAGTAAAGATGCAGCCCCTATGGATCTCGAAAGACCCTTACCGAAGGGAAGGGAAAGTTGATTAAGTGAGAGGGTGTAGTCGTAGGTGTCTATGCACTCCGGTTTTGAAGGTTTGAAGATTATAAGTGCTGGGAAAGATGGAGGCTGGGAGGGAAATTTGAAACATTTAGAGTATTTTTAAATTTTCAAATTATTATCCGTTATTTCAAATATTTCTATAAAAAGAATTTTTGTTTTGAAAAGTATCTATATTGGTTCTCCAAATGAAATAAAATTGTTGCATAGTTTCAAGGGGCAATTAAAATGAATGCTTTTCCGAAAAGGGCGCTGATAGAAGGTTTGAAGTCCCTGCCAGCTCAAGCATGTCAAAGACAAGTTCAGACGAGTTTTGATTGAATAAAAATTGTTCTAGGAGAGAAACTATTAAAATAGAAATAATACAAAAAAGAATAAATAAATATGATTCGAGAATTTCTGGACTAATCAATTTCGAGAACTGTCAATATATAAAAGATCGGAAATAACTAAGAGTACTATAGACAAGTCATAGCTTGCTTATAAATATAGAATTAGAAGAAATTTAAAATTTTCTTATAGGGCAAGTTGATTCATTTTGGAAGATGGCCGATTTCCATCTCAGGGTATGTGGAGTTTAAGTCAGAAGATTTGATTTCTGGCTCCTACATTCATTCACACAAACAGTATCCGTTTGGGGCGAAGGTCTCAAAATATATTTTTTAAAAATATAATTTGAAATTTTAAAAATCACGAAAATGATGCGGTATTCGATGAAATTCGCAAAAAAACGAAGATTAAAATACAACTAAAATTTCAAAAAATTAAGGGTACTTTTTTGGACAGCATCCCCTCGTCGTAAAGTCCCCAAACGCCACTAATACACACATATGGATGTACAAAATGTATAATACATAATTTGAAATGTATAGTCTATCTTATATGATGTAGGTACTCTAAAAAATGTAATTTTGTTGAGTATACATATTTTTTTGTATGCAATGCAATATGTTTAGCCCGAAATTCTTTTAACACGAAGAAATATTTCGGTCCCCCTCAGTTTCGTGTTAAGCGATTTTCACTGTATTTTTAAAATACCATACAAAACACAATTCGTCATCCATGAATGCGAGCCGTGGGTTTGCCAGGCCTGACCTAAAGAGTTCATTTGCAAGTTTTGGTTCTAAAACGTATTTCGTTATCAAAATAATATGCGAGTTTGTTTAGAAAAATGGTTTCAAACGTCTTATTTGATCAAAACTTGGCTATGGATCCAAAAGCTGGAATCTAACCTGAGTTGATTTAATCTTGTATTTTAAAATAGCTTGCAAATAAATTGATTAAATTTTGTATATAAATATATTTTTTTCGAATTCAGATTTGAGTTTCTTAAATGATTTGCCCTGAATAATTTTTTTTTTTCAAATCCGGATCTAATCTCGATTATTGTATAATAAATTATATGAAACTTGTTTGAAAATAGTTAAAATTTGGAATATCTCCATATACGGCATTTTAAAGAAAAAATAAATAAGATATAACATAATAATTCATTCTTGTAAATACCAAAAAAAACAGAAGGACACTGGTTGTAATACAGTTAAAAAAAAATTAACATCTTGATCAAAAGATAAGAGAAAACCAATTCAAATAATGTTAGGTTAATTAGCATTCGATCTTGTTTTGTAACAAGGCAACTGGCCTCCGCAGAGGACCAAATTGATGAATTATACCTTCTCCGCTACTATTTCTGAAATAATTGATTTTTTGTTTAGATATAGAAATATAAATTGATCATTAAGATACTAGGATTATTTAATCTACCTCATTTAGTTAGATTAACAGCTGTTAAATGTAACTTTTGATTTTCATGGTTACCCCTTTAAGAATTTAATATAATAAATAATCAATCAACTAGACTTCCCTACAGGAGTCGAAAAATACTCCAGAATAAGATGTCGAAATGTCGTGCATTCTGATGAGATTTTCTCATTAAAAATATGCGCTCTAAGAAGTCGAGTCCAAAATTTTATTTCGGTAAATATGTATTAAATATCTTTAAAGATCAAACTACGACAATCAAGTCTGGCACAAAAATCTTCTTGCCAAATTACCTGCATTTGGCCTCCCCCCGAGCCTCTGCAAGTTGCTTGAGAGCTTTCTCTCAAACCGCTCTATTAAAGTCGAGGTTGACGGAATATCATCCTCGTCCTTTAATACTAATGCTGGAGTTCCTCAGGGCTCAGTCATTTCTCCCACGCTCTTTATTATCTATATTAATGACCTATTAAATCTGCCCTCCAATCCAATACATTGTTACGCTGACGATAGCACCCTCCACAACGCTCAATCCTTACTAGACGATCGCGCAAACATAGCCTCCTCAATAAATTCAGACTTAAGCATGCTAATAAAATGGGGATCTCACAACTTGGTAAACTTTAATGCTGGTAAAACACAATGCTGCCTAATTTCTAGGCGCGCAGATAGGAACCTTCCGGACATTTCCTTTGATTCGAGCTCATTGGAATTTCGTAATAAAATATCATTGTTAGGTGTCTCCTTAGGTTCTGACCTCTCTTGGAATGACCATATTATCTCAGTAGCAAAGGCTGCAGCATGTAAGCTTGGCTTTCTTTTCCGAACCAAACGATTTTTCACCCCCACTCAACTCCTTATATTATACAAGGCTCAAATTCGCCCCTGTCTTGAATATTGCTCGCATTTGTGGAGAGGGTCCTCCAAGTATTCTCTTGAAACCCTGGACGCAATTCAGAGACGAGCTATCAGACTGATAGGCGATCCTACATTAACTGACACTCTCGACTCCCTAGCCCATCGTAGATCTGTCTCCGCCCTTTCCCTTTTTTATAGATACTACCATGGCTTTTGTTCTGACGAAATTAAATCGATAATCCCACCAAGGGCTTCATTTGCGCGGAATACACGATTTTCTAAAACTCAACACCCCTACGCGCTTAAACTGGATACTAATCGAACAAACGCATTCGCCAATTCATTTATCCCCATGACATCTAGAGACTGGAACTCTCTTCCCCCGACCGTCTTTCCAGCAACTTATGACCTTCAATCTTTCAAGACCAGCATCCACAGATACCTTCGACTTCTACCCAATCACTAAATCTCCCCTTATCTTCACGTTACAAGGGTCCACCACGGACTACAGAGGTTGTACCTTCTTGGTGCAACTTCTTCTTGTATCAGTATCTTTATAAAAAAAAAAAAAAAAAAAATTTCAAGCGGATATTTTCAAGTGTTTATAGATGCATCTAGAATTAAGAAAACTATTTCCATCTCTAAATGAATGAAACTAAAGCTGACTAATAATGGTAAAAAATCATGATAATGATGATGAGAAGAGTCAGGACTGTTAGTGTCTGATTATGTGTCCAAAAATGTGTTAAAAATACATATTAATACGATAATTTATCAATCATTCGAGTACTAATCCATTTAATGGTTATTCTCTTAATAATTAAATATTTAATCTTTAAAGAGTTGCTTATAGAGAATGGTTCACAATATCCGCTACCCCTTTAATTTCTTACTGCAATGAGAATGGAAAATAGCGAAAAAATCTTACTACCAAAGCCTAATTAAATTATACTATACTAATTGTTTTTTATTGAGTGTTTGGATGGATAATCTTTAGAAAAGAAACAGCTTTTATAAGTAAATGAATTGCTTGTGCTTGTACTGGCAATATATGTATAGGTATAGGGTGGGGGAGAGCACTTTGCTTATTTAGAAATTCAATTAAGAAAAAAAGTAACGCAAATATACTTATATATTTATATCTTTAAACAGCATGAAGTATAACGTTTAAATTTTATGTTTACACAGTTTTAAAGATAATAATTTTATCAGGCACAGATCGCCTCCATCAATCTCAATACACTGCGTAAATCGAACTCGGAAGTTTCGTTCAACTCTTTCCAGCATATCGACGGGTATGTTGGCGACATCTTGACTAATGTTGTTCTTCAGGTAAGCCAGGGTCCTAAGATGATCGTTTTTATATCACCATAAAAAAATAGTCGCAGGGGGCTAAATCAGGCGACCGTGCTGGCCAATGCAAATCGCCCCTCAAGGAGAAGACGCAGAGAATAATGGACTCCATCTTCCTGATATCATCTTTAAAACTGTGGAAACATAAAATTTAAACGTTGTACTTGATGATGTTCAAAGAATTAAACATATATCTGCGTTTAATCTTTTCTTAATTGAATTTCTAAATAAGTAAAGTGCTCTGCCTGACCCTATAGAGTCTATACCTTTACACATCTCCATTCAGTTCTATGTAGTGTAGTGATATACAAATAACAAGGATAAGTTCTTACTATCTACCCACCCAAAAACTAACCGCACCACAAGATTGGCTACTTATTCAGGTCCAAAAGATTTTACAAGCCCCCACATCTTCTCACCATCTATAAGGCCCAAATCCGCCCCTGTCTCGAATACGGCTCTCATCTATGGAGAGGAGACTCTAAATATTCTCTTGCTACACTGGATGCAATTCAAAAACGAGCCGTCAGGCTAATTGACGATTCTACCCTCACCGACTCCCTCGACTCGCTAGCTCATCGAAGAAATGTCTCTGCCCTTTCCCTTTTCTATAGATACTATCACGGCAGGTGCTCTGATGAGATAAAATCATTAATTCCCCCCAAAGCATGTTTTGCTCGTAGCACGCATTTTGCCGACTCCCAACACTCTTTCGCGGTCAAATTAGAAAAGTGCCGGACCACTTCATTCGCCAATACATATATCCCCATGACTTCAAGAAACTGGAACTCTCTCCCAGCCTCCATCTTTCCCAGCACTTATAATCTTCAAACCTTCAAAACCCGAGTGCATAGACACCTACGTCTACACCCTCTCACTTAATCAACTTTCCCTTCTCTTCGGTAATGCAAGGGTCTTTCGAGATCCATAGGGGCTGCATCTTTACTGGAGCACCCCTTCTTGCATTCGATTGCATTAAAAAAAATGTTGATTGACGTCAGAGATCATAGGTATAAACACCAGTTCTATCTACATCAAGGACTTAATATTTAATCTTATTATTTTGAATATAATTCTCATTCTTTCGGTCACTTCATTAAAAAAGGATGTTTTAATGATGATTATTGATGTACCATTAAGTAATTTAGACAACAATAGATGTGGAATGTTTCTGATGAATCTTTCGCCCTTTGTTCACTTGGAAAGTACTTGGTTTAATTTATAGAGTCATTGGTTCCCCTAGGGGGACATCGTTACCAGATTGTTCGCTCGCGAGAAGTACCTTTAAAACTTATCTCCACCGCGGATCTTAAGGTGACTCGACGAAAGCCATTAATTGAATCGTTAAGCCAGGTGCTAGAGCCTATTTAGAGCATATTGATAAAAAATTGTCCTTCAATTAATATTACTATACATCATCACCTTAAAGTGATTTTGGTTTTATTATTTTCAAAATCTCATTCAACTAGTACTAGATTTCTTTCAACCTACTGGTTATTACTCAATCATCTGATTAAATTATGAATATAAGGTTTATTCTTAGGTTAAACCTCTTTATTCTGATTGGGACTATTGGTATTTTTTTTTAAGTATAGCTAAAATTATCTTCTTCGTCGCAAGTATGTATTATAATTTAATTTTCTGCTTAAGGATCTCGGCAGGGACTGTTAGAAATTTAATTTTACTAAGGGTTATGATACGATAGATCAATTCACATAATCAATGTGTTTTGAGCCGGAAGCAAAATACAATAAGAAATATATGTCCGGGTTTATAGTATATAGTATATAATAAAAAGAAAGGTATCTACTATATATCTTTCTTTTTATTAGGATTAGAATTTCTCACCATGGGACATTTTAAAGTTTACCGATTTGTCCGGGTTTTCTAGTCGGAAATAAATAATTAATAGTCTATGATCCTATGATATACCTATAATCTATAAATGACGTTCTTCCAAATCTTGAATTCGATTTCTTGATGAGAAAAAAAAACTATTGCAGGGTTTGGATGAGGCAGCCCAGATTCAAAACAAGAGAAATTACTTATATATAACAAGATGTCATTTAATTAGACAAAGCTTTTTTCTCTTTTTATTTTTTTCAAAAGCCGACGTTTCGGAGGTTTTTACCCTCTTTCTTCACGGTTTTGAAAAGGTCACTGCCCTAAATTCTGCTGATGGTGGAAAGTTGTATTATTGCTAACACTGAGAGAGGAGACAGAGGAAAGTGACACTTTGTATTTCTTTCATTGACACTTTCAAAACCCTGAAGAAGGAGGGAAAAAACCTCCGAAACGTTGGCTTTTGAAAAAATAAAGAGAGAAAGCTTTGTCTAATTAAATGACATCTTGTTAGATATAATTTCTCTTATTTAGAATTTGGACTACTTCATCCAAAACCTGCAATATTAACCCTAGAAGGCATAAGCCGGGCATGTCAAGTCCGGTCACACCTTTTCTTTTCAATAACTTTCAGAAAAGGGGTCCCATAAATTCCAAGTTTTTAATATTCCTTCATTAATACATAATAAAAGTATTTTTAAAGGATTGGAATCATTTTACAAAGACAAATTCACAAGACGGGCCTCTCAGTCCCGGGGGTTTTCTGTGTATTAAAACAGTAAAAACAGTAAAAATGTATTGATATACTATTTATTTTTATAAATCCTGATATAAATTAATAAAAAAAATATAATAATAATTATTGAAAAATGTATTATAAACTAATAAACCTATAGTGGATCTGACAGGCCCGGCTCGTGACTTAGTGTTCAAAATATCATTTTTTTAAATTTTAAAGCGAAGTATAGTAAAAAGTACATAAAAACGGAAAAAAGTATTGATTTATTATTTATTTTTATAAATCTTGATATAAATTAATAAAAAAACATGAATATAATTATTGAAAAATGTGTTATAAGCCAATTAAACATATAGTGAGCTTGATAGGTCCCGTTTGCTACTTTCTCTTTGTGAAAAAGCTTGTGCGTTCTAGGGTTAATTTACCAGTCCGTCTCCGAAAAAAAACTTACAATTTTATTTCTAGTAGGTACAGGTAAAATTCCAAACATATATTAGCCAAGTTGTCGAAGAAAGCCTATGTAAGTATAAGTGTCTGGCAATAACTGCCTGTATCCTATGTTCACAAGCCTCAGTTAATGAAATGCTTGCTGCTCTTTGCTAGTATATAAGAATCACCGCAATTCAAATGATCTGCAATTGTATTTATTTCGTGTTTGTGAGAGCCTAGGCAAGTTAGACTTTGTCTTACACAGACTCAAACAGAGAACAAAAATTCATATGCAAACACAACTACATTGGAACATACGATACTAACGCTCTTGAGCTCATGCAATGGATAACATAAACAACCAATCGAACTATAAACTCGTTTTAATAAAACATGAAGGGGAAATATAAATTACATAAAAGAACGATGCTGCCTGTATTATTGTGTTTGGAACCGCAATTCTTACTTAAACGCAGGTGAAGATATTAGAATTATTAAGAAATCTTTATATAAATTACGCAATTATTTCAAGTTTATCGTTGAGATTTCAATTGTACACTAAGAAGTAATTACAATTTAAAATAAATTCCAATCGATAGACATTTATTTTAGTATATTATCAAAGGAACTTGGTTTATTACGGATTATTTTCAATTTATTAGATGCACACCTTGAAGGCTAATACAATCAATTAACTTTTAAAAATGCAATTACATCAATGAACATTTGAAAATTGTAGAGTTTTTACATTTTAAATAATTACTACTTAATGTTAATATAATTAAATTTTTATTTATATCATCGGGAGGTGATTTTTCATTTGAAATGAAAAGGTTAACTCTGATATAAATTAATTAGTTTTGAAAGTAAATAATCCCTGATGAATTATTACAGAGTTATTTTATCAAAATATTTAATTGTTTTTTGAATGAAATTTCAACAAATATGCTCAAGAATAGTGCCATATTTAAATAAGCTGACGTGTTCTGATGTGGCCATCCACTTGACTATACCATACAACCTGGCCGCTCACTTACATTAATATTTAATAAAATTATTTATAATCATGTAGGGGAGGGGGGTTAGATTTTGCATTTTTAAACTCCTAGGGACACACTGATTATGTATACAAAATTTGGTTGAGTTTGGTAAATGGCCAAGATTTTAATTTTTTGACCCCCCCCCCCC
>JALMQS010000816.1:5910396-5991767 GCA_024734495.1 Forficula auricularia | reverse complement strand
CCCCCCCCCCCCCATTTCGGGAGGTTAGATTTTGCATTTTTAGACTTCTGCAGGTCCACTGATTATGTATACAAAATTTGGTTGAGTTTGCTCAAACGACCTAGATTTTTAATTTTTAACACCCCCTCCACCCCTTAATTTTGGATCGATATGCACCAAAATCTAATCAGCTCTTAATCTCAATGGACCAAAACTACGTGTGAAATTTGGTTTCGATATTCACACTAGTTTTTGAGCTAGTTCGTCCACAAAAATTTGGTAATGCACAGACTAACTAACAACCAGACAGACTAACAGACATTTTGACAAAACAATTATTATCTCAAAAAATATAATTTTTTCGATGTTAACTTATTAGAGATTTTTTGTAGAGCGAAATGCCATGGTTTTGCTCAATTTTTTTAATCGAAATAGGTTAAGCCGTTTTTTAGATATTTTGAAAAAAAAAGAAGGAAAAAAACCACTTTTTTCATGTAGGATTACAATACTTGACCATACCCTGTATGGTAAAGTAAAAAAACGTTTTTTTTTAAGAAAACAGCAATTAATTAACCTTTGAAAATTATACTAATTTGATATTATTATAGGAATAGGTCACGATTTGAAATCAACAAAATTAAAAATTGTATAAGTATCATTTATTTAATTTTTGACAGTAATAAAATTTAATTAAAATGATAATCTAAAAAAACCATGCTGTGACATAGCTTTAATAAAATCTACCTTATCCTACTCGGTAAGCTAGACAGACAAACTGCTTGGATTTATTTTTATCGTCTTCAGAAATGTTCGCTGACTAAAATTTGCCCATCGAATCTTAAAATAGTTTCCACTTTTTTTATCCATTTATTTTAATTTTAATTTTTTGTTTTGTTTTGGGAATATCTGCCTTTAATTAATAGTTCATTTTTCGAAAAAAAGGTTTTTGGGTAGCAAGCCTGCTATGAAAACAAATTTTCAATATCCAAGTGATTACTGTCCCCATGAGAAATAATAGATCAAATATTTTGGTATAATTAAAAAGACTGATGATGAAGAACAAGCCTTCGAAACTAGTCTCAATCAAATAAATTATATTATGCATATTTATGTTTGATATGTATATATGTGTATGTTTATTTCAAGCATAGGACAACCTCTTTGTTTCTCATTATAGTTCATTTCTCGGGCATATTTTCAATCATGACAATGTAGATTGTACAATAATATTGTACATATCATCTATATATATATATAAAATTAAGGTTTTGTCTGTACATAGGTCCAAATCACGCCAAATTTTGGTTACAAGCAAAGTTATGAACGAAAACACCTTCAACAAAATTCCTGTCTGTCTGTATGGCTGTATGTATGTTTCCGTGGGTTCCGCGAAAAGTTGCTCACGATTCACGTAAAAACGGCTGAAGTGATTATTATGAAATATCATATTTGGATCAGATGTCTTCTAACTTATGTTTATTTCTATAAAATTTTTTGATATTTTGACCTCAAAAGGGGCTTTGTGTGGGGGGGTGGGAAGGGGTGCACAAATGTAAATTATCAAATAAATCCTAAACTGTAAACACACCCTCTTCAAAAATTAAAAACCAGTCTCGGTATTTTCGATTTCATTATAGTTTGGAGTTTTTTCAAGAAAATAGTTAAAAGTCTAAAACGGGACCGCTACCGGTTCTCTACATTATTGCTTCCAAAATGCTTGTAAAATCAACTTAGTACTTGTTTGTAGTTGATAAGGAGAAAATGAATGAATTTACCAAATTTGTAAAAATTCTAAATTGAAAGCTACTTTTGAACGTCCACGGGTGAAAAGATTACCAAAAATGTCTATTTTAGGTCTCTAATCCTTTAATAAATTAACAAATAGCTTAAATTTTTTATAGGGATACCTCAAATTCCATGATAAAAATATTTTATTTTTTATTTTTGGCCCACAAAATAGTCATCCGATTGAAATTTTAATAGGTAATATATTTGAATTTGGTGAATATGATCACATGTAATTTCTAAATTTCAAGATTTTGTATCTTATTTATTTAACTAGATGCAAGGGCCGCCTTCGGCGGCTCTCTTGCTAGCTGAACCCTCATTTCTCTACAAAGTTGAGGCCATTTGGCTTTTCAGAAAAAAAGTTCTGACAGAATAAATTTTTGTGACAACCTTCCCCGACTCCGGGTTGGTTGGTCACATGCACTGGGGATGTTTGTCAAGGTTTATTTAGATGAGGAAAAAAAGGAAAAAATTTGTATTAAAAATAGAGTAATTAAACAATGAAATTGATAAAGCACTAATACATATTTAAGATCAATTTATACACTAAATTAGTAATCTAAATATTTAAGAAAATGTCCTATACTAGCCTAGTCACTTTCGATCGCGATCTCACAATTTTGAAATGTATAAAAGTTATTTGGCCCTTTTCTTACAATTTATACACTGGATCTATTTTTTCTTAGGTACCTACTCATGTGACAACCATCCCATGAATTTTTGAGACAATCAACCCCGAACAGATATTTCAGACAAAATCATCTCTTGACGCGCCTGCTCTGTTGTAGAAGTATGGTATTAAATTTCTGATTTCGCAATTGAAAATTCAATAAATAAATTGATTTATAATAAAATGAAATGAGCAAAGTGACAGCCATGTGTTGCATACTTTCACACCAGTTTATTTCATTAACTTTGGATGATAAATTTTTCGATAAAATATATAAATTCTTTAAAATTCTTTTCAGTATTTAAGTAGTAAGTTTTTCCTTCTTTATTATCTATCTAATTAACAAAAATTATGTAAAAGGGGGAGAAAAACCAAAATAGCTCTGACGATTTTTATTAAAGAATATGACAATAAATAGAAAAATGCTGAACGATGAGCCATCCATTCAGTCATATTTTCTTGTGGTGAATATTCTTAGAACAATAAACATTTCAAAGTGATGTTGATATTCTGTTAATTATCTAGTAATGACTATTAATAGGAAAGTATTAATAACTACCATCTAGAGAATGGCGTACAATAATTCATAGACTGACTCTCATGTCGTGTTTAATTGTTTAGCAAAGTTTTCCAAGTTGAACAACAACCTTATTATTAGTTAAAAAAAAGAATTATAAATATTTCTTATTTATGAACTTATTTGTTTATTTTAGAAAAGCCTCAAATGGAAATGCAAGTTGAGAATGTATTTAAATCATGAGAAAACAGCCGATCCTCAAAAGGCAAGAAAAACATATACATATAAAGATACATGGATATTTAAACTCTCTTAGATAAATCTTGTTATCTATGATTTTTTCTTAAGAATTAGTAAATAAGGTTAATTCACTTAAACTTGAATACAATTTGACTGTAAGTTTGGTGGTCATGGGAATCAATTTCAATTTTACTAATAAATAAAAGGCAATTTTCTTCATTATTTCAGGACCATCATTGTTAACCCGTTTTCATACGAGTATCTATGAAGAGGATATTACCTCTAGATTTAGATAAAATAAGAAAAGGTCAAAATAATATGGTCTTAATAATTATATTTTCATAGCTTTGTGCAGTGGCGTAGCCAGAAAATTTTCGTTGGGAGGGGGGGGGGGGGGTCAACCCATAAAGCAAAATATTTAGTGGGATTTTTTTTTATTAAAACAAATAGGTACTTCAAGAAATTAAAAAAGAACATATTTCTTGATTTAACATATGAAATATATTTTGATTAGTTATGTCCATCGATTAAACTATTCAAGTTATAATCGGGAAATAAGGACTATATTTTTTGTGCAGATAATTTATATTTTATTTCAAATATATTTGTCATTTTTATAATTATTCTTAGTAAACATATCAAGGCAAGTCATCAACATCAATCAGATTGAAATTTAAAAAAAAAACGACGATAATTTATATTTTATTTCAAATATATTTGTCATTTTTATAATTATTCTTAGTAAACATATCAAGGCAAGTCATCAACATCAATCAGATTGAAATTTTTAAAAAAAACGACAAATATACGGTGAAGATAACTATTTGAGCCCTGAAGAAGTCAACAAAGTTGATGAAACGTTGGCAACAAAATGTAAATCTGCATAAAAAATATAGTACATATTTCCCGATAATAACTTTAACAAAATGAAATAAATTTAATTACAGTCAGTTTGCCATAAGAAACGGTTTTTCGTTCCCATTATTCATCCCATGAGCCCTGCCCCTAGGGGGGGGGGGGGGGATTCTGACCCTGGCCTCTGGCTTTGTGACATGTCCTATCTATAGATTTTTTATTTCTTCAATTTATTTCTGATTATTTATTGGGCAAATATTTTATATTATTTCCAGTAAAACTAACCCAACTATACCACTGAGACAAAATGAACTTTCCCAACACACACACATTTTTGACATAAAGAGTATTTTAAAAGTATCGAACTGTTTCAGAAAAATCAATCAATCATCAGCGCGTGTTGATTCAAAGTTTGAAATCTTTATCGGACCATATTTTAGTTCTTACGGACCTCTAGTGGTCCGCGGACCACAGGTTGGGAACCACTGCTCTAGACTGTCAATCTTTTGATCAATATGATTGACCGATTTATATGTAGAGATATATTTATTCCCTTTTTGGAAATAAGAATGTACATTTGTACAATACGTGAAGCTTTTTTATCAAAGGATAAAATTCACTAAAAGCAAAATCATAAGCTCAACTATATAAGATAAAAAAAATAATAATTAAGTTTTGAATATTTAAAAATTCTTCTACTTCTCATATTTTCATTTTCTAATATATATATTTTTTTTCCAGTAATTTATATACTACGACACTAACCAAGTCTATAGTTATCAATACGCAATGAGACAAGGAAATCGGCTTTTCTAGAACAATTACAATTAATTGATAATTTTTCTCCTGGACTGTCAGGACTTGTCTTTTAGATCATTGCACGTTCTTACATGTCAATAGATAATGGATAGTCAGGGATTATTATATCCGTGACCTTTTTAAAAAATAAATTATCATTCCTTAAATCCTTCTTTAATCCCATTCGATTTAAACCAGGGCAGTCCAACCCGTGGCCCAATATAAAGTCATAAGATTCCTTAAAACATAGAGATTTATATGTAGATACTGGAAAACACACAACAATTTGGCCTGATAATTTTTTTTCTCTAAAATAAGAAATCTGAAAGTTTTCGAAAAATAAAAGTGCTAATTTTGAATTTTGAATCTGGAACTAGATTTCTAGATTTCAGAAAAAATAATCATCCTTGTGGTCTATTTTTGACTCCATTTTCATTAGAAAAAAATGTTCTACTAAAGTTTCAGATTGAATGTTCTAGAACAACAATTAGATACCGATCTGAAAGAAAAATTGAATATTGTCTCTTTATTAGAATTTTATAATAATTATCTAGCCAGGAAAAAATATAAACAAATACTAATACATAATATCACTTTTTGTAAGTATGTAGGTATGTATTTACATATACGATAAACTATTTTTTTAAAGTATAAAATTTACGAAAAATAAAATTAGAATATCGCTAAAAAATAATAAAGTTCTTAACTATATTTTTTGAATAACAAATATCAATAGAATTATAATATTTTATCCGCGCTCAGAGACAATTTTTTTCTTCAAATGCGACCCGTGTAAGCCAAAAGGTGGGACACCCCCTGGTCTAGAGCTTACTTAAGTTTGTGAAGATCTTGAATGTGCTGGTAAGCAATTTTTTCAATGTGAGTTTTGTAAAACTCTCCAAACATTTCTTACTCTACTTCAGAGTAAGTTGATGCAAGCCGATCATTTTCAAGTCGAATATTTTGTAAGGCACGCATAGTTTAGACTTTTCTCGTATTTAACACGCTGGAATTTGTTTAGTGATAACAAAATGTTTATTTAATAATGAAAATAACAAAATAAATAATAATAACATTCAGAGCATAATCAAATTGAAAACCTTAGGTCCTAAAATTCAAACTAAACGAATACTATAATTGGTGACTGGTTGAGAACAACGGCTCAGTTGTCTTTATGCATCACATGGATAAAGTAAAGCCGTTAAATCTTCCAACTTTTTAATTAGGATATTATTAAAATTGGGTGAATTCCATACATATGATATCTTTTGAATGCTACTTACTGAATACGAAATAGGTTTTCTTCTACTCATCTGGGCTATAACTTTCGGTTAGTTAACAAAGTAAACATGTTGCGAATAAAAATGAACCGCTGAGAGATACAGATTATCTTGGGATATCGGACCTATAAGCAAATTAACTGACTGCCTTGCTCAAGCCGTGATCGTGAGAAATCTAAATGGTCTTGTTAACTTAAGGTGTGTCTTTCTCTGGACACGTCTTCAATAAACAGGATAGACATCTAGTTCATAGTTTTAATTTGTTTTTCGCCATAAGAATAACATGAGAAAAGAAAATTGAGAATCTAAATTTCGTTTCTAAATTAGATGTGACCATGTTTCTTCCTTCTTTAGGTTTATGAAGAAAAAAAACTATTTTTAATCTTATATTTAAATAAGCGTTATACATCTTGAAAATATCTATTTCCACTTTTCTTAAGAAATTAATACAATCCAATTTTATTTAATATTCATGGGAAATAATATTCTGGACAAGCCAAGCCCTCCGAAACTAAAGTCTCAATAAGTAAAAACTAGCTCTTTATACTAAGCAGAAAACTAAATTTAATTATTTATTTAAAAAAAACTCTGCTATCTCCGACAACAATACAATTGTAACTTCTTTTTAATTAATTTCAATTATAATTTTATTTCCATGAGAATGCAACAAATAGAATCAATACTTCTACAAACTACATGGTACATCGGCGGGTACATACCCAGTGGGTGGCTCAAAAAGTAGGGTCCCTTTCCTTTCTCAAAATCTAATAAAATTAATATTATAGCTATAGCACACCACGTTAGTAGCCAAATGGCCTCCTGTGATGGTACTATAGCAATATTATCTAGGGAACAAAACCCTTTTGTATATATTGTAATATATGTATGAAAAGGTGAATTTAAATCTTGTACGAATTGTTTAAACATTATAGTTAATTTTAATTTCAAAATCTAATATAAAACATAATTTTTTTTAAATTTTATTTAACATAACTTCAATTTCTTTGTTTTACTAGTATGCTAATACGAGCCCCGTCCCATCTCAATTGGCCCACCAATATTTTTTCTTTTTAAATAAAATTATGCTAATTCACGGTAAATTTAATTTAAATATTTATTTTTATTATCATTTGGAACAACATTTTAAACAATTTAAAACATTTTATTGTAATATTTAACTTAAAATATTTTTTAATTGTTAAAAACAAGGAAAACATACAAAATCTAAAACCTTTACCACTGTGTGACGTCGCTTTTATTTTTAATTACGGCTTGAATTCTTTTGGGCAACGTACTTATTAAGTTTTGACACTCATCTTGAGTGAAAGTATCCCAAATATTTTGAAGTTTGTGTTTTAATTCGACTACGTTTCTAGCTGGTTGTATTCGTAATAGCTTTTTCATTCTGTGCCAAAGAGTTTCTATTGGTGACATGTAGGGACTGTTTGCCACCCACTCCAAAAGTAGAACATTATGATCAGAAAGCCATTTTAAAGATTTTCTTGATGTATGGAAGGCCGCCCCGTCTTGTTGGAACACAAAATTATTATTATTCTGCAATGCATCTGCCATTGTTGTAAGTAACGATTTTTTTTAAATCTCTAAATATTTATTGGTGTTTACAATTCCATCAATGAAGTGAAGTTTTCCAACACCTCTAGCAGACATTGAACCCCATACCATAACTGAAGCAGGAAATTTTACTTTCTTTTTTAAACAATCTGAATTGAAAGCTTCATTTTTCTGACGAATAACTCTGCTTCGATTGTCCCCATCACAAACTTCAAAACGAGACTCATCACTCCAATGGACACTATTCCATTCATCACTCGTCCAATTAATGTGACTTTTAGCCCATTCAAGCCGGTTTTTCTTTTGTTTTAATGTCAAGAGTGGCTTTTCTTTCGCCTAAAAAAAATTAGTAAAATTACAAAAAAAAAAAAAAAAATTGGAATAAGTTGCAATAAAATTACCTTGTAAGTTTTAAAACTTAACATAAGGGCTTCTCTATGGCGTGTGGATCTTGAAACACTTCGCCCCACAGCATCGCTCCAAAGATTGTTGTTGAAGATTGTTCTCTTCTTGATGCAAATAAACATAATAAATATATATAGATCAGTGGCGATTGATGACTTTTCAATCAGGGTTGCTGTCCAAAAAGTGACCTTCATTTTTTGAAATTTTATTTTAATCTTCGCTTTTTTTTTCTAAATTTCAACGAATATGGCATCATTTTAGAATTTAACCTAAGATTTTTAAAAAATATATTTTGGGACCTTCGCACCAAATGGCTTTGTGAGAGTGAGGGTAAGAGTCAGAAATTAAATCTTGTGGCTTAAACTCCACAGTCCCTGAGATGGAAATCGACCATCTTCCAAAATGTATCTCCCATCTTAAATTTCTCCTAATTCTATTGCTATAAGCATGCTATGACTTGTTTAAAGACAATTAATTTTTTCGATTTTATATATTGATATTTATTTATATATAATCCGTCAAATAATTCCTGTGTTGTTAGAAATAGATCCTGAGTTGTTAGAAATAGATTAGTCGAGAAATTCTTGAATCATCTTTATTTCTTTCTTTTTATTATTACTATTTTAATAGTTCCTTGAAGAGAACAATTTTTATTCGACTAAAACTCGTCAAGACGTCTTTGACATGCTTGAACTGGAAAATATACCAGGCAGGTACTTCAAAACATCTATTCGTACCCTTTTCGGAAAAATCATTTATTTTAATTTCCCCTTGAAATTGTGCAACAATTTTATTTCATTTCGAGTACCACTAGATATACTTTTCAAAACAAAAATATTTTTTATAGAAATAATTGAAATAACGGATAATAATTTGAAAATTTAAAGATTCTCCTGAAATTTTGAAGTCGACCTTATTTATGAAAATACTCTAAATGTTTGAAATTGTAGGGATGCGCCGCATCCACAGCATCCATGGACTGATATAGATATTTATTTGCATCAAGCAGAGGACACTCTCATTGATTACTTTTTATTAAACAACTCTGCTACACTCGGCAAAACAAAATCTTTTTAATTGAATATTTATACATTCAGAGTCGAAGTTTTTCTTAAGTTTCTCTTGCCAACATTAAAACAAGCGCTTGAGAGCATATAGATTAGCTACTTGCTCTTCTGATGGACCCTTTCTTTAGTGGAGAATGAAAATCTGAAAGCTATTATGGAACCTAGCGGATAAGAGAAAAATAAATATTTTATATCTGTAAGTCAGATTGAATTAAAAAAAAAATCATATCAATTGCGTCTCATTAGGAGCCATCCATAAATTTCATGATTTTTAGACCCTCCTCCCCCTGTATCACATTCTGTTACATTTTCATTGAGCACCCCTGTATTGTAACGTCACACAATAACTTTTGTACCTTATAATTTAATAATTGTAGAAACCTGATATCTAAAAAATATACTTAGATTTGAAAATTTAAAAAAAAAATTGATTTGGCTTTTGTGACATCACAATTCTTAAGATCCCCAGGTCCCCTTGTCACATTTTGTCACAAATATGAGATGCCCCTCCCCCTTACTGTCTGACGCAATTTATGGACGGCCCTTTATAGTTTTTCCGCGAAACAATGTATATATTATCCACCTAAAATACTGCTGACATATTAAAATGCTAATTTGCAATTAGTTCTATATCATTTTGAATATACCTAACAAAAGTTCTCTAAGGCCTCCTAATTGTTACCAAAAATATTATAAAATAATAAATAAGAGAACAGCAACCTGTTTTTAAGAAGCTTTTATATTGTGAATTATATATTTAATTAAATTATTTTCACGAAACTTGACTGTTACGCATTATGTTATTAGAGCAAATGAACTAAATTCGTGACCATCCAAGTTTCATGAAAATAATTTAAATTAAAAATTTAGAATACACAAATCTAGTTTGTCATTTAAAATCGAAA
Organism: Forficula auricularia; assembly: GCA_024734495.1. Classification (NCBI taxonomy): domain Eukaryota; kingdom Metazoa; phylum Arthropoda; class Insecta; order Dermaptera; family Forficulidae; genus Forficula; species Forficula auricularia. The sequence continues at coordinate 5,981,691 of JALMQS010000816.1, read as the reverse complement.
AAATGCATTTTAATTGAAAGTACTATTTTCTCAATTTAATTATACTTGGCGAATTTAACTTGTCTGCTTCTAATAGAGTTCACTATTTTTTTACAGAAGTGTTTTGGCTGGGTTAATGTTTTACTTCATTAGTAGTTCATTATTTAATTAAATTTCATCAAATAAGATTTTACTAATTTGAATTAATAGATTAATTCGTTTCTACTTCACTTTTTTTTTAAATATTTTATAAAGACCTTGATCTCAAAGGATATTTTTAAACTATTTACCTCTTAACCTGCAACCCCTATCACCTTTAATCATTTGGAGGTCACCTTCCTTTCTTGTTCCTCTCTAAATCCCTTGATAAATTCGGGCTTTTAAAATAAATAAAAGTTTTTAAAATATGATTTAATTGATTAAAAATATTTTTCTTTCACTTTATTTTTATTAAGCAAAATAAGTAATATTTTATTGTCTTAGCCTTGATTCCACAGTCGGCTTTTCAAAAATCACTAGAAGATTTGGAATTTGAATTTATAAATTATCATTTCTTAAAGACTTCTTTTATCATTTATCTCTTGTATTACAATAATATTAATTTATTATATTGGGTTTGGCACTAAAAATACGACCCTTTTATACGAAAGAAATTATGTTCGTCTGGAATTCTTTCTAAAGAATAAAGAAGATGCTGTCCAGCCAGATACTTCTAATGATCTATGTCCCTTTAAAACGTCTTTGTGTGCGTGTGTTCGTGATCAAGGCGCGTGCGTGATTGATATCCTAGCACCTTTCGGGTTTTCGCGAGGTCCAAAAGAACTCCCGCTACTGGATTTACAAGCATCTTCTAGGGAATTTTTAGAAAACATCCAGTTGATCGAGTTGTGGCCTCCCTCAAAACGTAAGCTATGTCCTATCGAATATATATATTTATATTGAGCAAGCAGGCCGATCGCCAGTCTGGTGGGGGTAATCCCCGCGATATTTCAACCTGCGCTGGTGAGTCGAGATTCCGGGGTCAAAGGACGCTTCCGACTTCAAGTTTTCGAAATTAATAATCAACGGCTGGATCGACCTGTTGGCCTTTAGGAATAGCGGACAAACGCGAAGTCTTACTGGTCAACAGCTCTTCTCGAAAAACATTGAATTCATTTTGGAATCTTTGAAAAAATTATTCAATAAGGATTGCGTATGAATTTTGAAAAATAATATAGTTTTAAAGAGAATTTTAATTTGAAAATACATTTTATTTTTAAATTTTGGAAAAATACTATTTTGACTTTATCATTTCAAAAGAAACTAATTCTGAATCTCTGTTGTATTATATTTTTTTTTTTTTGATACCAGAAATTTTTGAGTTTTAGTAGAAAATTTAATTACTTATTTAAAGTAGGAAATATAACTAAAGAGTCATAGAAATAATAATCAAGTTCAATTCATTATTTTAAATAGTAAAAAAAAGCACCGAATGGACCATCGTAGTTCCAACATTGAAATGAAAGTGAGTCACAGTGTGTGGGGACAGGATCATAAATCCAAAAAAAAGTAAGTTCAAAGCTTTTTTGGGACTTGTACTGTTCTAAAACTCTTTATTATTGGATAAAATGTTCAAACAATGTTAATTCTTCGAATGACTAAAAATAAGATATTCGCTTGAGTATCATCTATTAGATCCGTGATGGAATGGATTATTTTTAATTATATATCAGATGGGTTGTTTTTTTACCCCTTGGGACACCTCTTATGATTTTCTTACAAAATTTCAATTTCAATCGGCTACTTAAACTCTTATTCGCTTGAGATTTGTACAACTTTAGGAAAGATACAAAAAACACTCATTCTAGTTAGTATTTTTAAATATTTATTTAAATCCAAACACATCTATTGTGCTTGTAATATATTTTCATCGTATTTTTGAGGTTAGTTAAATAGTTTTTACTAGGTCCGCTTGGACAGCAAAATCAACTCAAAAATTTTAAATTTAAAAAATCTTTTTTAAGCATGATTTTTTTTCTGTCTGAGTCTGCCTGGATTTTGATAGTCAATAACTCAAAATTGTCGTGGAAAGGTCAGATGTAGTTAATAAGATGAAATTTGTCACGGCATTTATATTAAAACCTGCATCTTTCTGCAAAGTTTCAGGCTTATAGCTATCTCAAACCCACGAAAAAATTACCAGAAAGTTTTTCATTTTTTCACCAATTTATATTGTTTCTTTATGAAGTCCATAAATTTGTTATTTTCTTGAATTCTTGCGTGTTAGACAGAACTACAAACTAAAATTCGAAGAGATAGTTTAAAATATGTGTCAAAAATTATTAATAACATAAAATATCTAATCATGGAGTGAGACAAAAAATGTATAGGCTTCGACTCTAATGTACTAATTCCGCGACATTTCAGCCCCCAACAAAATATCCCCGACAAAACATCCCCCGACAAAACATCCCCCGACAAAATACCCCCCGACAAAATATCCCCCGACAAAATATCCCCCGACAAAATATCCCCCGACAAAATATCCACCGACAAAATATCCTCCAGGCTCATGACAAAATAACCCTTCCCCTCATGAATCTTATGAGTAATTCAAATAGACTCCGGATCGGTTAATATATATTAACTGAACCTCCAAAAGCTTAGTCCGGGCAGGGTGTGTTTCGGGCTCCCATTTTTTTTCTATTCAAACACACATTGAAAACCGAACCAGCCAATCGTCGGGAGGGGTGTGTTTAGGGCTCCCATTTTTCACTAATCAAACTCGACTGATAGCAGCACTTTCAAACGGCTAATTAGCCGCAAAAATATGAAAGTCTGTTTATATTATTCAAAACTATGATTATAAGCTTCTCACTTAATCTCTTTTGTATTCTCCCTTATACTGGGGAATATTTTGTCAGAAGATATTAGGTCGGGGGATATTTTGTCGGGGGCTGAAATGTCGCGGTACCAATGTACTAACTCAGAATAGGTGTTAAGCCATGATGTGAAATTTACCCTAAAAATATGGATGTACCGAGGAAAATAGGAATTAGATTTAGTTCTATTAAAATGGGATTAACACTCCCAGATGCAGGAGAAACCGGGAAGATCTTAAGACAAGCTTAGTGATAAATCTATTCTACGTATCACTCTTTAACATTCTATATGATTCAGGGAGAAAATTGTGTAACTTGGTGAATTTTCCGTAGTTTTAAAAATCTTGAAAATGAGGTTACTTGTTCTTGAGTGTTTCCAGAGCTATTTGAATAAAAAATAATGTATGTATACATAAACTCTTTCCCCACTTTTTTGACAAAACCTGAAATTAAATTTACTGAACTTGTTGAATAATATAGTCCGGACCAACCCATCTTATCTTAAACAAAATTACAGTTTAACTTACAATTTCAGCTTACATAATTATATTCGACTTGATTTTCATCTTTAGTAAAAATAGCCTGTTTCTTTCCAAATGAATTAGCCATCTTATCCTGGTGATGAAATCAACCGTTTTGGAGGTCTTGTCGGGATTCTAGTATGGTCACTTATTTCACCATGGCCATTCGAATAAAAAACTCAAAATTATATTTATTTTTTTCAAATAGGATCAATCTTATTTTGTAAAAAAACATGTTTCCATGATCTTTCAATTTAAAATCTATATAGATAAATGTTATTAGTAAGTAAATCAGGTAATTGCCTTGATTCTACCAACTAGTTATCTTTTAACGGATTATTAATATTTTTAAAAGGAGAATTTTTAAAAGAATAATAAATAACAAAATGAGTATATTAGAACGAACATATTTCAAAAATGCACCAAGCGTGAAACTAACTCTTATTATCTTAGAACTTTTAACATTTTTCATTTAATTTGGAGCGATAAAATTCCTTATACTTTAAAGGAAATTTATAAACTATATTTTGTCAAGTTAAATTGCTATTTCCTTAAGGCGATATCCATTTGTTCATTGGCAGTTTTTCTTTACCAAGCAAAGAGTTCACTTCCATTTCGAGGGAGAATCAAATATTGAATTATATCCAATACATTTCTCCAATGACCCTGAAGGCATTCTCTGCAATACAATAAATTTCCAAAATACACAAGAATTTATGAATTCATTGAGTAGGTACGTGGGAAAAATTAATATTTGTTATGGTTGTCTGACTGAGATTGTTTAGTGAAATGGGACCTGAGCTCGGGACAAATCGTTTTGTTAATTTTTAAACAAATGCGAACATTTGCATTATCAATTTGTGTTTCAGCCAATGGAGAACATGCTCTTGAGGAATCTGCTTGTATAACCTTTGAAAGGAAATCTTGCTTGGTGTTTATACATTACTCTGCATTAATTCTGACCTTCAGGAAAACATTATAAAACATAGTTAAATCGACAATACCAGAGATATCTTCATGATAATTAACTTTTTAATGAATAGGTTGGTAATGTAAATAAAATATACTATATATATGCCTTATAATAATTAAATTCATCATTATAACGTTAGTTATTAACAAATGTATTTTTCTCTGAGTCCATATTCTCTCATTAACTGGTTTATTTCCATAATAACATATTTTTTGTTTAATTATTAATAAATTAAAAATTTGTATTTATAATCATTGTTTTAGATTATATTTAATTAAAAAAAAATCTCTTTTTTAATGTAAATTTGAAAATATATATGGTAGGTATATATAGGCTGGGGCATAAAGATCTATCACATTTTGAAGAGGTATAAAAAATGAAAAAATTTAACTAGAAAAAAACTAAATATATTATTGAAAAGAACATAAAATATTTTTTTTAATGTGTTTTAAACATTATATCAGAAGAAAAAGGGGGGAGGGGAAGGGGGGGAGGTCAAAAACGAAAATTCCAGTTCTTTCGACCAAACTCAACAAAATTTTGTATACTTACATATTCTGTGGACCCCTGTGGGGGAGAGGGCTAGAAATGCAAAAACTAACCACCCAAAATGGAGGGGAGGTCAAAAATGAAAATTCTAGCCCTTGCGACCAAACTATGTATACAAAATTTCTTTACTTTTTTCATTTCTAGCCTTCTGGGGTCCACAAAATATGTATATAAAATTCGGTTGAGATTGGTTGAAATAGCTAGAATTTTCATTTTTGGTGGTTAGTTTTTGGAGCCCACAAAATATGTATACAAAATTTGGTTGAGTTTGGCCGAAAGGCCTAGAATTTTCATTTTTGACACCCTCCCATTTCCACTTTTGTCTGATAATGTTTAAAACACATTAAAAAAAAATATTTTATGTTTTGTTAAAAAATATAATATTTTTCTAGTTAAATTTTTTCATTTTTTATACCTCTTCAAAATGTGGGAGATCTTTATGCCCCACCCTGTATATTTTGAATCACCGCGAGAATCTGATTACACTTTTATAACATTTGATAATACTCAGCGGATTTATCGTGGAAATATACAAGAATACAAAATATAATATAAAATAGAAATTAGATTTTTTGTGAAATCAGAATCAAACACATCTCCTTTCAAGATCTAGTAGATACATGGGAACAAGGATCAGTGTCGAATTCTTTTTCACCCGCTCAACAAAAATGACCTTTTATGTTGAGATAATTTTGCTAATTATTGCCTCTACTTTATATTCTTCTAACGAGATAATTTCAATAATTTCTCTTACAGCTTCATTTAAGCGAAATAAGTCAATTTGAAAACAAATCCAACAAATAAATTCGTCACAATTTCCAAAACGTTTGCATTTTATTGTTACTACAAAATCTTAAGATTATGGTCAATTCATCTTGCATTCAAAATGCAGAAAATTTGTAAAAATAGTTATATGGGTGCCTCTTGAAAAGTTATATAGCTAATTATTTGAAACATGTCAAGATTCTGCTTATTTTTTTTTAATGCGATCGAATACAAGAAGATCCCTATGAATCTCAAAAGAACCTTCCATTATCGAAGAGGATAAATTGATTAAGCATAAGGTAGAGGTATAGATGTCTGTGTATCCGGGTCTTGAAGGGTTGAAGGTTAAAGTGTCGGGGAAGATATGGAAACCGGGAGTGATTCTCTTTTCTTTAAGTCATAGGCCCAATGAAGTGATCCAGTAATTTTCCAATTTAACCGAGAAGGGATGTTAGAAGTCGGCGAATCGCTTGCTACGCGCAAAGCAAATTTTGGGGGCAATTGTTTGCTTCAACTCATCAGATCACATGTAGTGATAGTATCTATAAAATATGGGAAACTTGGAAAAACTTCTTCAATGGGTCATCGAGTCCAAAGGTCGAATCGTTTATTAGTCCCACATACCTCGTTTTTGTATTGCATCCATGGTGGCAAGAGAATGCCCTCTCCACAGATGCGAGCATTATTCGAGACAGGGAAGGATGAGGGCCTTGTAGAGAACCTGGGATGAGAAGCTGAAGGAGCATGTAAAATATTCTGGACTTGAATAAGAACCCGATTTACTTTGCTGCATATTTCGCCACAGAGGAAATGTGATCATTCTAAGAGAGGTGCAAGTGACACGACTAATATGGACAGCTTATCACACATATATCTTTATGGTATTTGAACCAAAGAGGATATTAAGGAAATTTTTATTTTAGCGCCTTGAAATTAGGCAACCAATCAGGCTCTTTTGAATTAAATATAACTAAATTTTGAGAGCCCCATTTTTCTAAAGTGTTCAGGTTATAAATGATTGAAGAAGCAACATTATTAATATTATTATTTAGGGAGATTCTCCGTGAAGCTACATAAATTAAGATGTTTTGTTTTCTAAGTGACTAATGACATGCTGATTAATTAACATTTCCATTATTTTAGAGAGAACGGAGATAGTTGCACTAGCTATTAATATTAATAAGTGGTACATTTTCACTAAATGTAAATTTTCCAACTCAAACAATTTGCTTAGAAAAAAAAAAAAATTACAGAGGCTTTGTGAAGTTACATAAATTAAGATGTTTTGTATTCTAAGTGACGCATGACATGCTGATTAATTATTATCATTTCCATTATTTTAGAGAGAACGGAGGTGATTGAGGTCGCTATTAATATTATTAATAAGTAGTATATTTTCACTAAATGTAAGTTTTCCAATTCAAACAATTTGCTTACGAAAACAAAAAATTACAGATAGCCTATTACCAAGTCTTAAAATATCCTTAACTTTTTCTCCTATTTATTATAGATTAAATTGTTTAAATGTTAAACTGGCCCAGGGGTTCCCAAACTTTTTCGAGTCGCGTCGTCTTTTTTCAATTAAAATTTTTCCATGTCGCCCTAGGGTATGTAAAAGTAAAAATATCAAAACAAATACCGTATTTAGTCTCTCTAAATACTCTTGTAATAGAATCGAAAAAAATATCTTGAGAATTAATAGTTTATTTTTCTATGAAAATCTAAAATTCAGACCACAGTGAGGACCCTTTGTATATATTTCAGATTTTTTCGAGGATGCCAAAGTTAAATTCTTTCGCTTTATATTAAAAGAAATACCGTATTTGGTCTTTCTAAATACTCTTGTATTAGAATCGATAAAAATATCTTGAGAATTATTAGTTTATTTTTCTATGGACATCCAAAATTTAGACCACAGTACCCTTTGTATATATTTCAGATTTTTTCGAGGGTGTCAAAGTTAATTTTTTTGGTTTTTGTATGTCTAATCGTAAGAAGAGATAAAAATGAATAATAAATAAATAAATATTTAGCTTCTCTCTTTGTTTTTGCTCTAGATAGGCCAAATGTCTTGCTTCAATTAATTATGAAGCTTCGCGGCGCACCTATGAAGTGGCCGCGGCCCACAGTTTGGGAATCTCTTTGAACTGGCCAAATGATATCTCACCCGAGGACAAAAAATAAACAACAAATAAATAAAAAATTAAAATTAAAATTCAGGATCGATAATGTAGATATATGCTCTCGGGGGATGGAGGTTGGACTGATGCATTTTAACTCCCCCCTCTGGGTACCAGGTGCGTACCTGGTTTAACAGGGAACTAATTAACGTTCAATGGAAAACTATATATAAACAACTAGAATTTGAAGCCTTTTCCATTCCAGCCAGGTATATAAATCATGCGATTTTTTCTGTTTTCAGTAATTTATTTGATTCTTGTGAGAATTTGCTCGATTTGGAAAATAATACCTATTTAAAAATAGAGAGGCAAATAAATTGCTTTTCTCGCTAAACCTGAACTATACAGATAATGAATCAATAAATAGATCGATAAATGTGATAATGGAAAAGATATTTAGAGAATTTACCACACGATGTACTGAAGACAAGGCACAAGTGTTCAATAATAGAAATAGAATGACCAGCAGTCGGGTGTTCATTTCGTTTTCGCCTTAAACGGAATAGGTTTTCTATTATATTGATGAATTCGTATCAGGAGTCGAGAGGTTGACGCATAAAATTGATGTGTTTTTACCATGGCTAGAACATCCTCACTTCAAGCAAGCCGCTGATGACCTGGTCGGTAAACATGTCCGTCCGCCTGCGGAGGAAATCGCCTCTTGAATATTATAAATAAGATTTAATGAAGCGGTGACAAATTCTATGCAACAGATTCTTGCTTGTAATGATCTATTTGGACCAAAAGCAAATCAGCTGAAAGAACATGGTTAACACATCTCCACTCGTTTATATCTAATCGTTTAAAATGTTACGATGAAAAGAATCCAACGGATTCCATAATTTCACCATTTTCTATGACATTTTTCTTCGAAATTATGTTATTAGTCATTTCAGAGATGAGTATTATTAATATTTACAGAATATTATTATTTTTTTTTTACTAGAGTGTAAATTTTATGTTGCCAAACAGATGTTTTTATGTTAAGCTTTCATTTTTTAATTTATTTATTTCGATTTAAGATGCTAATTTTGTTTCATCATTTAAATCTTTAGTAATTTATTAGTGGATTACATACAAGGATTTCCTTTTCTTTAAATACCTTAGAAGTTGCTAAAATTATTATTAATATATATTTGAATATATATTTGAAATAAATAAGTATTTTATTATATTAACTATTTATTCAAATTATTAAATATTTGTGAAAATAAGAATAATTAAAAATTGGGGTAAAATAATGAAAACTTTTAATTACGCTATCCTTGACTTTTGGTGATTTGGCGATTTTTTGGTTAGAATTAGAAAGGACAGAAAGGTGCAGCATATTAATTCAAACTTTTGGGCCAAATTTGAGTTCATTAGCTAAAACTAATTAAAATCTTGGTATGTAACATTTCTATTTTATTGTGATTTTTATATGTTTTTTTACCTAAAAGTTCTAAAACTAGAAAAAATGCCAAACAGAATCTAAATAGTTCTTCAATTTGAAAATATCGTTATTTTGGCTCGATATGGAACTCTACGATTTTATCATTTTGAGCTATGTCATTTCAAATTCTAGACAGAAGCATCTTGTTTGATTTGGTCTTTTGGATACATACATGTAGATAGATAAAAAAATCATACTTGAAAATGAGTTTCTCCATATTTTGGACTAATACAACTGTAGATTTTCACTCGATATGGTGAACTGTTTAGTTCGTTAAATATATATAGCTTCAGCAAAAAAAAACTAACGTCACTATTTTAGGATATTTGATAGACGCTTTCTTCATACACACTTTTACCCCCTGACAGAGATAGTCAGAAAACTACCCTTAATTTACATAGATTCAGTTCAACGAAAATAAAACATTAAGCACAATTCATCAATTGTTTACAAGGACTCTCAACTGATGAGTAAACTTGATATTATAGTACCTTCAATTATCTATATTAAGGGCCGGTTGTATGTCGCAAAGTACTGACAGTACCTGTCATCTGATTGGCCATCCCAGTCCCTCCATTTACCATCTACCCTGTGTTAGTGGTAAAAAGCATTTACTTCGCGACATACAACCGGCCCTAAGAAAACAGAAACAAGTATGCCCATATCAAACCCTCACTGATATGGAATGATAGAATTCTGGTATATGATTTAAATAGTTCTAGAAAACATCAGAAACACCCAGATGGTGATCACAAGAATAATTTTGAAGAGGAAATTAATGAGGGTTTCCTCTTGAAGCAACTAAAAATATACTTAGATTTACAGGTATATAGGCACTATAGTTTCGAAGTCTTGGTCTTTTAAATATGTTATCCTTTCCTTTTCATAGCCACTCGTACCCTTGAATACAAATTTGTTCGTTAGTACGCTCATCTTAAGTTTATTTGCATCAAGCACATGATAACCTCTTTGAATTTTCTTAAATAATCAACGACTTTACCCTCGGAAAGAAAAAAAATTCCATGTACTCTTCTTATGACTGGGAATTCACACCGTTTCGTTGCCACACGCTCTGACCATAGTGTCCACAGAACTGATCTCATCATCAAAACTCGAACGATTTTTTCGACCGGGCTTATTCCCTAAGCCAGATGATGATCAGTGTGTAGCCTGCTTATATTAAAACATTTATTTATTCTGTATTCATATAAACACGCCCCACAAGGGTCTGCGGATCAACTCAAATCAGAGGATATCGTTGGGACAGGCAATTTAGTCGATTTAGTTAAAATATAGTATATGTAATATTTTTACTCAATATATGAATTGATAGACAGCGTCAACATGCTGAAACCAAAACTAAGGGTACGTAGCGCGTTAGTTAGTTCTTGGATTAGTGATCGTCCAAGGCACGATGTGTTTCTACTGCGTTTAAAGCCATTAGACGTGTTACTTGCGTTCTTTTGGAATTGTTTGTGAAGAGTTAAAGAGAATACTGGCAGTTTCAACTCCCTACCGCCATTATAGAAACGCAACAGATAAGCCTGATAAAAGTAAAGGGGATTTCAATAAATAATTCTGATCTTTAAAATTATGAATAGACAATTTAATTAATTTCTTCTTATAACTTTAAAGTAATAATTTTATTTGAAGTATCGTATTTGTTTTCCAAATGATGTAAGTGTATCAATTAGCCATTTTGAAGTGGACTCCCCTATCGGTTTTCGAGACATTTGCAGCTGAATATGTAGGCAACCTGGAAATTCCATTAAACATGATAAATAGCGTCACGATTTTGAATCAACGATGTGTACATATTTTTGGCAATATTTGGGATAACATAAAACTTTTTTTTTTTTAATGTTTAGAAATTAATTCACTTCATTAATTACTGATAAAAAAAATGGAAAAAATATTTATTAAATGTGAAAACTAGTTTAATCCTTTAAAAGCATTTCGAAGGGAATCATTTTATTATCGTAATGGCTCTGAATGTATATTTGGCGACGACAGATATTAGCTTAAAGCGAAAAATGAAAACCGGTCTTTATTGTCTTACTAGGTAGCGATGGGTCAGGCATTTATCGTTTTATACGCCCACATTCAAGACAGTATTCTCCCAGAATTCCCAAAGCTTCGGGGACAACGAGCTTGTTTTGGCAGGATTCAAGTAGAAACGATCTGCATGCCTGTCTAAATGGTTAATTCGGGGAAACACTCGAGCTCAGTTTGTCCGATTACCAGCTCATAAATAATATTCAATCAGGTTGTTTATTTACTAAAAGTTATGATTATCAATGAAAATTGGAGAAAAAAAATCAAAACTTTTTCAAAACTCGGTACGTTATTCTGAAATTTTGATGATTCGGGAATTTTTCTCTTTGAAGGGCTTAAGCTAAAATATCGAAACTTAACAGAAAGCAGCTTTTCCCTTAAATTTAAGCTTTTTGGCTAAAAGTGTTTGGGACCTCCCATAAAACGATTTTTTTCTGACTCGATATTTTTTAAAAAGTTCTGTTACAAATTTCAAAAACTATTCAGTTCTTATCTATATGTTGCAGTAAAAATATCGGGTTTAGTAAGAATGCGTTTCACTGTATACCTTTGTGGCAACTATAATTTACTGATGTTTGTTGAGTTTGCCCCAAAGGTCTAGAATTTTCATTTTTGACCTACTGCCTCATTTTTTAAACTAAAATGTCAAAAATTACATCCTCATTAGTAGTAAAGTTGTAGAGGATGTAATTTTTGACATTTTTCGTTTAAAAAAAATTCTAAAATAAACACCCAAAATGTGGACGAAGATCAAAAATGAAGATTCTAGACCTTTGGACCAAACTCAACCAACATCAGTAAATTCTAGTTGCCACAAAGGTATACAGTGAAACGCATTCATATCATATTCAGTTTTCTGTTAAACCTCCTGATGAAGGGTTCATAGCCCAAAATATGTATAGAGATAAATAAAAAAAATCTCCAAAATAATTTAAAGATTTTTTAATTTTTTAATTTTATTTCCTCTTTGTGAAACACCACTATAACCCGCTAGATAAATAATTCCTGTGTTTAATATGTTTCACTATAAACCAACACCGCTTTCCCTAAACTATATAATAGGTATATATATTAGACTGGTCGTTAAAAATTAAATTTTTTCCGACACCCCATAAAAAGCTTCCTTTTGATGAAAAAACGCGAGGTAAAGAAATTTTCTTTATTAAAAACAACAGTGCCTCAAGAAGATCTAAGTTCATTTTTTGGTAAAATCATGTTTTTTTTTTTGAAATTTCTCATTAAATATACAATACTAATAATTTTTTGAAAATTAGATATTATTAACAATGTATACGTATATGATTTATACAGTACAACTAAGAGAAATCTTGCGACATATTTTTATAGAATCTATAGATGTATGAAAGCGTCGGTAATTTAATAAATATACATAATGATTGTACATTAACCTGCTAGCTAACTTACCGATAAGAAATTTACTTGTGAAATTAGTTTAAATTTATTGATGAAAATAACGTGTTCTTACTAGTTAAAACGCGTTTCACTGAATACCTTTGTGGCAACTAGAATTTACTGATGTTGGTTGAGTTTGGTCGAAAGGTCTAGAATCTTCATTTTTGACCTTTGGCCACGATTTGGGTGTTTATTTTCAAATTTTTTAAACAAAAATGTCAAAAATTACATCTTCATTAGAAGCAAAGATGTAGAGGATGTAATTTTTGATATTTTCGTTTCAAAAATTTTGAAAATAAACACCCAAAATGAGTCGGAATGTCAAAAATGAAGAATCTAGACCTTTGGACCGAACTCAACCAACATCAGTAAATTCTAGTTTCCACAAAGATTTTCAGTGAAACGCATTTTAAATAGAAAGAACCGGTTCTTACTAAAAAACGGGTTTTTACTGCAACCTATATATATAGTGACAAAAGAATGTCGCCTTGGAAATAATTTTGCCCCACGTTTCAGATATGAAAACCCTAATAATCTTAAAAAAATTTAAAAACTTTTGAGTGAATTTAATTTTCGGACTATCTGGTGAGATTTTTTTCAACGAGCTTTCCCAATAATAACTAAAAGGTGGAATACTTGACTTATTATATAAAAATTAATCCCCTTTTATTATTTTTTTCACATACAACTCACCAATGACCATTTTAAATATCTTTTGTTTGATCTTTTAATTAAACAGAAATACATATTTGCCTTTGTCACCCGATTGCCATAAGACGAGTACTTTATAATGATGCCATAAAATATCGAAGTTTAATTGTGTTATAATTGATCTGTCAAATGTTCTTTACATCGAGCAATGAACAAATGATCCAGTTCTGTAGGGAGAATTCCTTAAACACACATGTCGAGGTATATAAGGCGACACAACCTGATCCAAACTCATATCCTAATGTGAAATCGAAGTGAGCTTTGGTTTTTACGGAATTAACGCTTGCCGATGGGCAGCGGATGCCAGCACGTCTTCCGCGGATGGCGAGGCGTGCGACGCTCGCGTGCTCACGTGCCTCCAGGCTCCCTCGTTTTTATGGACTCGCTAGCAAGCTTGCCAGAAGCAAAACATTCACCAGAACAAAGCATCCACTTGGTTATTCCTAGCTGCACCACTTCCCTACGAGAAGCTGGTGGGTTATTTAATTGATAGTTTGCTAAAAAGATCAGCAATCCAGGAAATATCCGCGAAGAAATATTTGTCAGTTAATGGTGAACTCCCTTATCGAGGTAGCCAAAGAGACGAGAGACTCTCTCGGTCGAATTCCAACATCGCAAATTGCATAATAAACCATCTTTATTATGTCACATAATTCAAACCTGATCCTTTTTTTATGACAGCTTTCATTTTTAGACGAATTATTTTTCTCAGCGTTTTAGCATCATGCATTTTATTAGAAGACCATTTGTGCTAATGTATTATTCAAATTGAAATCATATAAAATTCTTTTAACACATGTGAAATCAAAGATTCAGCTTCATGTTATCTGTAGTATTCAAAGAAATTATTAGGTAATATTTATAAACATTTAAAATATTCTGTGTACACTACATAACTTTTACTTAAGCCACATTAATCATCATCATCACCATTGAGTACACAGTCCTAAGACTGGTTTGACGCAACCACCCGTCTCAAATGTCTTGCATCCCATTTTCCCAATTATTTGGTCGAAATATTTTGATCTGGGTCTTGCTCTTTCAAGATATCCCTAAGCAATCCCCTGTTTCTCAGTGTTCCCCCATCATCTGACCTCTTCTCTTCCTCAGACTCTTCCACAAGGTTCTTCTTTCTCCGATTCTTCCAAGAACTTCTTCATTTGTAATTCTACCCATCCATTTGACATTCATCATTTTTCTTTAGCACCACATTTCGAAAGCTTCCATTCTTTTCCTCTCACATTAATAACAAACCAGGGAGTCGGGTTAGCCGAGCTGGCTCACGCGCTGGCCCCGCTTCAGCATCGATGATGACGATGTATAAGCGGGAGGCCAGGGTTCGATCCTGGCTAGCAAATAAAATTTATAACGGCTAAAAACTCGGCTCCCTCACTAACCCTACTAACACTTTACTGATGTGCTGTCTAAATGGGCTTTTTTTCCCGCTGACATTAAATAAATAAAAAAATTCATAAGAATTTTGCTGGCTTGGTGTGTACTGGATATATTAATTTTTATTGTTAAAGAATAAATAAATTGAATTGCTTCTTTCCAGTAACTTATTTTATTATTCAAATGGTTAATCCAAATATTTCGAGAGCGCTTTCGGCATCTCTTCCTCAGTGGAAACTACTCCCCCACCATTTGAATAATAAAATAAATTACTGGAAAGAAGCAATTCAATTTATTTATCTTTTAACAATAAAAAAAAAAAAAAAAAAAAAAAAATAACCAGAATTAAAAATTCAGGAAAGAGTGAGAACTTTTCAAGACTTGGTACACTTTTTGCAAATATTGGTGATATTGAACGCTAAAACCACTTAAAATTGGCAATAATGAAGAAACATCAGAATGCACGTTTCGAGACTAATTTCTGGAGTTGTTTTCAAGGGTTGAGAAAGAAGTCTATTGATAGATTCCAGAAATAGGCATCGAAACATCGTCTATTCTCATGGGATTTTTTCATTAAAAATGTTTATTTTAGGCATTTATAGCCGATTTTTTTCTTTCTAGAATCATTTCAGCTATTTAGCTAAAATATTTTAGCGATTCGATTTTTTTTTCTGTATTTTTCAACGAAAAGTTTAGAGTCCACCAGAATAAACTTTATACATTCTTTCGTTGTTGGTTTATCGCCGGTATCAAATTATCAAATCATCACAAATAATTAAAAACAAAAAGTTAAAATTACTCGGTAAGCTAGAGAGGCAAGTATAGGACATTGTCTATAAAAAATGCCTGAAAAGTGGAGAAAAATAATTTTCAACCATGATTTTGGTATCTGTCCGTCTGTCTGTCTGTGGGCTTATCTGTCTGGATCCCGAAAAACCTATTCTATAAGTCAAGAACAAAAAGTCTATTCAGGTGACGAAATGTGTGTATTATCAAACCATATACTACTATTTATAAAAATTATAGACAACAAACAACATTTAATGCTTGATGATTTAAGAAATAGTTTTTAAGGAATTTGGTGTTGGTACTTGGTGGAACATTTTTTTTTAAATTATTGGATAAAAAATACTTGGTAGGTTTCACATTAAAATATAAAAAAATAAATTCGTTTTATTTTTTTATATCTTAATGTGAAAACTACCAAGTATTTTTTATCCAATAATGATTTAAGAAATGATGAGATATATAGATATTATAGATTTTATACATCGATTTTAACAGAATAAATGGGCTAAGAAGACTCGATCTCTATCTATTATTACTTGAGAACAGCTTCATATCCACAATGGAATAAACTAAAAATTGTATCCAACTTTTTAATTTCACCATGGGCTGTCCAACCTGTATTATCTTCGCATTCTAATGAAATTAAATAGAAACTTTGTTTTTTAATCTCATTTTGCTATATTCATTATCAAGAGTCATTTTGTTTATATTTTGCAAGTTCACTGTCAGTCCAGAAATGTTTTGGCCATCTTTTTAATATTTCAAATCTGTAAGCGATTGGTTAGTATTTATTTCTCTCTATTTTATAAGGGTGTCAATTACCTACTCTTCTTTTCTGAAGTTTACTGTCCTCAGTTGTTGTCTCGAGAGCCATTACTTCCCCCAACATTTAATATTAATCAGCAATACCTTTTATGTATTGTAGTATTAAATATTTGAAAAAATTATAAGTTGGTGGGAATCTTTGCTTATTTTTCCCACATTCTTTCTGAATTTTTTTTAGATTTGGTGGTGATAATATATGATATTTTTATCTCCATAAATTAGCTATGGTCGTAGATAAGATTCCGATTTCATTTGCACATAGATCGTTGCCAGTTTCCTTAGATGGGCATGTTTGATAAATTTAAACACTTTATAACCTGGAAGGTTATTGCGAGCTGGTGTAAAATTTGTATAGGCTATTTTTTCTTTTTAAGCCAAAGAGGAACGAGCCTCTGTTTTGGATATATATGCAAATCTGATCCTCAGTGGTTGGGATCAACGAGATAAAAGCTCATATTCTCGACATTAAAAGAAATGGATTTCTTTTAGAAGAGCGCTAATAGAAATTGAAATGAAAGCTTGTTTCTTAAAGAAGATCGAGATTTCTTTCTAGGTTAGGATGGATGAAATTTCAGTCTCAGCCACAAATGAACAATTTCCTATAGAATCAAGTAAAGCTCAATTGCCCAAGCCTATAACTAACTACTTGAGCTTCATTGAGAGATAACATCAAACCATTTAGGGCCACCCACCCACTCGAAGCCTGGGATCAGAGGGGCTTATTGAACTCATTGTACTTGGATACTTTCAACGAAAACGTTTTTCTGCTCCGGAAACGAGAGCACAGTGCCTATTAAGATTGAAGATAAAAATCATGCATCAATAATAATAACAGCATCTCCAAGCATCTTGAGAGTAGAAATTTATATCAAGCAAAATGTATAGTAGTATGAAATGGATCTTATTTGACTTGTTAGACAATCTTGGATGTAACCAAGGTGATTATTCAATTTTCGAATATTTTATTATTAGATAAACCTATTTAGTAGGAACTTTTTCCATATAGGATTAAAATGAGAAAATTGGCTAGTTAAGTCTATAATTACATTTGAATAGCAATAGTTTGTCAGGACAATCAAACTAATTTGATCGTTTAAATTGTTCTAGCATGTTTTTGCATGTTCTAAAGTTCACAGGCTTTGTAATCGCTCTTATAACATTCCTTCTATTTTATTGGAAATACCTTAGAGATAATATATAAATGATACAAAATTTTTAATCTAATCACGTTTTGAGGGTTTTCTGTATAAAAAGAAAAAAGGAATCCTATTAGTGTCGCTACAATGACTGTCTCTCTATCCGTCTGTCGGATCATTGTAGCTCGTAAACTAAATAAGTTACAAATTTGAAATTTACAAGTTATACGTATGTATTCATTTCCTCCGAAATTAAAAATTGTGTTAAAATTTTAAAATTTTGTTGACTAATTTAGGGAACGGTCGAATTTTTTGTGGGGTCCAAAATAAAAAATATTTTTTTATCATGGAGTGTGAGGCATCTCTGAATCTATCGGCGTTTAAAAATGGCTAAACTTAAAGTTATAAAAAATAAAATCTGTGAGCTTCATCCACATAAGCTCACGAGAGAAAGTGAAACTTCTATAGTCGTAGATCTTATTTGTATATAATAAGGCCAAAAAGATTATACCCCTTAAAAAATCACACTCCATGCATGCACTAAGACTCATCGAGATACCCAACACATTACTTCCTTTCTCGGACTCAAGTTTCCCCTCCATTGAGTCATTTCTCCTTTATTGTAACAAAAAATTTCAAAGACTAACGTCGCTAAAGAAGTTTTACTTCAAAAATTCCAAAAGTTCTCTTCTTATCAACAGCAAGTAAGAACAAATTTTAATATCTATTTTTTTGGAAGTTATAATGTTCGGTATGCGGTTCGACTTTGCACTTGGTCGAATTATTAAAAGGTACATATTTCAGTCAACTGAATATTAAAAGGGAATGAAAATGCTCCCATAGACAAGATTCAAAATATTGTGTATTCTAATGGAAATAATTCATCAAAAATACATAATTTAAATAATTTCAGCCAAAACATTCATCTGCCCAGTTAGCACACTTGGTCCAGAAGAGGTTTTCTAGATCATCTAGACACTTAAAGAAATCTTAAAGACAATAAGAGTGAATAAGACATCTTCTAGAGCGAGTGTGCTATCTGGGTGAAATATGCTTTGTGCCTTTTGTGATGATGCATTTAGAAAATTTAATTGTTGATAGATATTTTGTTCATAAGAAATAAGTGCATCAATCACCTTCTTCTGGAGTAACAAAATAAAATAAATAAATTTATAAATTCGGGTTCCTTGACGCTATCCAAACCATCCCATTATATATATTGTATATTGTTCGTGTTGACCAATTAAAAGTGCTGTAGTAATTAATAAGCACAAGGATTCTCAAGTAAGCTGTTAGCTCCCAGAGAAGAATTTGCCACACACGACGTACATGGAACTGATTAGAGCTTCTATGTCAATCGACAAACGAGAATTCAAAAACAAACGAAGAACATTTTCTTCATATCATTTTTTGTTTCTTTTACTTTTTGGAGGAATTTTTCATCTCATTATTTATAAAATAAAAGTTTAAAATATAAGTATTATTTATGTACTGTCTTGAATCTCACGTTTCCAAAAAAAAAGTTTTTTTCTTTTCTATTCAGCGGATTAACACTAAATTAGATTATAAAAAAATCATTGAGATGTTTCTATTAAAGACAATGGGTTTACAATCATGGACGCCGGCAGGGGGTGCAAGGGAGTACACTTGTACTCCCCTGTCATGAAAGAAAATACAGTGAAACCCCTCAAATCCGAGCTAATTGGGACTGTAGCCTTTTCGAATTTCAATTTGTTCGGATTAGCCGAAAGCAGTTTCGACAATTGAAGATAACTGATATCAAGTGAAAGATTAAGTGATATTTTGTGTATTTCTATTATTATTTCAAGTGATTAACCTAAAGAATTTCAATAACTAACTTTTACCGTTTTTTCAATCCTGGATGAAATAAATATGTATGTAGACACATTTACACTTTGTTAGGTATGCTAATTGTGATTCTTTGTTAATTTTTCAACTAATTATGTAAAATAAGATTATAATGTAGAATATATACATAATTATTTTATGACTAAATAAATAAGTTTCTCTTTTTTGCGTTCGGATTTGAGGGGTTTCACTGTATATTCATTTAAATAATTTTTAGATTGTTACTTATTACAAAATCATTCATTTTTACCTTGTTACAAGTCAATAAATAAGACACGAAACAGTAGATGTCAGTGATTTTCATGGCTGTACGTTTCGATAAAAGCTTAGCATTTTTTCATCGATGTGTTGTTGTTTTTAGATTATTATCAAAATTTTGTTTTCCTAGATATTCGATTAGCTTCAGGTACAAGACAAAATTTTGTTTTATTTTTCTTAGCTCATAATAAAAAAATATAATTTAAAATTTTCAATCATGATATTCATATGTAATTCAAATAAATTCTTCTTATTGTTCCTGAGAACGAAGAACTTTTCATCTTATAGTCTGATAATAAATATATTAAGCAGACGACATTCGCATATTTATTTTATTTCATTATAAGATAGAGATAGATTCCTTTTACGCTCATCATTACTAAGACCGAAATGGGAAAAAGAAATAAATATGAGGAACTCGCTGACAGCTCAAAAAATAGCTAGAAGCTACCAAACATATCTCGATATTTCCTTTTGAACTTATGGAGTAGGGGTAGTTCTTTACAAATATTAAGAAACAGGTTCTACATGAGTATATTTTAAAGAGAGATTAAAAAGAAAATACATTCCTCAAAAGATATAAAACTAAAAGACAGCATAATTTAACTCTTTATCACTGATCCAAACAACGAGGTTGGCATAGTTATATTCGCTCAAAATTAAAATAACAAGGAAATAATGATATAATAAATTCAAAGAATCCAGAATAAATATTTTAGTAAGGTTTTGTTCTGCATTCTGGAGCCCACATTTGTTAACTTTTTGAAATTTCAATATTTTAAAATTATTATATTTATAACTAGCCTTCGGCGGTCTTCTTGCTAGCCAAGGAGTAGCTCCTCTACGACCTCTGGACCCCCACCCACCACACAACACCCGCCACCCCTTCCAAGGGCAAGAAATTTCTTTTTTTACCGTCCCCCTTTTTGGGTGTTTTTGGTGGAATTTTTTTACACAAAAGTTGTCAGAAATCACATCCCTACAACTTTGCTCATGACAAAATTTGCCGTAGAGTTAGTTAATAGTTTAGTAGTTATCTGATAATTTCCATTAGTGGGCCCCCCACCCCCAAACCCCCCTTTGGGGTCAAAATATCAAAACGTTATATAGAAATGATTTTAAGTTAGAAGACATATGATCCAAATATAAAATTTTATAATAAGCCCTTTAGACGTTTTTACATGAATCGTGAGCACAATTTTCCCACGAAAAAAATGATACAAACAGACAGGAATTTTGTTGAGGATTTTTTCGTTAATAACTTTGAATAAAACGTGTGCAACCAAAATTTGGGGTGATTTGGACCAATGTAGATACAGACAAAACCAAAACTTTATATATATTGTAAGTAGAGTGATTTTAGCGTATATGGGGAATTTCAAATTATGCGAAAATCAACGGGACAACCCGGAAACTAGTTCGTGTAGATAAAAAACTAATAACTGTAAATTTTGAGCAATATCAAACATCACGTGACCGAGCCCTACCCCTCTAAAGTTTGAAAAAGTAGGTTTTTTCATTTTGGTCCACTCTAATATTAAACCAAATTATATATTATATCGATAGAGGACATTAATACGAATCCAAAACATGTTTATTTATTGAAATCGGACTAAAATTGAGGTAGTTTTTATTATTTACCATTGAAGAGTATCGCAAGCAATATTCGAGTTTTAATTAAATTTTAATAAAATCTAGAAATTGTGCAAAATTTTGAAATATACAAATATGATGTAACAAAAAATTCATAACTCTGTCAATTTTAGTCCGATTTCAATAAATAAACATGTTTTGTACCGTTTAATTTAATATGATCCACCAAAATGTAAAATAGGGACTAAACCGATTTTTCCAAACTTTAGAGGGCTAGGGCTCGGTTACGCGATTTTCGATATGGCTCAAAATCTACAGTTATTGGTTTTTCCTGGTTGTCCCATTGATTTCCTCATACTTCTAAAATAAGAACCACTCTAATATATAGATATTATTTTATTTTACTTTTGTATTTTTTCAAATGTGATTTCTCATTTTATTAATTATATGTATAATAATAAGCTGACGTGTTCTGATGTGGCCATCCACTTGACTTTACCATACAACCTGGGCCCTCCTTATATTTAATATTTAATAAAATTATTTATATTCATGCATGGGGGGGCGTAAGTTTTTGCATTTTTAGACTCCTGGGAGCCCACTGATTATTATGTATACAAAATTTGGTTGAGTTTGGTAAATGGTCAAAATTTTCATTTTTTGACCCCCCCCCCCCCACACACACATTTTGGCGGGTGGTTTTTGCATCTTAGACTTCTGGGTGTCCACTGATTATGTATACAAAATTTGGTTGTGTTTGCTCAAATGGCCTAGATTTTTCATTTTTAACCCCTCCTCCACCCACCCCCCTTAATTTTGGGTCGATATGCACCAAAATCTAATCAGCTCTTAATCTCAATAGACCAAAACTACGTGGGAAATTTGGTTTCGATATTCACACTAGTTTTTGAGCTAGCTCGTCCACAAAAATTTGATAACGGACATTTTGACAAAACAATTATTATCTCAAAAAATATAATTTTTTCGATGTTGACTTATTAGAGCTTTTTTGTAGAGCGAAATGCCATGGTTTCGCTCAATTTTTCTAATCAAAATAATTTTTAGATATTTCGAAAAAAAAGAAGGAAAAAAACAACTTTTTTCATGCACGATTGCAATACTTGACCGTACCCTTTATGGTAAAGTAAAAAATCTATGATCCTGCAAAAAGTTTGTTTTTATATACAATGAAAACCGGTGCTACCAAAATAAAGGTCACATCTACCTGTACATATAATTTATAAGCATCAAAAAAGTTGTATATATGTTTT
Organism: Forficula auricularia; assembly: GCA_024734495.1. Classification (NCBI taxonomy): domain Eukaryota; kingdom Metazoa; phylum Arthropoda; class Insecta; order Dermaptera; family Forficulidae; genus Forficula; species Forficula auricularia. Next base: position 5,959,119 of record JALMQS010000816.1, on the reverse strand, counting down.
TTTCGAAAATCGACTTTGTAAATCATCTATCACTATCACGAATAAATACATAGAAATAAATTGCCCGAGGCGGTCCGAGCCCTTTGGGCGATGCCCTTTGCGTAATATTCGCTCCACTTTCGCATTCGCAAGCATTCCTTCGCGCACTCCTCTCGTTCTTGTTGTGGGAACTGGAGCTCCCGGCCTCGTATATACCCTTTTTTTATTCAATTAGATAATTCTTCACATGAATAACTATTTTTTTCTTTTTTTTCTCATTTTAAAAATGATGTTGGTGATTGGAATCCAATTATCTTAAAAACATTTATTTTAACTGAATAAAAATACGTACCGATCAGGGGCGAAGGTCCAGGGATGCTGTGAATGCAGTGCATCCCTAAAATTCCAAACATTTAGAGATTTTCATAAATTCAGGAGTATCTTTAAATTTTCAAATTATTATCGGTTATTTCAAATATTTCTATAAAAAACATATTGGTTCTCGAAATGAAATAAAATTGTTGCATAGTTTCAAGGGGCAATTAAAATGAATGATTTTCCGAAAAGGGTACAAATAAAAGGTTTCAATTCCCTGCCACGTATATCTTCAAGTTCAAGGATTTCAAAGACAAGTCCAGACGAGTTTTAGTCAAATAAAAATTGTTCTCGCTAAAGAACTATTAAAATAGTAATAATACAAAAAAGGAATAAATAAAGATGAATCGAGAATCGTTGGACTAATCAATTTCTAAAAACTCTCAATATATAAAAGATCGGAAATAACTAAGAGTGCTATAGATAAGTCATAGCGTGCCTATAGCAATTGAATTAGGAAAAATTTAAGATTTTCTTATAGTACAGGCTGATTCATTGTGGAAGATGGTCGATTTCCATCCATCTGAGGGACTTTGGAGTTTAAGTCACAAGAATTAATTTTTGACTCCTACCCTCACTCACACAAAGCAGTATCCGTTTGGGGCAAAGGTCTCAAAATATATTAAAAAAATCTAATGTTAAATTTGAAAAATAACGAAAATCGCCGTATTCGATGAAATTTGCAAAAAAAAGAGAAGATTAAAATAAAAAAAATTAAAAAAATGAAGGGTACTTTTTTAGACAGCATACCTGGTTGACTAAATAAACCCTAAAATTTATAAAATAATAAAATATTGAAATCAGCTTTACTTCTATAAAAAAAGTGCTATATTTACGTTATAATTGAATAATTAAAAAAATAATAATTATGTAATTATTAGTTTATTTCATGAGTCAATAAATAATTAAAAATAATGTTGATAATTTTATTTTCAGAAAAAGTATTCAAAGAAATAGATAATTCGGCAGAGCGTCTTATCACTAACGGGACACTTTTTGGCAAGCGACGCGCATTCAGTAGGCCGCGTTCTTTCTCATGGTAAACATCAAAGCGTTAAACAAGTAAGTTATATTTGTCTCTATCACTAATTAATATTATTATGAATTTAAAATGCTTTTGCTTAGTTTTTTCTAAATATCTAAAAAAGGGCTTAAGGAAGTTCTTTCGCGACAATACACACAAAAAGTTTTAGCCTCGTAACCACTCTATACATATGAACGGTACTAAAATTTAAGATTATGTTTTTTTAATGGGACTGTATTTATCACACTACTATATCCTCGATATGAATTATTATCCACTAATGTTTCTAAGTATAATATTTTGTTTAAAATTTTTAATTATTTCATATTTTAGTGCCTTTTTCTTTTATTCCGCCATATTACTTGTTACCACATTGCCGGATCGTTTCCAACCGACTTTTCTTATACCCCCTCCACTAAAAATAATCGCCCAAATATGTTTTTTTTTTATTTTTATCAAAACTACGTGGTAAATAATTTCAATTTTTTTTAAAGTTACTCTAAATATATTATTCTAACAAATATTAATTTTAATGGTGAAAGTCTTTCAATGAAGAAAAATAAAATAATGATCATTTTCCCACCCTTTCCCGTGCTATCCAATTTCATTTTTAATTGCAATTATTTCATGTTTGGTTTAGTAAATCGTCTTCAAATTTTAAGTGTGTTTATTATGATTTTAATGACTTATATTCTAAGTTTCGAAGACTTCTTGAATTTTTGCATTTGTGAAATAACTACCTTAAACTAATTTGATTAACAAAAAAAAAAATCGAATCCATAGCGTTTGGGCCTTCAGAAATAAAGAAATTGAATATCGAAAAAGTTATATTTTGAGATATTAATTATTTTGTCAAAATGTTTGTTAGGACGTTAGTAAAGTTACCAAATGTGTGTAGATACCTATACTGTAGCTCAAAAACTGGTAAGGGCGGTCGTCCACTGGAAGCGACAACGCGATACGGGGATGTTGCGCGACAATGAGCCAATACTCTATTTAATAAATTCTACTACTATATAATACTACTCTACTCCATTTGTTAATTCTCAAACTTGATCTCCATAGCGTGTTTTTGCTTACAGTGGACGACTGGGGTAAGTGTCAAAACCAAAACGAAATTTCACTTGTAGTATTTTACTATTGAGCTGATTAGATTTAGGATGAAATCGAAGCCAAAATTAAGGAGGGGGGATCTTAAAAAATTAAAATTATAAAATTTTAAAACTAAAAAACGAATAAAAATGAAATTTACTATAAAAGGGCCTTATAATAAAAGATTCATTATTTCTTTCTGGGTACATAATGAGAGGGGTGGGTGTTCATAAAATAGAACTACACCCAAAATAAGGACCACCCTAGTGTCCAAACGTTTGACTAACACGGGCCACATTTGAGGAAACGAAATTGGCCGCAGATAAAATATACTAATTCTACCGATAAATTTCTGTTTTGAGATGGGTATCGAGAATGTCATAGTAATCTGTTTATTTTTTTCAAAACCAGTTTGATTTTTAATCCAAAATAACTTTTCCTATCTCGTCTTTACTTTCAATTTTCTTTTTTATTTCAATAAATTCTAAAAGACTTAAGACTATATAAATCATAAGTTCTTTAAGAATGTCCACTTGAACAATATCATAAATTGGAATGTTTTAGAAAATACTTCTAAATAGCCCTCTTATTTCGGATAATATCCCTATATTAATGATATTGTTTCTATATTGAATAAAGATAATGGATGATAAAAATGACAATTTGAAAAGATCTCGAGAGAATATTAGCCTATTTTAAGCAAAATAAATCTTTTCAGTAGTTCATTTTGACTTTAAAAGAACGATATTTTAATAAGGATTTATGCCCGACTTAATTTCATAAAAGACGATTAAGTGCATAATTAATAGAATTCCGAAATTCAGGCCTCTGGTACTCTTTCGAAAGCAATTCTCGTTTCTTTTTCAATCCCTGGCTATTTCTTGGGACCCTCTTGTCGAATAAGACTTTCCATTCCAATTCCGTTTCTGTGAAATTTATTACCCAAATCAAATCACTAATGAATGGTATTTCTATTTTGACTGAGAGATATCGGTCTTTTATCATTCAAATCACCATAAAATTATTGTCATATCATAACTATTGAATGAAATAGAGAGAAAAAAGAAATCGTCACTCGTATTTTCTTGTTTGCTAAAATCGTTGGAATAGGATGATATTCATGTTCTACAATCCATTCATTGCTGGAAGAAATCAGAAAACTATTTATTTAAAAAGTTATAGTCGCGGTCAAAGTTGACCCACCACTTATTAATAAACGTAAGTAGGTATATGATGAGCCAGATATTTTAAATTAAATTATTTAAATTTAACCCTTTGGAGGGGAATGAAGATACCGAAATATAGTAGGTATATAAATGAATTACGTCATTATAAAAAAGTAAAATATTTTATATAAATAGATACTTACTAAAGATCGGATTTTGTTATCTTTTTTAATTGGATTTAATTAATTAGACCTTTTATAGTAATTTATTTACTAAAATCATTGTTTTCTGAGCCTAAATGAAATGAAACTAAAAAATATAACGAGACTTTAAGGTCTTGAAAATTACTTTCTATTTGTGGTATCACAATATTTTTTTATTAAAATCAATTAAGTTTTCTTGGCCAAATGGTTAATGCCAGAAACCAGAAAAAAATTTATTTTTCGAATTTTTAAATAAATATAATATTTATTTGACTCCCTTGAGGGTATTTTTTTTTGACATGAAATAAAACATATCTAATAAAATCTTTGACCCGGCCTTTAAATTCCTCTTTATATATAAGATAGAATTTTCAACCTAGACTTGTTAAAAAATAAAGTATCTGGAACACCGAGTATTGCTTGGTATAGTTTAAAGTGATATAATAATATTATTTTTAATAAATTTTAAATTTAGGTAAGTAAAAGGTCTGATTTTTATTTGAAAACAGAATTAAATAAAGTTAATTTATTATTTTGCCAACGTTTTGACCCGATCCGGTCATGAGAAAAAAAAAACAGACAAATGGTATATCAGGCACCAAGCAAGAAGTTTAGATGCTATATTCCAGAGGTGAATAGATTGATTCTTAAATAAATTATTTAGAATATGTATTCTCTCTAGTATTTATAGATATTGATTTAAAAAATTATATAGGGTTGGAATTAAAGATGTTTCACAAAATAAAAATTGAAATAAAGTTTAAGTTTAATGAATCCCCTATATATTTCGGGTTTTTACCCCATCATCACGAGTTTAAACAATAACAATATCTTTTTTTCAGTCTTTTGTATAAACTCCTGATGAATGGCTAAAAACCCGAAATATATAGGGTATCCATTAAACTCAAACTTTATTTCAATTTTCTTTTGTGAAAAACCACTAATTCCAACCGTTTATAAATTTTTAAATATGTTTCCCTATAAACCTACACAGCTTTCCCAAGTTATATATTGCTCTAATTTGTCATTACATCAATGAATTTTTTTTAACTCTTTTGATTAATTTCGAAATGGTAGTCGGATCGAATCCACAATTCATGCAAATATTTATTAGATTTTTTGATTAGTTTGGAACATTTTGTTAATTTTTTTATAATTATATATATCTACTCTTATTAAACGAGCAAAAATTGTATATTTATTTATTTATATATTTATGTATTTATTTATTTGTATCTTGGTACTATTTTGAAAACGACCCTACCGATTTTGATGAAACAAAATCTATTAACAAGTTTTGAGAATGAAAAAACGATCTGGCTAGGTCTGGACCTCATCAAAATTCATCTTAATTGATTTTTTCTTAATTAAAGTAATTATTGATAGATGAAAATCTCAATAAAAGAAAAATGACTCGCCGGATGCCAGATTAGAACCTGAGACCTCTTGCATCAGAGGCATACACTTTACCACTTGACTATAGAACTATTTAATATATCTTTGCTTTTTACTTTTACTAAAATGAATATTTTTGAATTAGACTTTATTATAAGTTTGGAAATAATTGAATATATTATATATAGCTATGTATTTAATAAATAGAATTCATTGAATAAATTGCGGCGAGACAAATTTGAAATATGTATAATTGAATTAAGCTGAAAGAAAGACAACAATTAATTTTAAATCCAGAACATTAAATATATTAATAATTATTCCTTGGCCACCCCCCTCCACTCTTCTAATTAAAATTAAATATTCAATTCTCTTTTCTCCGGGCAATTATCCTTGAAATTGTCTTCCCGAGACGCACATATTTTTTTTAATTTTATGTTTTTATTTCAGATCCTATACGATTATTTTTTTTTTTATTATTATTTTCCTATTTATTTTTTTATAATGTTTATCAATATGAACGAATGTGGTCAAATTGGTGTACGAGTAAACAAATATACACATAATATGTGAAGCACTAGAAAGATAGAAGTACAAAAACTGGATGGGGGTTGGGGTTGGGTGTGGGGGGTGCAGGAGGTGGGGTGCAGTTGTGGGGGGTCCGGGGATGGGAGGCGCAGTTGGGGTGGGGTGGGGCGGAGTGGGGGTGCAGTGGTGGGGGCGAGGTGTGTGGTTGGGGGGGGGTCAGGGGTTACCGTGCATCGCTCGGTACCTCCAGGTACTATTAATTATGTTTTCTCGAAATATAAAATAAATTTATTTTCTCAAAATGATTATCTCTATCGAACAGCGATTATTTATTTTTCATTGGATTTATCTTTTCTTCCAAAACACGTAGCACCCAGTTCGATATCAAAACTGTTCATTCTTTGAATTCAATAAGAAAAATAATTTCTTTCACTTTCCACTTATTGTCTTGACTCGATTGCAAATATTTATTGGAAATATTCAACATATAATAGGTGTTCTCTTTAACGACGAAAGTAAATTGAAAGAATATCAAAATTCATGATAAGTGAACTTTTCTTATTAATTTTGTGTATGGTGACTGGGGTTAAGATAGACCAGCTAACGGCTTTTTATTAAAATATATTTTATTCTAAAGGCAAATACTGGAGGCGTAGGATGTGCATTGGTAACTACTCTGCTCCTGCTCAGCTGAGATTTGCAGCATCTTTGTAAGCTTCTTTCTATATTTATTCAATGTACTTTTACTGTAATAAGTTTAATATTTAGAAAGTTTGGACCAACGTAACCTTGGGCTCCTCTCTATCTTAATTACAGTAAAAGTACACCGAATTAATTAATTTACTATATATATTTATTTTTAAGTTAATTTCCAACCATTATTTTGTAAAGTTTACGGAAGTATCAACGCCAAGTCACAACAGGATCCATCGGCACTACACTACATACGCTAATATGACGTTTTGTCTATACATATTTCTAAAAATAATTAAAATCTCTCAAAATATTAGTTTTATGTTGTTTAAAATAAGTATGAAATTAATTTTATTTGAGACTTTTTTGTAGGCTACAAAACAATTTTTTCAATGAAAATTTTATGTTAAAAGCCCTTAAAAAACATCTAAAAATACAATAGCTAGAAACTTTTGAAAATTTTAAATCCGAGACAATCTCACATTCTACTGAAAATCTCTATATTCAAGATTTCGTAAATGATTAATGTTAAGCCTGAGAGATCTTTATTAAAAACACTTTTTCTGGACTGAGTAGGGGGGTGTCGGGAACTGAGAAAATCCACACACGATTTTTAATCTATTGAAAACTCTAATAAAATAGCAATTGAAATCGAAGAAATTTCATACGTTTTGCTCAATAGATCTCTGTATCGTTTTGTTAGTGTGCAAAAAAGGTTACTAGCTCCCGACCCAACTCACGCTCTTTATAGTTTGGCAACATGGGAATAATAATTGTGATTTGTTCAATTGTTTCTACTTGTATATTGAGAGGTCATATGAATAATACATGGTTTATCTCGTAAAAATTTGTTAAAATTATACTTTTCACTTTTTAACTTTTTACTATACCTCCAATGTTAATTACTTGATAACATCTTTATAATTAGGAGTAGAAAAGTTGTTTTAGTCAACGAAGACAAAGGTATGTTTCGGATTTAGAAAATAGAGTGATGTTGATTATTCTCCCAATGAGTTTTGTGTAACTTACTTAATTTTTTTGACTCTATGTCTGGTTTTTGGTACCCAGGGACGTGCCAAGTCACGTGTGCGCCGTCGTGAGAAATATTAATTGGCGCCTTTATATGCACTGAGCCCAAATTACTGCGGCCACAATATTTTTTCATGTATCAAGTATTTTTTTTACCAATAGATCTAATAGAGCGAATAATAAATAGTTTCAGGCCTTTTTTGAGATATTTTGAAAATACATAGCAAAAAAAAGCTTTTTTATTTCATCATGCCTCATATATTATATAGTAATGTAATAAGAGTGAATTTAAAAGAGCTTGTAAATGTGAATCCTAACGTTAATATAGTGATACTGCGGACGTTTGCTACAGACAAACTGACCGACGTGCAGGCTTATAGCGAGCAGAGGATGGGTGAAACATCACCAGAAGCAATCATGCTCAAACCTGTCCCGGCACGCTCTTTGATTGCCAGTAGCATTTACTAGCCACATCTCGTATAATGGAAGCCCCTGGTATATAGACAACTCAATTGTCATATCAGCTAAGGGTACGACTAGCCTGCAAAAAAGGCGCAAGCCATTTTCCCATTTTTACTTTATCCAATGCGGAACAGATAAAGATTGGATCGATCTTGCGCCAAATGCGACTTCAAAGGATCTTCAGTTAAATTACTGATCCCATGGTCTCAATCAAAGTCACAAATTATAGTAGGTATTCGTTTAGCTTGAATTTAAGCACGTGATGGCATTGACAAAAATTACATGGGGTCTCGACCTGAGGCCAAAATGTCCGATTTTTTCCTTTAGGGAGTGCAGTATGTACGTATGTTACTCTTTATTTTTCCACACCGTTCAGCAGATTAAAATGAAATTGGAAGCTTAACATTACTATAACAAAATGCTGATTAGTTTTTGGCACATATCTGCCCAAAAAACATTAGAACTTTATTCCAGTACTTTTAAAAAATTTTCTAAGTATTTTGAAAATGACTGATGAAATTAAATATTCTAATGAATACCTACTTTGAAGACCACAAAAAGGTTATATAAAGTTTTTAGTAAAATTATATTTTAAAGTAGGTACTTTATTCTAGAGTAAGATAGTATCAAAAAAATTAAAAAAAAATTCATTTGATCGGTATAATATAGCTAATGGTCAATGATCGCCTTTAAGGCCTTGGCGCCGTCGTGTATGCCATAGCCTTTCACACATTACTCTGCAGGTACCCACGTAGCTCAAGGATAAAAAATTTCGTTCTGCTGGCAAAATATATGTATTTCCAACGGGGAGAACTGATTAGATTTTTTCCCCCTTGATGCTTCTTTTTATTAATTAATAAGTTTATTTATTTTAAAATCGACTAACTCAAGAAGATTTCACTTTTTTCTAAAATTTTAGTTACACTTAACAGATTATCTATATAATTTAAATGAACACTTAGGATATTCTCATGATATATATAGTCAATATATTAGTAAATATAAAATATATTAATTAACATCCATTTGTAAAAAAAAATGTTAGTCTAATTGACTGAAGATGGCCAAATAAAATTCAGGCCGAAACGTCTTATTAAAGGTGTTTTATTGAACCCAGTGATTCCATCTTTGGCTGATACCTCCTCCTTCATCTAGTACACTTTCATCACAGCCACGAACTCTAACACCAGTAAATATTCATAGTTATAAAACAGATTTAATGCCATAATTTTAATACTTTTCGGAAATTTCATCGTTAATTAGGTATATTATAATTAGAGAGCAGTTTGAAATAGTCCTGTGGTCAAAACCGTTTTACTATCCACGTGGTCTCAATGATTCTTTTGTATTCAAATGTGCTGAAGGGGGCCCGAGGGCCTGCGTGTGTGTCGACCACTGAAACAGACCCAGATTATAACCCGAGAGTGGATCTGCCCCCGCCCAATACCCCACAAAAGAAAAGGTCAAACTCGGGATTAAGTTGCGCGCCAACCTATAACCTGGATCAGCGATCGAGATGGGAAAGAGATTCCGGCTCAAATGAATTACAAAGGGCACAATTAAAGTCAATTTTTAGTAAGGCAATCCACTGAAGAATAATCTACTTGAATATAAGAATTAGAGAAAAATGCAAATTAGATCACGAGAATGGAGAAAATATCTTCCGAAGTTTCTTCATTAATGTTAACCAATTTCATTTTCTACAGACAATATCTTTGATTTTTTCTCCAAACAAAAAGTCTTCTTTATCGGATTATCTGAGAATATTCGATTCTATTTATTAAATTAATTAATAAAAGTGAAAGCTTTTAACTTTTTAATTATTCGGTAAGCAAATTTTGCAGATATTGTGGGGGATGAAGACTAGAGAGTATCTAATAATAAATTTAAAAATTATAATACTTAAATATAATTAAATATTCAAAATGTATTTCTTGAAACACCTGTTTTTCACCAACTTTTCAATTTGTCCCTATTGCTTCAAAATTATCAAAGTGAGTATTTTCTATTAAAATTGTCGATTGTAATGGACTTTTTTTCTTTTGAAATTACGAGAGATAGTTTTCTAATAAATCCGAACTGTCAATGGCTTAAATAACGCCATTGCAGCTCCTGTGGTGCGGTGGTCCAAGGAGCTGTGGAGGGGAAGCAGTGCAAGCTAGCAAAAAAATAAGAAATTTTGAAATATATATAGGAGAGGGAGCATTTAAGGTTTTCTCAGGAGGAGCACAGGGGACCTAAGTTTCGTCACTGCAAAGGGTGCAAGATATTTATTCCAGATTCATTTTATATATATATATATATAGATGTTTTAATGAAATTATATATTTTCAAAATTTTCATAACCGAGGACACTTTATAAAATTTTCTCTCTTGGTGAAGGTTGATCAAATATACAGGGTGATTCACGGTCCATGGGACGTTAGACGCTTATGTAAAACGGAAGGCAGGATTTTTCTGAAAATTTAGCACCTTACATTTTCTTACCTGTTCTATCGATCTAAAATATTTTCAGCACTGCGACGTTTCGGCTTCCGTCGAAAAGTCGTAGCAACTTTATTTTTTTAAATAGAACACCCAGTATATTAACACGTTTTTAGAACCGCCCTTTTATTAAAATACTTTTTTGTTAATATTGTCCTATTCTTATCTCTATCGGTTTTCCAGATAAAAAATAATTAATGTGTTTAATATGGTCCAAAACATGGCCCTAATTAAACTTAAATAAATTAGTGCACTCAATTCATGAAAAGTTGATATTTTGGTGGTAGTTTACACACAGCCGAAGTATTTAATTTACGCTAAAAAATCGACTCCATATTATACAGGGCGTACTAAGATTACTATTATTTCCGTTATTCATAAAAGGGGTCAAAAGTTCGTTTTTTCAAATGAGACCCCCTGTTTATTACTCAATAAATTGAAAGACGAAGGAAAATGCTTTAAGACGATATATCATGCCCCTATACCTAAAAGATCAAGTTTTCTTAATAAAGTCGCTTTTTCGTGAAGAATTACTTTATAATGAATTTAATTTTAACTAAAAATGGAAATATCAAGCTTATGACAGTTTGTTGACTATTTATAAGAAACTTAGGTATAGGACAAAATTAACAAAAAAGTATTTTAATAAAAGGACGGTTTTAAAAACGTGTTAATATACGGGGTGTTTTGTTTAAAAAAATAAAGTTACTACGACTTTTCGATGGAAACCAAAACGTAGAAATGCTGAAAATATTTTAAATCGATAGAACAAGTAAGAAAATGTAAGGTGCTAAATTTTCAGAAAAATCCTGCCTTCCGTTTTCCATATACGTCTAACGTACCATGTACCGTGAATCACCCTGTTATATATATTTTATATATTTTAACGAAATTCTATTTTTCCCATCTCTATATAAAATATAAGTTACTCATTTAAATACAAGTTAAATATTTCTTAAATATAGGGGTTATTGTGGAGAGGAGAGCCTCAGGTGACCTTTAGTTACGCCACTGTAATGTGTCATGAATAATTTTTATTACATATCAAAGGGTTGTTTTCGGTTTCCGGCTCAGATATCATTTTTGGGAATCGAGTCCATAACCACTGCTAGGGGGGGGGGTCCAAGTGCACCTGTAGGTGCCGGGCACGGGGCCCGGACGTGACATGTTTTTAAGGGGGTATGTTGAAAAAAAAATCCGTAGGGTGACAAACTTTTTCCACGTCATAAAAACACATACTTATTCCATAATAAGCTTCAGATTTTGGGCCAGAAATTCCATGTGGGGACCATGCTCGTGTCTAATTCCTGATGTGGTCAATATAACTTTTAGAAAATAATAAGTATATATAATAAAAATTATCCATGACAGCGCGGATATAGAAGAAGTAAGTATAAAATCTCTCCCGATACATTAATAAATAATAGCATGCTATCAGTGGCATGCTTAGAGACCCGAGGGTTCCTGGCTATCCTAGACTTCCCATTATCCGGCCCTGTCTTTTACTTCTATCGAAATTCATTTATCAACAGGTTGTGATTAAAGTATTAAAAATGTTTCCATCACTCAGCACAGTATTTAATTTTTTTAAACCTCGATTTAAGTACTCTTCTTTAAACACCGACATTTTACTGTACCATACAGGTTATGGTCAAGTATTGTAATCGAGCATGAAAAAAGTGTTTTTTGCTTCTTTTTTTCCAAATATCTGAAAAACACGGCTGAAACTATGTTGATTAAAAAAATTTGGCGAAACCATGGCATATCGGACTACAAAAAATCCCTACTAAGGGAACATTGAAAAAATTATATTTTTCGAGATAATAACTGTTTTGTCAAAATGTTTGTTAGTCTGTTAGTATGTTAATATGTTAATGTCTGTTAGTATGTTAATATCTCTATGTTACCAAATTTTTCTGGACGAGCTAGCTCAATAACTAGTGTGAATATCAAAACCAAATTATACACGTAGTTTTCCTCCATTGAGATTAAGAGCTGATTAGATTTTGGTGCATATTGACCCAAAATTAAGAAGGGGGGGGGGGGATAAAATTTAAAAATATAATATTTTCAAACTAAAAAACAAGAAAAAATGAAATATACTATAAATATAAAATGAATCTATAATAACGAAAATATTTTTTTTCTGGAGTCAAAATTAGGTGGGATGGGGGGGGGGGGGGGGGGAAAATCTATCCCTTGAACCAAATTCAACCAAATTTTATATACATAATCAGTGTGCCCCAGAAGTCGAAAAATGCAAAAACTAACCACCCAAAATTGGGGTGTAGGGTAAAAAAATGAAAATTTAGGCCCTTATACAAAACTAAACCAAATTTTGTATACATAAACAGTTGGACCCCAGTAGAGTAAAAATGCAAAAACTAACCCCCATACATGATTATAAATAATTTTATTAAATATTAAATATGAGGGAGTGGGTATATGGTAAAGTCAAGTGGATGGCCACATCAGAACGTGCCAATTTATTTACTTTACCATAGAGGATATTGTCAAGTAGTGTAATTTTACTTTATCATACATCAAGAAGTATTGTCATCAACATTATAGAGTCATCAGTCCTAGAACTGGTTTGACTCAACACTCGTGGTCAATTGAGCCCATCCAATGCCATCTCTTTTACATCCCTTAAAGTATCAGAAAGATTATAATCCTTCAAGTTTTTGATTTTTTGCAAATCAAGCAACCTTTTTAACAAATTATTTGTATTTATCCATTTATAATAAATAATCTTCACTGACTACAGTGTGTGATATAAAATAATCAACTATAGATAAAATCCATATATAAAAAAGTGAAGTGTGACGAAGAAGAAATCAATTTCGAAGCTGCGTAGTTCGGTCCCTCTGAAATCGATAAGACCCGAAGGCGGAAGTCGTAGCCTCGATTGGTCAGCCCTCGCCCCTCCCGCCTTGAAATGGTGACCAAGGCGGAGTTTCACCAAGGGGGAGAGGGAGGGGCATTCTCCTCCCGAGGGGGGCGAGGCGTGGCTTCTGATTTGCACATGGACACCCACTTCCCTTAAATTGATCCAAATTGACAAAAGGAAGCAATTCACCATTTATGGGATAGCAAGAAGGAACATGGGTCCCCGACCTCACCGATGTCATAATGTTTGTGTTCATTGGCACTGAGGGACAAATAAAACAAAAATATTTTCTGAATTGTTCAGGCCACGTAACATTCACTTAGTCCCTTTTAAAAGTAATAAAAATAAAATAAATAAAATTGGAGGTAAAAGTCTATGATTTCAAGAACCAGAATACTCTTTTTGTGATTTGGTTATTTTTGTTTAGAAATTTTTTTGAAGTAGATGACTCAAACTTTCTGTGACGTAACAATAGGGTGGCATGTCGGCCAAAATGCCAACGAGAGGATCCTAACATTTATTAGCAAATTCGTGTCTGTGAAGGAAATTATCAGTTTTCGATACACTTTTAAACACCAAATAGAAAAGTCATCTTCTATAAGAGAACTTGTTGATTTAATAATAAAACTTGAGCAAGATGCGAGGTAGGTTTCACAAAAAAGAAATAAAACAAAATTGAGTTTTGAATTCGATATATTTCGGGGGTGAGCCCATCATTCAAAACTCAATTTCGTTTTATTTATTTTTTGTGAAACCTACCTAGCATTTTGCTCAAGTTTTATTATTATATTAAAATGTTTCACCTAGAACCAACATCTAACTCCTTAAAAGTTAACTTGTTGATTTGTTAATAATGAAGAATTATCTTATGTCTTCTTGCTTTCCTGAAGTGTACACTGCATTTCTGTTATTAGTAACCATTCCTGTGACTATGGCTAGTTCCGAGAAGTCATTATCAAAATTTCAATTGATAAAAATTTATTTAAGAAATTCTATGGGAAAAACTCATCGAACATTCCATGACGCGAAATTATAACTTAAATGTAAAAGTAAAAATCAGAAAATGTCAATTTTTTATTTTATTGGGTAAAATTTAGGGTTTCAAAGACATCTTCAAACTACCTCCATAACTATTACGGCTACCATTAAGCTACATACATCTATCTATTTGAACTATTTCAACTTGCCAAGTATAAATCTGAAAAGTTGACACTGTTTTGAAATTTTTCCTGAATATAAGTTTCAAATTTCATTTTTTTTTTTTTTTATTATTTTGAGATTCGGATGAAATTTGGCTCCACCGCAGTTAAATAAGGAATATTTGATTAAATTATTTTATCCACATTATAATAATTAATTTTATGAATTATATATGTACATCATAGAATAACATAACAAATGTGAATAAGCCCGAATCAGATTATGGTGGGAAGTCGAGGTTAGGTAGTCTTGTGCTGAGGGGTGAACCGCGACATAATATCCTGTACACCTACTTCCACTTCCACTTTCAATTCCAAGTAGAAGGATCAACAGATGTAGGAGAAGAATTTCTAATGAATTCAAAAATAATTCCACATAATTCCAAAGACGTGTACGCCTAATTCCAATCGCGGTTCACCCCTCGTGTTGTGCTCACTGTTATCTGGGTTTTGCTTTCATACATATTTTGTTTTGCATGTCGTGTTGCATATGTGTTATAAAACCTGTGGCCAAATAAGTAATCACATCAAAAAAAATTCAAAATAATTAAGTATTATTATTACTTTACCATACAGGGTTATGGTCAGGTATTGTAATTGTACATGAAAAAAGTTTTTTTTTTTTTTGCTTCATTTTTTTGAAATATATCAAAAACTGTTTAAACTATTTTGATTAAAATAAATTAAAAATTGGACGAAACCACGGCATTTCGGTTTACAAAAAAGCCCTCATAAGTGAACATCGAAAAAATTATATTTTTCGAGATAATAACTGTTTTTTCAAAATGTCTGTTTGTCTGTTATTCTGTTATTCTGTGCGTTACGAAATTTTTGTGGACGATCTAGCTAAAAACTAGTGTGAATATCAAAACAAAATTTCACATTTAGTTTTGGTGTATTGAGATTAAGAGCTTATTAGATTTTGGTGAATATCGACCCAAAATTAAGAGGGGAGAGGGGTTAAAAATTAAAATTATAATATTTTCATACTAAAAAAACAAGAAAAATAAAATATAGGTACTAAAAAATGAACATATATTAAAGAAAATATTTTTTTTTTCCTGGGGCCAAAATTGGGGTAGGGGATGTCAAAAATAAAAATCCTAGTCTATTTGAACAAACTCAATCAAATTTTTTTATACATAATCAGTGGACCCCCAGAAGACTAAAAATGCAAAAACTAACCGCCCGAAATGGGGGGGGGGAGGGGGTCAAAAAATGAAAATCTAGTTTAATTTGTATTAATATTAATATTTTAATTTCATTTACTCGTATATATTTTACAAAGCTTTATTCCAATAAGCTGAGAAAGCTATCGTATATAAAATATTTATTAAAAGGGGATTTTTTTAATCTATGTGCATTTTAGTTCGAGCTTACATTTATTAAGATAGATTTAGTTTTATTAGCAAGAGAAATTGAAAACAAGCTCCGACTTGTTTGATCAAATTGGAATAGATTTTACTATATGATACTTATTAGTGTTCCCTTTCAACTATTAAGTACAATAACTATATATTACAATTATTTATTGCAGGGTCCAAGGTCCTCGCCCTATGATTCCTTGAGCCCGTGCCACTGCAGGTGAGAGCCCGGGCAACCCAAAAACGACACTCTCCAGCAAAATTTGCTCCAGTCAGCACGTTCCAGAGATAGCGTTCTCACCCACGCGTCTTCCAGGTTAGATTTTTTGTATTTTATTAAGTATTAAATACAAGACCCCTCTCTCTTATGCCAGGTGTATGGCAAAGTATTGTGGATGGCTACATCAGTTTATTTTTTTATGTCTTTCGGGAACAAAACTCATTTATTCAGATTTGATTTGAATTATCTTTTCATTTTATAAATATGTTTATGTGTGAGTTTAATTGGTTTAAGGGTCAGATTATAGCCGGTCAAATTTTCACAGTGAACTGCGTTTGAACCCGGGCCTCCCGCTCCATAGGCCCAATTTATCCTCTGTGATACCCCAAATTTATTTTTTATAATCAACAAATTTATAAAAATACAATTAGCTGTAATTTTTCTTTTTTTTTAATGATATTCTCAAATATCTGAAAATCACCAACATTTTAAGGTAGTTGTTTCACCATATCGGTTTTCTTAGGATTTTGTTGAAATTTAGACAGATTATTATATAAATTCTTCTGCATCGTTTGGTGGCAAAACGAAATGTATGAACAATATAGTTCCGGAGATATTAAATTCCAAAAATAGAGTTTTTCAGACTCTTATACATTGCACTATACGGGATATCGGAAAGTTTACATACATATTTAATTATAATTAAGAAACTATTCTTACCATTTCAATAAAAAACTAAACCAACATTAAACAATAACTAATATATTTTTTTAAGAAAATTTTAATTCATAGTTACAACACAGTTTCTGAGATAATAATGAATAAATATTGAAAAATTTACACTAAAAACAAGCTGGTAACAATGCATTTATTTAACCTAAAAAGTGGGTTAACTTTAGTAACTTTTTTGACGTTTTTTCGCTTCACCCATTGTCGCAACAGCTTTCAATCACTTATTACGAACTTTTTGTTTTATGAATCGACCTTAATAATGTATTTGATCTGTCATTTCTATGATAAAAATATTCAAGCTCAGACAATGTTGCCAGATTTGTCAAACAAGCACGTGATTGGCTAGCAATGGTACATAAACAGCAAAAAGTTTTGGGCTTATGAATTATGAATCCTTATTGTCTGTGCTATATAATCTAGCATTAACTTTTTGCTAGTATTGTCGCGAAACATCTACCTTAATTCAATTATAAAATAAGATAATTTATTTGATTAGTCGATCCTAGTTGGTCACATAAAATATATTTGAAGCAGAAAGACATACCTACGTGTATATATACATACGCAATTTATTTAGAACAAGATCCGAGGCAATTCATGGACGATTGCTTATAAGGGCTTAAACTACATTACCCGATTCGACTGTCGAGTAAACCTTCTATAGACATTTGCAATGGTTTAACACTGGATCATCACGTGGATACTTAAGTCTAATGAGAAGCTGATGCACATAGCAAGCGGGAATGAAAAAATAGAACATTAACCCGACGCCTCATGAAAATACAACGCACTAATAAAAGAACTAAAGATCGTCTTAGAAAAAAAAGAACTCACACCTTATCGGTAAATTAAATGTTACGTCTCCTTTGAATTAAAAGACTTTAAATGATTCCTTAAATGGAACGGTATCGCAAAAAATATGTCATATATTCATTAAGACAGTTTCATAGGTCTTTTAATAATATAAAATATAAATAAATTTATTGATCAATTAGAAAAGAAGACAATTAAGAGACAAATAATCTGCAATCCAAATGAACTATGAAATCATTTTTACGTTTTTTGAAATTTATTACTATAATAAGATGTTATTATTTATCGGGATGATTTTAATTATTTTTTTTTTTTACAATAATTAAACGCACCTACGAAAATTCAAGTTATATATATATAATACTAGTTTAAAATTTTATGAGGCTTTCGTTGCTAAATTGAAAAACCCACGTACAATTATAAATAACAAAATAAAAAGGTCAGCATTAAAAAGGAAAGGTTAGAATTAGAGAGATGTGATTCTGTAATCCTTAAAATTTTTTGACAAATAAATAAGATTTATTTACGTTTCGAGTGAACATTTTTCTATATCTCTTAGACAAAGATTCCAGGAGTGAGCATCCAACAAATGGAACATCGATTGATATTCTGAAAGCGTTTGGCTCAGCGTTCCATCGAATTTATATTCCGTATCGGGAATCCATTATCGTATTGCTCATTTCTCATCTCCCTGACAGAGACTTGGCTGCGGAGGGGGCGTGGGAGTCTGGAAAAACGGGCCCCTGGGGGCTTGTGCCCCCCTGCACCCCTCATCACCTCAGTCACACTTCAATGACTCAAAAATGGATACAATTCGCTCGAATCGTTTTATTATCACTAATTAAAATTCTACGATTCTGGAATTCTACTCTTGCACCTTAAATGATTACCTCATGCGCATAACATCAATTGCCTAAATTAGACACGTATCTTCTATTCTTATCTTAGTTTTTTCTCTCACACTCCATTTATCCATTAATGAGTTTTCACTGTTTTCCCCAGGCTTGTATATATGTAGGTTATAGGCGAGGTTTTAGGTAATTGTTAAATCAATTTAAACAAAATTTGGTTGTTTTTAACCGACTTAAAAAAGGAGAAGGTTCTCTATTCGACTGAATTGTTTTTTTTTTTTTTGTGTGTATCTATGTTACCTCATAACTTCGCCAATTGTTAACAGATTTTGATGATTTTTTTGCATTGGGTTCAGTCTAGTTTCCGACTGGTCTCGTTTTTTTTTCATTGGTATTGGACCTTTTTTGATATGTTTGTTCAGGCATAACTTCTTTGTTTATGAACCGATTTTAATGATTCTTTTTTTATTGGAAAGAGGGTAGGGGTGGTACCATTAATTTGTCAAGCTCTGAAGATATGATGAATGACAAAATAACGTAAATCTCCAATTCTTATGACAAAATAATCGAAATTATAATAAATAAAATCTTTTATACAAAAAACCTTAAAACATTCATTTAAAACCCGCAAACGTTTCCAGAGAATTTCTATATTTATTAATTGAATTTTATTATCATTTTCTGATTCATTCGCCCGACGCTTTCTCTTACGAGATGAATGCAAGGTATTATATTAAGTCACTAAAAAGAGAAAAATAAAAATAATTTTTATAAAAAAAAATAAAACAGACTTCAAAAAAATTAAATGCAACAAATAAATAATAATAACTTAAAAATAAAATTAAATACACTAAAAGGTATAAAATAATTATCTTATTTAGTTACAACTAAACAACGAAATATTAACATGAAATTACTTTTTGAAGTCGGTGCCAAACAAACTATATAAGCGAGCGTACCCGCCAAACGTATTAAGTAAGACCCGTCGAGTGCGATTCATAAAATGTATATGTTTGGCACCGACTTCAAAAAGTAATTTCATGTTAATATTTCGTTGTTTAGTTGTAACTAAATAAAATAATTATTTTATATCTTTTAGTCTATTTTATTTTATTTTTAAGTTATTATTATTTAATTGAAAAGTTTTTGTTTTGCCGAGAGTAGCAGAGTTGTTGATTCACAAAGAGAAACAAAGAGGTTGTCCTCTGCTTGATGCAAATAAACATATACACATATATCTCAAGATGATATATCTGTATATATATTATTTATTTGTTTGAGACTATAGTTTCGAAGACTTGGTCTTCATCATCAGTCTTTCTTCAATTATAAATGTTTTTCATGGAGTCAATATCATATGGATATTTAAAACTTGGTGTTCTTTCGTCACTGCTGGAGGGCTAGGAACTAATAAAGACACTCTATCTGGGCTCACATTCAAATATAACAATATGTTTCCCTTTCTCCTTTCTACTTAGAAGGGAGGAATTTTTTCCTTTTTTTTCCCTTTTATCTTTTTTGTTTAACAAACATCTTAAGTAGATTACTATTGGATAATTCAATTTGATTGTTTAAACAGAGTTCTGAGTTTCACTATTGAATGACTTCAAAATTTCTAAAGATTCGATTGCGCTAATCAATTTTGGGTTCCTTTCTCCTTTTATTAATCTAATACCTTCTGGGAAGGAGTGATTGTTTGAATTTAAATGTTCTGCAAAAGAATTTTCGTACTTTTTATTTTTATAATCTCTTATGTGTTCATTTAGTCGAATTTTCAGATTTCTCTCGGTTTTTCCACATATATTGCTTCGCAATCTTTGCATTTCAAACTATAAACCCCTTCTTTTTCTATATTTATTTGTCTTTTTATTTGAACCTAAATCTTTTCCTAGAGTAATTGGAGTTTTGAATACTGTTTTGAACCCTAATTTTTTCATTTTTTGTTTTAATTTTTCGAAATTTGTCCATAATATGGAAGAACTATTCTAGGATTTTTCTTTTTCTTTTTCATTCTTTTGTGAATATACTGATTCCAGAATTTAATTTTTCAATTTTTTTATTTAACATTTGGTCTATAAGGCTTGCTTCGTACCCATTATTTACCGCGATTTCTTTAATTGTCTCTAATTCCTGTGAATATGCTTTTTCTGATAAAGGTATATTTATTAGTCTATGTATCATTGAATGGAAGTGCGTGTTTATGTGACATTGGTCTACAAAATTTTTATGTATTACAATGTCAGTAGCTGTGGGTTTTCTATAAATTTCAAAGGTGTGCTTATTTCCGGAGATATTTATTTTTAAATCTAAAAAATTTAGTATTTTCTCTTTTTTCTTTCTCTACTGTGAATTTAATTTTCTCATGAAGATTATTTATATATTCTATAAATGTGTCTAATTGTCTATTTGTTCCTCCCCATAGTAAAATTATATCATCTACGTATCGATAATAGTATATAATGTTTTTTGAATATTTTTCATTGTCAAGGAATTTATTTTCAAAATCATTTAATGGGAACAAATTTTATGAACAAAGGGAGGGATTACCAATAGGATCTCCATTGTCCCCGTTATTAGCAGAAATATTCTTAAATGATTTTGAAAATAAATTCTTGACAATGAAAAATATTCAAAAAACATTATATACTATTATCGATACATTAGATGATGTAATTTTGCTATGGGGAGGAACAAATAGACAATTGGACACATTTGTAGAATATATAAATGGTCTTCATGAGAAAATTAAATTCACAGTGGAGAGAGAAAAAGAGAAAATACTAAATTTTTTAGATTTAAAAATAAACATCTCCGGAAATAAGCACACCTTTGAAATTTATAGAAAACCCACAGCTACTGACATTGTAATACATAAAAATTCTTGTAGACCAATGTCACATAAACATAGCAACCTTCCATTCAATGATACATAGACTAATAAATATACCTTTATCAGAAAAAGCATATTCACAGGAATTAGAGACAATTAAAGAAATCGCGGTAAATAATGGGTACGAAGCAAGCCTTATAGACCAAATGTTAAATAAAAAAATTGAAAAATTAACCCTGGAATCAGTATATTCACAAAAGAATGAAAAAAGAAAAAGAAAATCCTAGAATAGTTCTTCCATATTATGGACAAATTTCGAAGCAAAACAAAAAATGAAAAAATTAGGGTTCAAAACAGTATTCAAAACTCCAATTACTCTAGGAAAAGATTTAGGTTCAAATAAAAAAGACAAATTACCAAATATAGAAAAAGAAGGGGTTTATAGTTTGAAATGCAAAGATTGCAGAAGCAATATATGGGAAAAACCGAGAGAAATCTGAAAATTCGACTAAATGAACACATAAGAGATAAAAATAAAAAGTACGAAAATTCTTTTGCAGAACATTTAAATTCAAACAATCACTCCTTCCCAGAAGGTATTAGATCAATAAAAGGAGAAAGGAACCCAAAATTGATTAGCGCAATCGAATCTTTAGAAACTTTGAAGTCATTCAATAGAAACTCAGAACTCTGTTCAAACAATCAAATTGAACCATCCAATAGTAATCTACTTAAGATGTTTGCTAACAAAAAGATAAAGGGAAAAAAAGGAAAAAATTCCTCCCTTCTAAGTAGAAAGAGAAAGGGAAACATATTGTTATATTTGAATGTGAGCCCAGATAGAGTGTCTTTATTAGTTCTAGCCCTCCAGCAGTGACGAAAGAACGCAAGTTTTTCAATATCCATATGATATTGACTCCATGAAAAACATTTATAATTGAAGAAGGAGCTGATGATGAAAGACCAAGTCTTCGAAACTATAGTCTCAAACAAATAAATAATATATATACAGATATATCATCTTGAGATATGTGTATATGTTTATTTGCATCAAGCAGAGGACAACCTCTTTGTTTCTCTTTGTTATTATTATTTATTTGTTGCATTTAATTTTTTTGAAGTCGGTTTTAGGTATTTTTTTTTATAAAAATTATTTTTCTTGAGAACATTATAAACAAATTCATTCATCAGGTTATTTAACATTTTTTTTTCAATTTAGCCTATGATTTACATTTTATAAAAATTTATCGAGAAAGAAATCATTATACTCAGATCAATTTTTAAACATTAATTTCATAATTCATTTAAATAAACTTTCGTGGTTCAATTATTTAAACATTATACTTACTTTTTTATTAAGGGAGAATGGTGTGGGTTTTTGGTGAAACATTTTAAATAAAGTAAAGAAATTTTTTTAGTAACTTTTAAAATTTGAAATATACTTTCTTTACTTTATTATACTTACTCACTTTATTACAATTAAAAATCGTTACAACCATCGCCTTTGAAAAAGGTTTCAAACGCGGAAGCTAGGTGTGATATCCCTGGCTTAATTTATTGTCAAAATACTTTTTGATGGATCCTAAATAAATACATAGTTCATAATGTACGAGGTTGCTTTTTATATTTCGGGATTGAGCAACCCTAGTGCTGCCATCCGGCAACTAATCATATCGTAAATTTTGACATTTTTCACGGACGTATTCAGAACGTTTTGACCTACGAACGCTATTTCCTGTTTATAAGATTGCATTGATCTTACTATAGTGTAATAAAAAAAATGCTTCAAAAATAGGGACAAAGGGCGAGGTGATTTTCAAGGTATTGAATGGAATTTGACTCGATATATTATGAATGTGTGTTTTAAGACGAAAAATATGTTGGAGTTAGAATGCACTTACATAACTTGATCTTTCATATAACCCGAAGTTCAAGTTGCTCAATATCAGACTATCAGAGATAAACCGGAAGATTTCAACACATATTTTTAGTTGTGAGACAGCCTATATTTTGAGCATATAAGAGGATCATTGTTTTGGAATCACGTAGATCCTGATTTTTCCAATTTAAATTTAAAAGGAGAAGAATAGAGTGGAATGCGCACATCTCAAGAATGAATGAATATACAATTGTCAGAAGGGTGAGAGACATTGTACCAAGGAAGAAGAAGCCGCGGTCGTTCAATGAAAAGATGGAGTGACGTCCTGGAAAATACAGGTCCCCGACCTACATAAAAGGAAGAAGAAGAAGAAATTTAAAATCAGCCTCCCCCCCCCCCCCCCAAAGCACACTCTTTCGCTGTTAAATTGGAAAAGTGCCGAACCAGTTCATTCAAACGTTTGTCCCCATGACTTCAAGGAACTGGAACTCTCTCCCGGCGTCCATCTTTTCCAACATTTATAATCTTCAAACTTTCAAAACCCGAGTGCACAAACACCCTTTCACTTGATCAACTTTCCCATCTCTTCGGTAATGCAAGGATCTTTCGAAATCCATAGGGGCTGGATATTACTGGTGCCTCTTCCTGCATTAAAAAAAATTAAAAATTCTAACAAAATTATTTGATATTTCATTATAATTATTTCAAAATAAAGTTATTTGATAAAATTGGTACATTGTTCCGCTAAAGAAATTACTGTATACTGATAGAGTTTATAGATGACCATGAAGCTTGTATGAATATTTTGGGCATGAATGCTTCGTGTTGCGTTAAAACAGGTGTTGCCGAAAGGATTCAAATGGCTATGTCAGACATGATCCCAGGACAAGTCCAGGAACAAGGGCCAGAGGCACCATCCGTGTTAGAAACCATCGCTCTCCAATGTCAAACTGATTTGTAGGGAATTTGTTCTTTTTACTTCTGAATTATTAGAATTTGCTCTCTCGAGTCATGTTGAAACAGCTCAATGCCTACACACTGGTGTCTGCTTGGCGTTATTTGTATTCAGAATATAAACCTAGACATTGTCTTTTAGAAATAGAGAATCTGAATGGTAGGCAACAACATTCGAAAAAACTATTAGTTACTTTTACAACGCATTTGATTAATTAATCCACTCTTGTGAATCTTTTATGATATACTCGATTATTATACAAAGAAAATATTCAAAGTTTTCTGTTTCTGTTCTTTTGTTCGGTTGCAAAGTAATTTAATATACATAATACTTACAAGATAAATAAATCGTTAAAATAAAGTCATAAAGATAATAATACATAGAGGACAATTGAAAAGACGTTTATAATTTCGAATTCATTATCATTTCATATCTACTAGGCATCGTCTATAAATCCCTGAAGGATTTGTTTCCAGTCAGTTTTTATTTTAATATTTACAAAAATTCCTTGCCCATCGGGATTATGAAAACTAATATACCTCCTCTCGTCTCAGATAACACACAAAGTAATAGGTGTACAACTTTGCTTCCGCCGTTTCGCAATAGATGGCTGTAGCGGTAAGTGGTAGTCGAAATAAATAGATCGTAGATGTCATACAATAAGCTTAGGAATTTGTAAACATAACCCCATCGAAATATTAGTCGATTTGTGTCTGCATCACAAAGTTATTCTCGATTAAACATGTCAGCTTACGAGCCAAATTCTCGTCATTTGCGGGGGGTTTTAATTTTCTGCTTTAATATGAAGAAATCTGCGCCTGAGGCTCATCGAATGCTCTCAAATACCTATGGTGAGGCCGCTATTAGTGAAAGAACGTGCCGAGAGTGGTTTCAACGCTTCAAAAACGGTGATTTTGACGTCGAAGACCAGCATGGCGGTGGAAGAGAGAAGGTTTTCAAAGATGCAGAATTGGAGGCATTACTTGATCAAGACTCGTGTCAAACGCAACAAGAATTGGCAGGATCATTGGGAGTGACGCAACAAGCCATTTCAAAACGCCTAAAAGTAATGGGAATGATTCAGAAACAAGGAAATTGGGTGCCGTACGAGTTGAAGCCGAGCGATGGTGAACGGCGTTTGTTTGCTTGTGAACAGCTGCTTGCAAGGCAAAGACGGAAGGGATTTCTGCATCGCATTGTGACTGGGAACGAAAAATGGGTTCATTACGATAATCCCTAGCGCAGAAAATCATGGGGATATCCCGGCCATGCTTCCACGTCGACGGCCAAACCGAATATTCACGGTTCCAAGGTCATGCTCAGTATTTGCTGGGACCAGCTCGGCGTAGTGTATTATGAGTTGTTAAAACCGACTGAAACAATCACAGGCGATCGTTATCGAACGCAATTAATGCGTTTGAGCCGAGCATTGAAAGACAAACGGCCGCAATACAACAAGAGACATGATAAAGTGATTTTACAGCATGACAATGCTCGACCCCATGTTGCGAATGTGGTCAAGACATACTTGGAAACGTTGAAATGGGAAGTTCTACCCCACCCGCCGTATTCTCCAGACGTTGCTCCCTCGGACTATCACTTGTTTCGATCAATGGCACACGGCCTGGCTGACCAGCACTTCCGGTCTTATGAAGAAGTGAAAAATTGGATCGATTCGTGGATCGCTTCAAAAGATGACCAGTTTTTTCAACGCGGGATTCGTACGCTGCCCGAAAGATGGGAGAAAGTAGTGGCCAGTGATGGACAATACTTTGAATCATAAATGTATAACCAGTTTTTTTACAATAAAGCCTCGAATTTCGGACAAAAACGGCGGAAGCAAAGCTGTACATCCTTTATAATAATCTAATATAATTTATTAAATTGGGTATTAATCCCCAAAGGCATTCGAAAGCATAAGTTTCCCTATAATTACTGAAGTTTGGGTTTTGAGCTTAGTTTTCTCTTATAATCCACTTAGTTACAAAGCTAGTTCGTCGCAACAATACTCACCTCCTTTTTGAACTCTATTCCAAGTCAATTCTATCACATCTATAAAATTCTCAAATTTCATTTTCCTCCATTTCTTTCTCAAATATATTTTACAAAATCAGCGGTGTTAAGTATAATAGATTAAAATAAACATTTATTGAACTAAAAGGTTCGATATTTCTTAAATATATATATATCTCCTACTAGGAATTATATGTATAGGTATATTCCCAGGTAGCACAAGAATTATCTACATATAAATATTCTGATAATATCTTTTCTGGAAATTGGAATATCTTTCAATCTTCGTAGATATTCTGGGAATTTTCTTAGATCAGCAAACGGTCGCCTTAACAATCATCTCTAAATTTTCTGACAATATTCAGAGCAATTTTCTAGGAACATCCTAATTGGTCGGTTCGCTCAGCGAGATTTGTTGCATTCGTTGTCTGTCTTGATTCCGATAAACGCGATAACTCATAAACAGAAACTCATAGAGAGTTCAGATGCCGAAATGTTTATAATATATTTTCAAAACTAAATTGATTAGATTTTGGACTGAAAATTGGCACATTCTTCTTCTTCTTAATTCACCGTCTCCCTGCGAAGGTTGGTGATCCACATGGGAATCATTGTCCTCGATACAGCCGCCCGGAAAACACCTATCGATGAGCATCCAACCATCTTCTTAAGTCCTTCAGTCAGGAGTTTTGGCGTCTAACGACAGAACTTTTGCCTTGAATTTTACCCTCGATGATCAGCCTCTGAATCTCATATCATTCCCCTCTCATGACGTGGCCCAAAAATACCGGATCTTTCTTTCCTTCACGGCAAGCAGCAGATCTTTTTGCTTTTTCATGCAAATGAGAACTTCGTTATTGGTGATTCTATGCACATATGTACGTGTTAATAAGCCGGACTCATTAGTCAAGTTTCAGTTTTCTAATTTATTTCATTCGTTATCGGAAAAATTGCTAATTTATTAAAATTTTCAGAGAGTTTACCGTGTTTTGAAAAATTGTTATTTTTACTTCTATTTAATTTTAATAATACTTATACTAGGCGACTGTGGGTCTCAGTGGCTAGGACACGGGTCGCTGCCTCGAAGTAAGCTGGTTCGAGACTGAGTCTCGGCAGATCAGATCATTTGCAGTCGCCTCCTCTTGGAAAGTAATGGCAACCTACCAAGAATATAATTGCCTAGTAACCTCTCCAAACTAGCCGTTCGGAACCAGCGTTAAAAAGTAGGTCCCATATATCTGTGTAAAAACAAATAAACACACTCAGCACAGATATAGTATGTGGAGAAGAGCCAAAACGTCAGGGAGACCTGATATGGCACTTAAAAGAAGAATACTTATATATAAAAATGATTAATTGATATATTAATTTCAAGATATGTTTTTCTCTTTGTTGATTAATTTAAGAAAAAAGCTTTAATCAAATGGGTGAAGGTGAAAAAGATTATATTTAATAAATTATTTTAATAATCAGGATTATTTTGAAATTGGGAAAATTATTGATTAATGATTTACAAATAAATAAATCTTGTAAACAATAGATGGTTTCAGCACATAACTTAAAAGGGATTGTGTTTGTCGGCAGGATTTATAAATGAAAAACTCCATAAATTGTTATCGAGGACTGCCCGAAGGGTGTCACCGGGTGCCCCGAGGCGGGTCATGCCCCAGCCAGCCCGGGCTCTCCGTTCTCCTAAATGTTAGAAGACTTTCTTTACCCAAAAGAAAGGCTTGGCTCGGTATCTATTTCATTCTCTTCTACATAGGCTCGGCCGCATTCGCACATTTATTTTCATTTGATTCATTCCTTCCTGATATTTTAATAGGTCAAAATTTACATGTGTAAATATTTTAAAACTTAAAACAACCGTGTGCCAGCATCAACTAGTTACTATTTAATAGACAAATATGCCTTTCAAAATATTCATAAACAAACGTCTCTCTAGATTTGTTTGTTTCTTGGATAAATCATTGATAGGATTTACTTTCTGCTAGAGAAAGTTGACTTTATCGACTCTTGGAATAAAATTTTCCCTGAAACAGAAACCATTTGGAATTCATTTCTCAAAAGCTATAGACTAACATAGTAATAATAAAACAGTTTATTCTCCTAATAATTTTATTTATTTTCTTTTTCAGGATGCTTAATTTGGTCTGTTTTTTCATTTACTACTAGCGTCTTTAAATCCAAAATAACTATCGGTTTGTGGCCATTTTTGGCTCTAACTATAGGTAGTTGCATATTTATCTGTCAGGTGATTTAGCTAGCAGTCAAAAATATCCACCAGTCGACTCATTATGTTTAACCAAAACAAAAGAATAAAGTAAGTTTTTTTTAACAGTGTTGTATTTAAATTTATAAATTTTGATTTCATATTACTGATAAAATACATATAAAATAGATGAAAGATCCAAAAAGAAAAAAATACCTTCTGTATTCAAGATCCCATCCTGGGCCATTTTCAGTTTGGTAACTATAATGTTTAAAGCCCGTGGCAAATTCATCGGATGGGGCCTTCTCTGAATGTAAAGAAGCTAAACCAACATTGTAGTTTCTTTTTAATAAATCACTACCTTAAAGTACGCACAAAAGCTATTATAATTATTGTGTGCATTTTTTGTTGGTTTTCTAGTAACTTTTACATAATTTGTGTCTGTACTTTAGTAGGTAATTTAAATTAATTGAATACAAAACTAATAAAATTTACTAAATTTAGTAATAATAAATTTTAGGATCGTCCTGTGCTCGCGGCTCTCTCAGGCCGGGAGCCCGCGACATTTTGATCGACCTGCCACCCTATTGTTACGCCACTGGCCATAGTGTAGAGGAGCTATAATGTCATCATTTTATTAAAAAAGTTCACCTTCAGGTTTCAGCAACGGACAATCCAGTCAATTTTCTAATGAGACTATAGTTTTCACTTCAAAATTTCAGGAGGATCTTTAAATTTTCAAATTATTATCTGTTATTTCAATTATTTCTATAAAAAAGATTTTTTTTTTGAAAAGTATATTGGTTCTAGAAATGATATTAAATTGTTGCGTAGTTTCAAGAGGTAATTAAAATTAGTGATTTTTCTTAAAAGGGTGCGGATAGAAGGTGTTTGAAGTCCCTGCTTAGTATATCTTCCAGTTCAAGCATGTCAAAGACAAGTTCAGACGAGTTTTAGTCAAATAAAAATTGTTCTCGCTGACGAACTATTAAAATAGTAATAATACAAAAAAGGAATAAATAAATAGGATTCGAAAATTTCTGGACTAATCCATTTCTAATTTGCAATAAAAAAATCGAAAATTAAAATAAAATTTCAAAATATGAATGGTACTTTTTTGGACTGCACCCTCTGGTTGAAAAGTCACCAACCGCCTCTGATATATTTATATAAAATTTATAAGTTTGAGACTATAGTTTCCAAGGTTTGACCTTCATCATCAATCTTTTTAATGAAAAATATTTTACCTGTTATTTCTCATGGGGTCATTTACCGTTTGGATATCGACTACTCTCTGCAAACAAAATCTTTTTAGTTAATTTTAATTAATTGAGTTTCAAAGTCTGTAAAACAATATTCTAAAATATTTTGAGAAATTGTATAACAAATCTGATTTCATGCTTTAAAAATATATAATAATAATAAAAAGCCGACTGAAGTCTTGTAGATTATATCTCATTTTCCAGACCCTAGAAAGAAAATAATTTAAACATTTTTTTTTTTAAGTTTTTTCAAGTTTAAATGATTACATTCTAAATTCTATTTTCTAAAAGTTTTTCTTCGATATTTTATTTTATCTTTCTATTATTTCTACGACAATAACTTTAATGATCTCTGCCCTCTTTCTTATTTTCCCGAACTAGAGCATGTAGGTTTTATTTCAAACATAAAAATAGAAGGGATCTTGCCATGAACTAGCAGATTTTATAAGTTACAAAAAGATTTTTATCTTTTAACTTACATGAAATTTCGACAGAGATATATTTTAATATTTAAACATTTCGTCCAAAATATTTTTATTTCCCCGGACACTCATAAATCGAGAAATGGTTGTCGGCCGCCGCCAGCCGTTGTTTCCTTGGTCCTTTGCCTCCATTTCGAATGAGCAATGGCCCTGGCCTGTTCGAATCTTCACGACATGCTTGTCGACATTTTTTTACCGCCACTGAAAATAATATTTACATATTGACGCTGGTAATTATCTATATGGTTTTATTTTTAAGTCGGCGGGTGGCACTCTGTGGTCGAAAATATTCTCGACCGAAATCTTATCAGATAGAAAAATTCTAGCATGGATTTCTTTGGCGGACTGGTTTCACCAGAACCAGGAAAAAGACAATTCAATCTGCGTAGGTCGTAAGAAGTTGCAACATTCCGGATCAGAGATAATAAACAGTATAATAAACCGACCTGTAAAGTAAATAAATAATAAACTTCATAGTTTGAATCCAGAAATCCAAAAAAAGTATGCATTTCTAAATAATCCTTCTTGAAGATTTATTCTCTCCTCTTTATTCAGTTTATAAGAATTGAAAATTATTAAATTTCTCCGTGTTTTATAAAGTACATGAAAATGGATGTCTTTTTGGAAATGACATATGGATAATAAAAGAATTCCCCTTATTGGACTTGTAATCAAATAGGACCTTTGACCGTACTTTAAAAAATAGTATTATCAAAATGATTTATTTTTATATGAAGGTCCAAAAGAGATGTATATTTTTTGAGATTACTTAAACATTTAGATAATTTGTTAGCTTGTTCAACAGGATGGTCGGTCGTATTTTCAATATATTATATGTTAACTATTTTGAAATAAGAATTTAAAATTGTAATACAAATAATCGCTAAATTATTTGTATGTATAAATCTGGTTATTCAAAATAACAGCAAAAGCGAGGAAGAGAGGCTAGGCCCAGGGAACAGAAGTTTGTATACATATTATATAAACAGTGACATGAATATGAGATTTATAGTAAATAAATTAATCTGAATGAAAATTTGAAATCAGAGGTAGATTAAGTACCTATTCATAATTGAATAAATAATTAATTCATAGTACCTACTAAAAAGGGTGGATCTGAATTTCTTCAACTTTATCTATTTTCATTGATTTAAAGTTTTAGGACATTTCAAAATTATGCTATAATTGGAGTAAAATAATTTCAATCATGCTTAAAAGAGATGAAATATGTAACAAGCAACAAACGTATAAACATTGCATTTTTAGAAGTTTTGAGACTATCCTAAATCGATTAAATATTATGAATACTGGGATCTTGGGCAGTTCAGAAGTTGTAAAAAGGCAGAATTTCAAAAATTATTTAAAAAATAATTTTTAAGAAAAAAATAAAAACCGACTTCAAAAAATTAAATGCAACAAATAAAATACACTAAAAGGTATAAAATAATTATTATCTTATTTAGTTACAACTAAACGACGAAATATTAACATGAAATTACTTTTTGAAGTCGGTGCCAAACTAACTATACCTATAAGCGAGCATACCCTCCAAACGTACTAAGTAAGATCCGTCGAGTGCGATTCATAAAAGGTATATGTTTGGCACCAACTTCAAAAAGTAATTTCATGTTAATATTTCGTCGTTTAGTTGTAACTAAATAAGATAATAATTATTTTATACCTTTTAGTGTATTTTATTTGTTGCATTTAATTTTTTGAAGTCGGTTTTTATTTTTTTCTTAAAAATTATTTTTATTTTTCTCTTTTTAGTGATGTTATTAATAGTGATTATATCATCAGAACTTGACCAAATTAATATGACACCATCCCTAAGAAACCCCTATCGGATAAAAAAAGAACCATCGAAATCGGTTCATAAACAAAGAGGTTAGGTCTAAACAAACCTAATAAAAAAGGTCTAATACCTATGAAAAAAATACGAAAAAAAATGGGACCAATCGGAAGCTAGACTGGACCCAATGCAAAAAAAATTTTCAAAATCGGTTGAGAATTGGCGGAGATATGAGGTAACATAGGCACAAAAAAAAAAAAAAAAGAAAAAAAAAGAAAAAAAAAAAAATTTCAGTCGAATAGAGAACCTCCTCCTTTTTTGAAGTCGGTTAAAAACTCGGCTCAATCCACTTCAAATTTTGAATGCTAATAGAATTTTAATAAATATATTTTTTTATTCAAAAACTTAATCAAAATGAACTTATAATAATGTTGTAACTTTAAACATTTATTTATAAATAAAATTTAATGATAATAATATTAACAAAATGCTTGAATAGATACTTGTATTGTTTAAATAAAATGGCCTAGTGTGAGTCGGACAGGATACCTAGAGATCCTTGCCTTATAAATTCCGAAAACTTATGATATCAAATTCGTTGTTATTTTAGTCAATGAGTGAATTAGTATAATTTTTTTCAAAATTTTGAGTTAAACCGTTTGTAAAAGCCGGTAGGTACAAAAATCATTTAAAAACCGCCACTTTGAAGTTTTCTTAAACACCGTCATTTTAAATAAAAAATAATTTAAAAATTATCTACTTAAATACATCTTTACAGATATGCATCTCACACACTATGATAAAAAATTATTTTTTATTTTTGACCCCACAAAAATTCAACCTTCCCCGGAATAATCATTGATTAAAATTGTAATTTTTTATTTGCGGGAAAATGAATACATATAGCTTATTTATATTAAGAGCTAGAATTCTCTGACAGATGGATAGACAAACATTGTTGCGACAATGATAGAGTTCCGTTTTAATTTTTAAGCAACACCCTAAAAAGGAAATTTTCTTGGGTTTAGGTAAAAGAAAAATAATTTTTATGGCAATGGGTTTAACAACCTGGGTACGCCCTTGATATAATGGCACTTGATCTATATATTCCCCCAAAAGCTTGCTTTTTGCTTAGCACTCCCAGATGCGTCAAGTATCGAAACTAGTTCATCCGCCAATAATACAATGTTCAACATTACAATTAAAAATGGAATTCTTTCCCTCTTTCGCATAGGAGTCAAGGGGGGAAGTGACCCCCCCTACAAAACTCTATAGAAACCTATAGAAAAATCGAAACTCCATTATTAAGATACATCGCCTATGTATTTCTCATTAAATTTTTTCGTTACTTCCAAAATTTGTCGTTTCTACTAAAAAGTTAGTTGATCTTTAATCGGATTACCGAAATTGAAACCTTGTGGTTGCTACTCAGCTGGCTGGCTGCCTCTCCCTAGGAAAACTCCATAACTATGCCAATGCTCTTTCCTGAATTATAGTATGTATTTAGTTTTTCAAGACTCAGATACACACCTAGCCTTTTCTTGAACCGATTTGATAAAAAAAAAAGATCATAATGGTCTCGTTCATTTTCAAAAAGAAGATAGTCTTTAAGGTAGTTGTTTCGCGACAATACTATCAAAAAGTTAATGCTAGAGTATATAGAACAGACAATAAGGATTCATAATTCATAAGCCCAAAACTTTTTGCTGTTTATGTACCGATTCTAGCCAATCCCGTGCTCGTTTGACAAATCTGGCACCAGTGTAAGAGATTGAATATTTTTATATTAAAATGACACATAAAATACATTTTAAAAGTTAAAAAATTTCTATGAAAATCGTTTTGTTATTTTTTAACAAATGTAATCAACGCCCAAGTTGCACCTTATGAAAATTATAATTTTGAAAAAATCTAGTGCATACGCGCTTTATACATCTGTCGCTGGTTAAATAAATGCGCTGTTGCCAAATTATTTTTAGTGTAAATTTTTCATTATTTATTCCTTATTATCTCAGAAACTGTGTTGTAACTATGAATCACAATTGTCTTAAAATATGTAATCGTTATTGTTTAATGTTAGTTTAGTTTTTTATAAAAATGGTAAAAAGGGTTTCTTAATTATAATTAAATATGTAAGTAAATTTTTCGATATCCCTTATAGTGCAATGTATAAGAGTCTGAAAAACTCTATCTTTGGAATTTAATATCTCCGTAACTATATTGTTCATAAATTTCGATGCGGACGTATTTAAATAATAATCTGTCTAAATTTCAAAAAAATCCTAAGAAACCCCATTTGGCGGAACAACTACCTTAAGGAAAGAGGAAACTGTTTATGTACCAAGAAATCATCTCAATATTGAAGAATTGAAGATTATCATTGAAAAGATACAAAAAGTAAGTTCATGACATCTATAAAGGCCATATATAAATATAAATGAATTGACGTATGAGTAGAATTGATTTGTCTCCAATTTTTGGTGAATTTTCATTTTTTTGTTTTAATTACTGATTTTCAATTGTTTAGAGGTACATTTTTGTTTATTGGGCCACCGAGGAGCGGGCCACCCCTTATAAAAATAAGACATATTTACAACAATCACACATCAATATTTATATTTCAACTTCACAGTTTCAGCTTCAGAACAAATAAAGTAAAATTCATAGAGGGCGGCTGATGAGAGAGCCAGGATTAATTCTCGTCGGGGTAACCCAAAAAGACCCGGAGACGCTGTCGGGAGATGTAGGCAGAGTTTTCTGTTCTGTATGAGCGTTCGACTTCCCTGGAATTCTCTAGCAGTGAGATAGGGTTTGGAACGCGCAGAGACTCATATTTCACTTTTTTTTTTTTTTTAGTATTTACAACAAAATAATTAGTAATAATTTATTTATTGTAAAAATAAAAAGAAATTTCAAAAACATCAATTTTCTATGATTTCTGTTTCATGGTTTTAATTGCTTTGGCTTCTAACAGCTTATGGATAGCTTTGAAAAAGGATTTTAATAGTGTCTATTAAGCGTGAGTATTTTTAAAATTTCATTTTAGTTAAAAGCTCATCCGATTAGTCACATATAAGCACCCTAGGATGGAATTCACATATTTTTTAAATTTCTATTTCCTAGTTCGCTTTTATTAGAAAATGAGTATTTAGTTCAATTTAAGATGAGTTTCAACTTTGTTAAAATATTTGATTCAGTTGTTGAGAAACATTTACTGGCTTAGAAAATAGAAATAAAGTCAACTATTCAATAATAATTTTAACTGCTGCTTAAATGGAGAAGTCTCGCCTTGAAACCCAAAATAGTTTTCTCTATTCAAAATTTTATTCTTTTAGTTCTGTAATAAAATCCTTTTGTGATTTGAATTTAATTGCCACCTGTTTCCATAAAGCTGTAAATGAGCAGGTTAGTGGTGGGGAGCTTGATGGTAATAACTAGAGAAAGTTCGCCGTCGAACACGAATAAACTGCCGAAATCATTGGCTTATAACTCAAGAAGTACTACTAAATGAGCCGCTAGTTCGTATTTTTTTTTGTCTAGTAGAAAACACAAAACCTGCCTGGCAAATATGTAAATCGTCGGTGACCCACAATTCTGTGGAAAACAATATATACAATATCTATTATATTCATCTTGGAATTTATGGTGCATTCTTGAATAGATTTGATGGCAAATGTTTTTTTTCTTTTTAGGAAAAATTTAAATCTCGCTAAATTTACATTTACAAGAGAACAAAGTCAAACCAAGAACAAACTTAGAGTGAAGTAAACGAATGGCTAACCTCCCGAAAGATTTATCCGCTGTGTATTTTCTTATTCCTAATGACAAATGGCTTATTTTTTCAAGGTTCTCAGGTGAGACACTTAAGATATCCGATATATCTCTAAAGCCTAAAAAAAACATTGCAAATTTTAGAAAGGCACACTATTTCGAAGACTCCAATCAGGGACATAGAGAGGAATTTTGTTGGGGAATGGAAGCCTATCTGATTCTTGTAAGCTTTTAATTTATATTAAGTGCGACAAGAAAATAAAACGATTGAAGTAGTTTTTGGTTATATAGAGTGATAATATTTGAATTAGTCTAATGGTTACTTTATAAATTTGACAATTTTTGGAATAAAATTATCGATTTCTTTAGCATGCACAGAGAAAAGTGGGATTTATGTATCAAATATACTACAGGGTGGGGCATAAATAGCTACCACATTTTGAAGAGGTATAAAAAATGAAAAAATTTATCTAGAAAAAACTGAATATATTTTTGAAAAGAACAAAATATATATATATTTTTTAAATGTGTTTTAAACATTATATCAGACGAAAAAAAGGGGGGGTCAAAAATGAAAATTCTAGCCCTCTGGACAACCAAATTTAATTTTGTATACATATTCTGTGAACCCCCAGAAGGCTAGAAATGCAAAAACTAACCACCTAAAATGGAGAGGGGGTCAAGCCCTTTCGACCAAACTATGTATACAAAATTTGGTTAATTTTTGCATTTCTAGTCTTCTGAGGGTCCATAGAATATGTAGGTTTGTAGGTATACAAAATTTGGTTGAGTTTGGTCAAAAGGGCTAGAATTTTCATTTTTGGCCCTCTCCCCCATTTTGGGTGGTTAGTTTTTCCATTTCTAGCCTTTTTCGGGCCCACAGAATATATATACAAAATTTGGTTGAGTTTCGTCGAAAGGGCTAGAATTTTCATTTTTGACACCTCCCCCCTTTTTTTTTGTCTGATAATGTTTAAAACACATTTAAAAAAAAAAATCATATTCTTTTAAAAAATATATTCAGTCCACCCTGTACTATAATAATAAGACAAAACAGTAAAACTTATTCAAGACTCGGCAAGTACTTTGAAAATTTTGGTGATTTAAAATTATTTTCGCCAACAAACATTGTAAGCTAGAAATTTGGAATATGGCACAAAGATGCGACTTCTTAATATAAACTTTCGTGCCGAATTTTTTTGCTCATTAACTACAGTTGTTTTAGATTTTGTCAAATAACAATTCAATTGTTTCTAATTTACTGTAATTTTAAACAGTTCTGAGGTTAGAAAGCTATAAGTTTCTTAATTTATAAATACAAACATTTTGGAAATAGAACAACTTAGTATAATTTTTTGTTTACTCATACTAACTGTTAATGCTTGAGTTATCGTGTGTATCTGTAATTGAATAAAACTCGTCTGGACTTGACTTTTGCAAGTTGGAGCTTGTTTAAAAATAGCAAGAGAGGGATGCGTCTATCCGCGGCCTTTTTCCAAAAAGGGTCGCAAATTATTTTTTGATCTCGTGCTAATGAAATTATTCGTTTTATAAAAATATTTTTAAATTAAATTATTATATCACGAGGGCTCAAAGTAGAACCTGGCTAGCCTAGTAATGGACATTTGTTTTTCCAGCACTTTCACTTAAATACTTACTAGAAACGACTGTTGCGAAGAACCTAAGGCCATTCGAGTTACGTTTCTAAAAATTATAGTATCTGCTTATCAGTATTTTATTTATTTATTTATTTTAATAAAAATTTCAAGCATCCTTATTTGTTTTTCTCTCTTTCAAAACAACCTTTCGATAGCTCTTCACATAACAATTAGAATTTTTCAAATTATTATTTCTGATACGATTGAAGTTTTTGGAGACGGACTGGTAAGTGAATTGAATGGATTTTGATGAGGCAGTCCAAGGTTCAAAAGAAGAGAAACAATTATATTTATCTTTTTATTCAAAGCCGACGTTTCGGAGGTTTCTTCCCTCCTTCTTCAGGGGTTTGAAAGGTCAGTGAAGAAAATACAACGTGACACTCCCTTCTGTCTCCTCTCCAAGTGACAGTAACAATATTATACCGTTTTTCATTATCAGTAGAGTTTAGTGTAGATAATACTGAAAATGAAAAATTGTATAATATTGTTACTGCCACTGAGAAAGTAGACAGAGGGGAGTGTCAAGTTGAATTTCCTACAATATTCTTATAAAATCCTGAAGAAGGAGGGAAGAAACCCTCTAAACGTCAGCTTTGAATAAAAAGATAAATATAATTGTCTCTCTTCTTTTGAACCTTGGACTTCCTCATCAAAATGCATTCAAGAAAATAATATATCCAAAGCAAAATAATAATTTCTTAAATGAAATAATAGTTATTAAGAGTATTACTCGAGCATACCGAAGTATTCAACTAGCTTGAAATATTTTTTTCCTTATCGTACTTAAGAGTTCACTTCTTGTTGATAAAATATTTGTATTTCCATAATTGAGAACTGGCAGTTGATTATTTTTTTTTGCAAATAAATTAAAAATAATTTCTTTCAATTGAAAGTAAAGAGATCCAAAGGTTTCTTGCTGACCATGTGAATCGTTTTCATTTTAACTAGTGCTCATAAATAAATGCGCTAGTCGAGATGAAATCTCTTAATCTTTAAACATTCATAGATTTGATTCTGGGAAGAGAAAGAAAATCCTGAAACTTATAAGTTGATTGTAAATAATACAAGTGATAGAGTTCGTGTTTATATAAATTGTATGGCATTAGGAATGAAACAATCTTTAACTTATATCAACAAAGGTATGATAAATTTACCTCCCTTAAGATTAAGAAAAAGATTAAAGAAAAACAAATAAGGGCTTGTTTGAGCACTTCCAGTCAAAGTGTCTTCTATTGGTATCTGTCCGTTAGTAAACAGCGCTTACTGGAAGTCAAAATAAAAACTAACACAATCGGGTCATATTTATTTTTATTGTATAAAGAAAATTATTAAAAAAAACAAAACAAACAAACAAGATAGATTATTAGTTTGTTGTTTACTATCTTATGCAATATTAAGTGTTTTATTTAAATATTATTCGAATCTCAATTTTGAAAAATTATCCTCGGCATGATTGATAACTGTGCAGTTTAATCGTTTGTTTTAGTTATATTTTTGACCCCGAGATTGTGTAGTGGCAAGAACCACTTACCAATAGTATGGTTTTTAGGTCAACTTGCCCAAAAGCCACAGTCAAAATCGTATCTCTAACTATTTTGTTTTAAAACTATGTTGATGTACTAGTATGTTTAACAGAAGGCGGTATTAGTAGCCTTTACTTTTTGCGTTTTATAATTCGAGTGGATCAATTTAAGTAAAATAAGAAATTGATGTGGTGGTTATTGAAAATAGTATGGCGTACATTGCTAATACGATTAAGATTATCTCGGAAAATAAGCTAAGAATAGCTTTCGCTAATTTCTCTCGAAGGCTATATAAAGGGGAGAGAGAGATAGGGACAATGCAGGGAAATTTGATGGGGGAGATAGGGACAATGGGATGGGTATATAAAGTGTATGTGTGTGGGTTCCTGTGGAGTCAGCATCCCAGGACAAGGCCCGTGACGTTGACTATTAAGGTGAGATATCTTTTTAATACCTACGTATTGTATTATTATAATTAGATATTTAAGAAATACCTATTCTAAATTTTTTATATTTCTTTTTTCAAATTTTCCTATAAAAGATCACATAAAATAATTAAAATATTATTTTAATATTTATATAAAAAGACAAAATATTTCATGCTTGTAGTAAAATTTTCTCTTAGTCCGGCCGTGAATATACGAGGGGTTAACCGCGATTGGAATTAGGTGTACACGTCTTTGGAAATATATGGAATTATTTTGGAATTCATTAGATAATGCCTCTTCATCTATTGTCTTCTGCTTGGAAATGAAAGTGGAAGTGGAAGTAGGAGTACAGGATATTAGGTCGCGGTTCACCCCTCGATAATATATTTCATATTTAGCACAGATATCTAAATTAATGAAATTTTTATAAACGAAATATTACGATTATTATACTATTCTACAGAGAGTTTTAAAAATAAATACGAGCTACTTTTCAATCTTCACTCTCGTCTTTTTGTACGTTACATATTATACAATACAAATGATAAAATTAAATTTTTTGTCGACTTAATAGCTCCCCACGTTCAAATGTACAAATTAATTTGATTTTAATGCGTTACATTGAAAGTTTTCTTTCAACATTTCGAGTACAATTTATACCTTCTCTAATAAAGAGGTTTCACTTAGCAAATTAATTCTTCAAATTAAAATCTAACCATGTCTTTTGCGAGATAATGAGCGATGCCCTAGTCACGTTTTGACTTTTATTTCTTTATAATAAATATTATGATTTCGTCTTTCATATATATTAGTTAGAAAAGCTTAATAAATTTTCTCAATTAGAAATCTACATTCACTTAATCGTAATCAAAGATGAGAATTAGACACGGACATTAAGCCTAAAAAATAATTAAGCATTTATCAAAGCCATGCTAAATAGATGATGAATAGGATTGGTGAATTTTTATTATACTCATACATCTCGCAATATATAAATCCAGAGAAATATTTCAAAACAAGTGGTTCCTTATGCTCAGCTTAAATTTCATATACAGGTACATGGCAAAGGTCCCGTAAAAGGAAATGCGTCCCATTAATTCCAAATGACGTTCACACATCCATATTTAAAGAAAATAAATATATATTTTTATGTGTACCTGCCTTCGGCTAGATTCATATTTAGAGATGGAAGCGAGGTATGGGACCTCCCAACTTGTATCTTTTACGATAAGAACGCCAGAAGAGGGGGATTGGCTTTTAATGAATTAGAAAAATTTCATTGAACATTTCAGTTTCATCTATATTACCATTTTTGGTCCAGCTATAGAAGAAGCTATCTGTGAATGAAAATATATAATACAAAGAAGACAGGAATGAATTAAGTTAACAGAAGTATACAAAGAAGGAGAGAAATAATTCTGTTATCTAGGAACTATAATATTGTGGTACGGGATGATCCAAAAAATGATCAAATCATCAAATAAATCTTAATTCTAAACAAATACTAATGTGTTCCTCATCAATTAGTCTAGGAAATAAGAAAATATTACTGATGAGAACATGAATGCTAAAGAACTTCGATTACCTATGGACTGAAATGTATATATTATTATTTGGTATGGTAGATTTCTGAGTAATATAAGTGTCATGACTTTTATAAAAGCGAAATGTGATGTTATATGTTATTTAGTTTGAATTGTATTGTGAATCAGTTGGGTAAGTATTGTAATTTTTGAACTCCAGCTCTCAGCACAAAGGCTTAGTTTTAGAAAGGTATGAATGTAATTTTTTTAATGAAATTGATGTGAGAAGGAGTTACATCAAAAAGGTGCATCGCCTAAAGGTCTGGGTTTGGGGCGGGCGACGTCCCCCCCGTTTGATAAGAGGGGATTTTATGGGCTGGGTAGGAGTCGAAGGTCCGTATATGTGGATGCAGGTCTTACACAGCTGAAGGTTATAAGTTGCGGGGAAGACGGTGACTGGAATCGAGTTCCAGTCTCTGGAGGTCATAGGGATAAAAGAGCTGGCCAAAGCGCTGGTTCGATTTTTATCCAATTTGACAGCTTAAGGAGTGCCGAGCTTTCGAAAACACCATGTTTCTCTCAATGAGGGCTTTAGGGGGGATAATTGATTTCAGCTCGACTGAACAGACACATTGATAGTATCTATAGTTCAGGGAAAGGACAGAAACGGTTCTTCGATGACCCAGGGAGTCGAGTGAGTTAGTTAGAGCCGTGTCTCTTATTAGTTTAATTGATCGCTTCTGAATTACATCCGCTGTGGCAAGAGAATCCTTGGAGGCCTCTCTCAACAGACGAGAGCCATATTCGATTCAGAGACGAATTTGAGCGAATAATAAACTTTTATTTTACTTTAATTGGCTTCAGGAATATATATAAGCTATAAAGTATACACATTACAAAGTATTCTCCGCCTCCAAAGTATAACATTTAACAAAACAATTTCCAATATACTAGTCCTTTTCATCTTCTTTCATTAAAGATGGAGACATATAGGTATGCATTTCTAGCAGGCCCTTGGAGAGCTCTTACTACTTCTTACTTAATTTTAAATTAAACCACTACGCGCCCCTCAATGTTGGGACTAATAAAAGTACTACATTTTTCAATTTGTAAAATATTTTATTATTTAACAAATAAATAAATCCGTAATTTAATATGCTTTGTTACCTAATTTTGCTATTTTATTTTTTTTTTATTTATAATAAGTAATAGATTTTAGTAGTACAAAAATTTATTTAACCATGGTAGTGCCGGGGGCCCCTCTTGGGGCCATTTGGGTGCTTTTTAATTAAATAATCTTAAGAGAATCTGTTGATATGAAAATATGCTCAAACGGTCAAATGATGTGATGCCGAATCTGAAAAAATAAAAAAAAAAAACCTTTAGATTTCACGAAGTCTTTGCTCTTAAAAAAAGTGTATTAAAAGCGGTTCAAATGAGTAATTGGCGCTGATATGCACTTTGGAAGGAGCTGTTATAGACTCAGTACAAACTTGGACATTATCAGATGGTGACACATTTGTTTAATTTAAACTCTTATTAATGAGACAAAATGACTCTTGGCTATAGATATATTATGTAATCAAAGCAATTTTCAATTTAGTTTATTGTAATTTGAGTATTTAAGAAAATAGCTGACTGTCACATTAATAAGTGTCATAATATCTGATCATCCATATTTAGATCTGGATAACTAGTTTATATTTCAATTTAAATAATTTACCTTGCTGTTTATTTGAAGTAATTCTCATTTCATTTAACATTTCTTTCCATATTTGTTTACTTTAAAAAGCTAACTTCGTTTCAAACTCTTTTTAATTAAAAAAAAAAAAAAAAATCAAAATGAATACTTAATATTTTTCAGTAAATCAAAATGGAAGAAAAAGTGACAGCTTTTTCAAAACTCTGTATACTGTCAGTGAACGATTTGAGAAAGAAAGTTGAAATTTATCATTGAAAAGGAGTTTACTATCAGAAACATGTGTCAAATTTATGGCTTTTATTTTTTATCTCCTATTTTACATAGTTCAACTTCTAATTGAGGCGTTCAAAAGCAGAGTGGACCAACGCACGAATCTATTTTCGCTGATAATCAACTAGGTTTTTGATAAAACTAAATAGACAGAGTCGTCCAAACTTAGTTTTTAAACGTCCTTCTCCCATAGATTACAACACAGTACCACTTTTGTCTCGAACCTTTACCTCTATTTTGCTGGATTTCTTATAAAAAACCAAAAGTGAGATGGTCTACTCTGCTTTTGAACTCCTCATTTCTTCCCAATGCAAATAACTTTATTGTAGGTATTAATAATTAAATTAAATATTCAAATTAGAATAAAAATAAATGCAAAGATTTAAATACTTTAGTCTCAAATAAATAAAATTATTTATACTAAGCAGTAGATACAATCTTTAATTTATTCCTTGTGGTAAATGTTTGAATTATTAACATCTTTCAATCAAACGTTCAAGAGTCAAAGGTGAGAATAATCGGAGATTTCGTGGAATCTTCTTGAGACAGCGTTTGAAAAGAAAATAATAATGGTTTGAAAAGAGAAGGCTTAATTAAATTATCATGCAATCGCCAATGAATATAACTTACAATTTCATCCTCTTAAAAACTCTTTCATTTTTTGAAATCTTGCATTCTGGGTGAAATTGATTATATACAACTGGAATTAACTCACACCATTCATAAATCTGACCAATAGACCTCAAGATGACCCTTGTCAGCACACCACACATTTTTTAATCTCGATAAAACTTTAATGAATAATACTTCAAAACGCTCACTTCATACCGGTATGCCTAGTATATACATATATTATGTATCACTGGCGGTTGATGACTATTCAACCAGGGAATGATGTCCAATAAAGAACCCTTCATTTTTT
The DNA here is from genome assembly GCA_024734495.1 of Forficula auricularia. Taxonomy (NCBI): domain Eukaryota; kingdom Metazoa; phylum Arthropoda; class Insecta; order Dermaptera; family Forficulidae; genus Forficula; species Forficula auricularia. Next base: position 5,915,398 of record JALMQS010000816.1, on the reverse strand, counting down.
GAAATTCTATTTTAATCTTGGCTTTTTTTGTCAATTTCATCGAACGGTATCATTTTCGTAATTTTTGAAATTTAACATTAGATTTTTTAAAAATATATTTTGGGACCTTCGCCCCAAACGGATTCTACTTTGTGTGAGCGAGAGTAGGAATAGGAAATTAATTCTTGTGACTTAAACTACAGAGCCACTGAGATGGAAATCGACCATCTTCCACAATGAATCAGCCTGTCCTATAAGAAAATCTTAAATTTCTCGTAATTCTATTGCTATAAGCAAGCTATGACTTGTATGAGCACTCGTAGTTATTTCCGATCTTATGTATTGAGAGTTGTTAGAAATGGATTAGTTCAGAAATTCTCGAATCATCTTTATATATTCCTTTTTGTATTATTACTATTTTAATAGTTCCTCAGCAAGAACAATTTTTAATCGACTCAAACTCGCCTGAACATGTCTTTGACATGCTTGAATTGGAAGATATACCTACCATCAGGAAGGGACTTCAAACCTTATATCCGCGGCCTTTTTGGAAAATCATTCATTTTAATTGCCCCTTGAAACTATGCAACAATTTTATTCATTTCGAGAACCGATTTATTTTTCAAAACAAAAAAAAATGTTTTTATAGACATATTTGAAATAACAGATAATAATTTGAAAATTTAAAGATCCTCCTGAAATTGTGAAGTCGATATTTATGAAAATATTCTAAATGTTTGAAATCTTAGGGATGCGCCGAATCCACAATATCCATGGACCGCACGCCACTGATATGTTTATATATTAAGAAGAGCGAAATATATGATATTATTTATTTTATAACATCTATTATTTACTAAAAAGGACTAAGTTTCAACTCACTCGGATACGAGTAATCTTCGGAACTACACGCATTAAAATTAAAGACATTTTTAGAGTTGAATTGAAATAATGTAGTGTGATTTGCTTTTCAAGTTCAAATGTTGTTTTTTTTTTGTTTTGTTTTTTTAAGTTAAACAATGAAAAGAGTTCTCCGATGGTGCAGCATATCGTATAGGTAAGCTCATTATAGATTCTTACATTTCCAATAAAAAGAGAGTGAATGTGTACCTACATATATGTAAGATTACATGAGATAAGTTAATTTCTCTCGAAATAAACAAATGCGCGATATTCAAACATACAACACACTAGCTCAGTTAAATTAAAAAGTTTAATCAAACAAACGCATTATTTAATTCATTTAATACTATGGGTACTTAGAGAGTCAAACTCCCTCTGTGTTTTGATATTTTTTAAGACCTAAAATCTTCAATCGTTAAAAAAGGTAAAGACTAAAGTATAATAACCTTGTCTTAGACCAAAATCCGATAAATCATTCTGAAATGTGAAAGTCAATTTTGACTTAGGTGTTATATTTTCTTACTTCTTTATCTTAAAATAATTTTCAAGCCCTATAATAAACAAAGTCTCGATGTTTTTTGGAATGATATATATTTCAATTTTCTTTTTCTTATCTCACAGAAAAATATTTACTTTTGTCTATTGTAAACAATAAGTGATTTTAAATATTGATACTTAATTATTTTACTCTATCCTTTTAAGAGATTGAAAAAGATAGAAAGCATATTCGTTCGCTTTTTTAAACTTATTTTTTTCTCTTTTTCTCTCGCTTTTCCTATTCATTGCAATGCTAAATGGTAATAATTTTGTAATCTTTGATTTAGTACTATTTAGATAGCATCATAACTTACTTCAAATCCGTTTAACTGTCTAGAATATCTCTTAAATTTTGGATAGAATTTCTATCAGGCTGGGTTAGAGATCGGTCAAGATAAGCCGATAAGGTAATGACCCTCATACAGAGTAACTTTACCTCAGGAAATAAATCAAAATAGTTCAAAAAATAGAATTGAACCGATATTTAATAAAATCATATTTCGATGATTTATTCTCTTTAAAACAAGGAAACGTTTTAGCGAAGTTTAAAAATGGAAATCGATTTAGTTTTTGATGTTATCTTGCTTCCTTTAGACATTGGCGAATTGGCGTAGTGGCTAAAACGATCGACTATCAATTGAGTGGCTTAGAGTCGATACCCGGCCAGGTTTAAGAGCCCTTTATGAAAAATTTTGAAAAACATAAATATCTAGTACCGAAATAAAATAACTTAAACTTTAAAATTCAAGATCTTATAATTTTCGGTAAAACGGTTTCATATGTTAAAATATACGCCAGAGGCATGCGGTTCATGAATGCTGTGGATGCGGCGCATCCCTAAAATCTCAAAACGATAAGTGTATATTCATTCCATTTCATATATGAATATCGTTTAGCTTTAATTTAAAATTTATGAAACTTTCTAACGTTAGAATATGAATAGAATTTCCCAGATTTCATATTTGAATCATTTTCGCTATCTTATGGAAAATACTTAAGGAGGTTGAAAGTAAATTAGTATACATGTAGTAATCGAAGTCTGACTTTCATTTAAAATCGATAAATTGAATAAATAAATTAATTGTGAATGATGAACTAAAATGTTTTGGGAGAAGTATTTGATTGCATTTAGCTAGTTTTATTAATTAATATTTTGTCTACCTTATTATAAAATTGTTTTACAGACAAACTGACGAGAAGGCTTGTCTAGTGGTCAGAGGGTGGGGAAAGAATCAGCAGACACAATCATATTCAAACCTGTCGCGGCACGCTAGCTTTTTGACATTAGCAGCATCAGCCCGGTCATTTAATAGTCACACCGCGATCCTGGGAGCCCCTAGAATTTAGACAATTGAATTGTCATATCAGTTAAGGGTATGGCTACCCCAAGACCAGACGGCGTCCCTGCCTAGCATCTATTTGTACACTCAGCATCAAAAAACTAGAAAATTAAAAAAAAACGAATAAAATCATTTTTTTTTTAATACATTATTATGAGAACGTCAAAACAATTTTATAATTAGGTAGACAAAATATTAATAAAAACAAAGAGGCTAAGTGCAAGCCGTACACACAAACCATAGGTATCGTAATTTTTTACATCCAAACTAATTATTTTATAGCAACTTAAAAAATATTAATTATATTGAAAATACCTACTCAGACAGAGCTTGTAAAATAGAAAGGTAGATTATTTTTACTTGCCCCTGGAAGTAGTCAAAGTGAAGATAGACTGTCCCGCTCTGTCTTTAATATCAAATGAAAAAATCTAATGTGAAATTTGAAAAAAAAAATTAAGCGCTTATCGATGAATAATAAAATAAAAATTTTAAAAATTAAGGGTCCTTTTTTGGACAGTATCTTGTGGCTGAAAAGTCACCGCCCGTCGCTGATATTCACCCATAAACATTTTCTAAAAACCACTTTTTTACCTGTGGGGATCTTAAGTACTAAAGATCACTCCTATAGTGAAGACCAACTGAAAGCGAAGTGTCCTCAGCTTTTGAAAATTCTCTGAATACCTTTAAATTTCACTGGATGGTAGGTAAAGTGATTCTAAGTAGATAAATATTTCTGGCACTGTACCAGTTCTGGTTTCGAAGGACCTAATAATAATTATGGCAAAGAAACAACTGTGTTTTTGTACCTTTTTGAAAATTCCTAATACCGGTATCCCGATACAACGTTTAAAAAATACCGAATACCGGTATTGTATTTTTGGTCCGGTATTGCAAACCCAACATGGTACCCCTTCTCTTTATGTCTTAAGCATGTGCTTAATGGTGAATTAGGCTTTGTGTTAGGATCGAAATTAATTCCTTTAGAAAGAAAACTTTATGGTTATATCCTAAAACATTTCATGTTTTTAAGATTAAATTCACATAAACGTAAAATCGAAAATAATCCTTTTATAATCAAGTTCATTCAAAAAGACAAAGTGAGATTTTTACGAGCGGAAAAAATGCGATCTTTTTTTTATTTAATTTATAATTCAGGCGTTATTATTCTCTAGGGTCAAATTCCTTGGCCGATAATAAATTAATCGCATTTGTAATGTTGATTCCTTTCATTAATTTAATAGAAATCTGCAATAAAATAATTTAAATTACAAACGCTCTCGCCTGCTAATTGGTTAACGTGAAGTTCCTAATATTTCTTAATTCTCGCAGACAAGATGGCTGTTAATCGCCACTTTGGAAGTTATTTAAAGTGGTTAAAACTGTATGCATTGTCACAGTGACTCGTTAAGTGTAGCTGTGTTGACGAAGGAGGAATCCCAAAGCAACGCTACTCAGATGCTTGGAACTAAGAAGGTAATTAGGTATCGAGGTGAACGGTAACGAATGGCAATCGCCATCACTTGCTACACATATTTGTAGCCGTGTATTTGACCCCGACGACCCCCTTGGGAGGAGTACAGGACTCAGGATGTTCATCTAGAGATCACTTCATTAAAGACTTTCTACTTTTCGGATGAGGACATCTTGCCCATCTTAATGGAGACGAACATATTCATTAGCATGCTAGTAATTAATATCTCTTCTTCTAATAATCTGATGAAAAACATTGGCTGAAATATTCACAGATAATAGTAAAAAAAGAAAATTATATTTATTCATATCACAAATATTCTTATCATGTTTTATGTTGACTCTCATCTTCATTAATAATAATAGTGATCAGTCTTTCAAATCAGAAATAAAAACTTTATCAAAAAATCTCGAGGGCCCACATGGAAAACACTTGATTCAGAAATTCAAGAAGTCACAGAGTAGATAAGAAAGTATCAGTGAAATTATCAAGTCCTGAGAGTTCCAGCATTAGTATAGATTATAGAAGGACAGAGGGCCGGATTTAGACTTGATAAGGCCCAAGCTATTTGAGATATAGAAAATTTTAGACCAGTCCAAGATATATACAAGCTAAAGGATTTTGCTTTCAGATAACTTTGTATGAGAGGCTGAACTTAGAAAATACCTTTGAAGAGCTAAGAGGAGAGAGAAATAATAAATCCTTTAACTTAAATCAATTATTCCATAACAAACTTATATATTGACAGAGAGATTCCAATCCAGTTTATACT